>JAJHPC010000009.1:5123294-5417588 GCA_024447665.1 Juncus inflexus
TTTATTGAATAAATAATAATGTCTTAATACATAATCCATTTCCTAGTACAAATACATTTGGCCTAGGGCACTAATCCTACATTTTTAAACTCCACTCTCGTGGACTTTTAGACTCATTTGATTTTGAATCATTTGAGACGTGCGAGTCTTGTTTATTATGCAAGATGACTAAGAAACCCTTCACAAAAGTTGGTGAAAGGGTCAATGACTTATTAGAACTCATATATACTGATGTATGTGGACCAATGAGTACGCCGGCTAGAGCTGGGTATCGGTACTTGATAACTTTCACGGACGACTTCAGTAGATATGCTTTTGTCTACCTAATGAAGCATAAGTCTTAATCCTTTGAAGTGTTCAAAGAATTTAAGAATGAAGTACAAAATCAACTTGGCAAGAAGATTAAAGCACTTCGATCTGATTGAGGAGGCGAATATCCGAGTCAGGAATTTGAGGATCATCTCAGAGAATGTGGAATAGTTTCACAGCTGACTCTTCCAGGAACTCCTCAGTGGAATGGAGTATCCGAAAGGAGGAATCGAACATTATTGGATATGGTTCGATCGATGATGAGTCAAACGAGTCTTTCAATGTCTTTCTGGGGTTACGCACTTGAGACTGCCGCATTCATACTGAACATGATTCCATCCAAAGCGGTTCAAAAGATGTCATATGAAATGTGGACAGGGAAAAGCCCCAAGTTGTCTTTTCTTAAAATTTGGGGATGTGAGACTTATGTCAAATGACAGTTTCTCGATAAACTCAGACCCAAATCTGATAAGTGCCTGTTTGTCGGATATGCTAAGGAAACTTAAGGTTATTACTTTTACCACCAATTAGAGAACAAAGTGTTTGTTGCTCGCAATGGAGCCGTCTTGGAAAGAGAGTTTGTCTTTATGAGAAGCAGCGGGAGCAAAGTACAACTCAAAGAAATTCGAGACCCACCTATAGAGGCAGAACCTATAATGGAGGAACAAAGAAGCTCTCAAGGAGTGGGTGAGCTTGAAACACAACAAACTCAAGGTAGATCTAGTAGGATTCGTCATGAGCCCGAGAGATATGGATTTCTCGTGTCTAATGATGATGATGTGACATTCATAGATGATGAACTCACGTCCTACCAAGATGCTATGAAGAGTCCCGACTCTCAGAAATGGTTAGAGGCCATGAGAGCCGAGATGCAATCCATGCAAGACAATCAAGTTTGGAACTTGATTGATGCATCTGAAGGCATGAAGACCATCAGATGTAAGTGGGTCTTTAAGAAAGAGTATGACACAGTGTCCTACAAGTGAGCAGGAACGAAGATGCATGAATAAGATCCCATATGCTTTGGCTATAGGATCTATCATATATGCCATGATATGTACTATACCAGATGTGTCATACTCATTGAGCACAACAAGCAGGTTTCAGTCTAATCCAAGTGAAAGTCATTGGATAGCTGTTAAAAGAATCCTTGAGTACTTACGAAGAACTAAGGACATGTTCCTAGTCTATGGAGATATGGAAGATGAGCTCGTTGTAAAGAGTTACATAGACGCAAGCTTCCAGACAGACTCAGACGACCTTAGATCGCCATTAGATTATCTATTTTGTCTAAATGGAGGTGCAGTGACATGGTAGAGTTTCTAGCAATGTACTGTAGCAGATTCTTCAACGGAAGCAGAGTATATAGCTGCTGCAGGAACGGCTAAAGAAGCTATTTGGATAAAGAACTTTTTGGAGGAGCTAAGAGTAGTTCCGAGCATCTCGGAACCAGTGGATCTATATTGTGACAATAATGGAGCGATCGCACAAGCAAAGGAACCAAAATCTCACCAAAAGTCCATGCACATACTGCGACGCTTTCATCTAATCAGAGAGATCATACAAAGGGGTGATGTTAAAATGTGTATAGTGCCATCGGACGACAATGTCACTGATCCATTAACTAAACCACTCCCGCAAGCAAAGCATGAAGGTCATGTTAGGTCTATGGGCATAAGATGCTTAGAGTTGGTCTAGTGCAAGTGGGGGATTGTAGGATTAGTGCCCTAGGCCAAATATATTTGTGCTAGAAAATTGATTATGTATTAAGACATTATTATTTATTCAATAAAGGTTGTATATTATATATCTGTGTGTATGGGTTGTGAATGTAAATTTCTTACATCAACCATGAATGTCACTTCGGGTTCACGTCATCAGAATAAGTGATTCTGATAGTAGAATTGTGAACCAACGAATGACATTCTAAACCATCCCTAGTGATATGTAGGATGTTTATAGAGATAAACATACTTCAAGTAAGAAGCTACATATCTACACTAGTATATTCGCAGACCAGATGATCATGTTCTGCTGATCACGGACATAGGGATGTCAAGTCTGGAATATAAGTTCGTGTTAGAGAACACGTGCTGGACTGACCACACTATGAGAATATACATGGTATATGTCATTAGTGATTGTCATATGAATAGTGTGCTTGTTCCTACGACTTGAGGTCACCATGGGTTCCTGCATGTCAAATTGCATACTTTAATATGATCCTACGTCATCCGTAACAGGATGATTATTAAGGTCATCATTAGGTATGCACTGAATCATGACGAGGAATGTGAGTGACCAAGATGGGATTTGTTCCTCTCGACAAGAGGGAGATATCTCTGGGCCTCCTGATGAACTAGGACTGAAGGAAATGCATGACCATGCTAAAAAATGGATTAACATGTGTTGTTAATATCATTTTGTATTTACTCAGTCTAATTCTCGATTAGGAAAGAGACTTTGATTAAACTCAAGGATGACATATTACCGTGGCTTGTGATCAAGACGTATATCATAGAACAAAAGGAATAAGCAAATATCTATTCAGATAGGTTTATGATCACTGATCATTTCATTTAACATGGGTAGTCATGACATCAGTCTAGAGATTACTCATGACTTACGATCTTTAGAAGATCGTTGCCAGTGTTAAATGGAACCTACATGGTCACACAATGAACTCCATTCGTACATGATGAAAATACCTCAATAACAGTTATACATGTGATGTATAAATGGGCGAAAGAATAAATCAAATATTGAATATTTGATTGTACTGGAATTACTATTCATGCCAAGGATTTACTGTTCACGCGTTCGAATGAAACACATATGGTATGTGCTGATTTGCTTGGCGGACAAGGATCGTTTATATGGAAATGATGGCCCGTTCGAAGCAGGAATTACTGTTCACGCGGCAGGCCGGAATTGTTTCCTTAACGAAAGTTACCATTCTTTCATCCCTCTCTCTAGTATGAATAAAGGGGTATCCCCTTCTATTCGACACACAATTCAAAAGCCTTAGAGGCCGTCTATTACATAGAAAAGAGAGAGAAAGTTTTGAGAGATTTTCGGAAAGTATTTTCGGACTTGTTTAGCCAAGTCCGGTTATTCCGTACGTCTGAAGTTTACGTGGATACGATTAGAGGTTCTCTATCTTGAGAACTTGCATGTGATCGATCTTCATCCCTAGGAGAAGTAAGGAGGTCGTGAGTCGAGCTTCAAGAAGGAGAAGGTTGCAAGTCAGAAAAGTTCAGACCTACATCCATTCTTCGTCTCGCGGATCAGGAAGATCTGAGGTTTAAATTTTAGTAGTTAATCTCGTACTTTTATTCCCTTAACGTAGATCCTAGGGCGGGTTAAATCTATAGGTTTCGCTGCGCATGTAACGTACATGGCTGTGGATTTCCCAACATTTATATGAAATATCTTAGAATAAATATAATATTATTAATTAAATCTGTAAACCTAGGTCACAAACACTTTGGCCTAGGGCATAATATCATCAGATTGTTATTCTCGGTTTGATGATGTTTAAAATAATTCAATATTTACTAATCTTATTTGAGTTTCATGTTTAAGATCAGTAAATTATCAAGTTCGAGTCGACGTGCAAAAGTTCTAACTCGACCGGATTTGAAGTTGTCAAAAAGTTGATTCGTGTTTTCTTGCTTTCAAGTCGTGCGTTCTTGGCATTTAAGTTTTGGAGACTTCTTCAAGTGATCTTCTAGTAAAAGTATTTATTTTGGAGTAATTTAGGATCTACACTTAGATAGAAAATTTCTATCAAAATTGCTCAAAATTTGGTTTTGACTTAGGCTATGAATTGTGTTTCAGTTCAGAACGGAAGTTGTTCAGTTCTAAATAGAAAGGCTGATTTTGATTCTGGCAGTTTTTTTGGCACCTTCCGTTCTGAATGAAAGTGCTGATTTTTGACCGTTTTGTTAAATCAGCATTGATTATGTTTCCTCTTCTTCCTTCCGTTCTAAATAGAATGTGTCCCGTTCTGAACGGAAGGTTATAGTTTTTCTTTTTTTGTGAGGCTGTTCCTTCTCTCTTTAAAAGGAGCAGCCTCAATCCATTTTTCTTAAGGGTTTTCAAGAAAAATTTCAGAATTCTCTCTCTTGAGTGTTAATCTAAATTACCTTATAATTAACGTAAGATTAGGGTAAATTATTGAGTTATTTGTTGTTGGTTATTGTGGTGATTGAAAGAGATTGGTTGTTTAGTCTCGACGAATCGCTACGAGTGTTGTAAGGCGATCGTGGAGTCGAGTGTTCGAACAAACAATCTTTGGATTAGTGAAATCAAGGAGCCGAAAGGCATACCCGGGGAGTAGTCGCTCGTGAACGCGGCAAGTCCCGCTAGCGAGAATGGGAGGTTAAGGCATACGTAACCACCTTGCCGAACTTCGTCAATAAGTTCGTGTGTTTGATATTTGTATTAGTTTCTTTATTATTATTATTATTATTATTATTATTATTATTATTATTATTATTATTATTATTATTATTATTATTATTATTATTATTATTATTATTATTATTATTATTATTATAATAATAAACCAATTATTATCCGACACGTCTGATGCGGTCACCGATAATATCTCACCGCTATTGGAATCTACTTCCGTGACACTCGCCGAAGAACCCTCGGATTGCTTACCTTTCTTTTTCTTAAATTATGGGCAATTCAACATTATGTGACCAAACATGTCACAATAGAAGCACTTAGATTCTTTCTTTGATCAGGACTTGTGTCTCTAACTCAAATCGTCATTACACTCTTTAAACCTCCCTCTTGCCACCATAGCCTCCACATATTGTAATTCTTGAACCCTCTTTTGCGACTTCATACGCGTCATCTTGCAAGATTGCGGAAATCACCTCTTCAATCATAAAAGTTTTTTTTCCAATAACAAAAGGTCCGCACGAGGCTATTATAAGATGGTGGTCATGAGTACAAGAGTTTAAGGGCTTGATCCACGCTATCAATTTCAATCTCAACAGTAGCCAAATTCATCACAATTCGATTTAACTCGTTGATGTGATCTCGTATCATCCATGCCCACTTTCATCCTCAACTCATATCATTGGCCTTTAATCAAGAGTAAGTTCGATGCACTTTTCTCCATATACAAAGTTTCAAGTTTGTTCCATAGACCAACCATCGTTGTCTCTTTCACGACTTGTCTTAAAACATCATTCGATAGAGATAGTTGAATCGTCGTAAGAGCTTTCTCATCAAGCTCATCCTTCTTATCCGCCACCATTGTGTCGGAAAACTTATCTTTCCCTTTAAGTGCCAATGCACACCTACTTTGTGTCAAAAGCGCTTTCATTTTAACCTTCCAAAGATTAAAATCGCACATTCCATCAAAGTTCGTAATCTCATATTTGGTTGCTATTACTTGTCTACATTGCCTAAATACACCTCTGGCTCTGATACCACTTGCTATAGATCACAAAGATTCTAAGAAATAATTAATTGAACACCTTGCGTGCTGAAGCTAACACAAGATCTTTTAGGTGTTAATGGCACAATAAACTTTACCCAATCGCAACGAAAACAACAAGAGAATATCAAAGAAAGATCAAGCAAACACAAGGCACACACAATCTATTTATGTGGTTCAGTATCCTATTTCACGGATGAAAATGCCGGCTCAACAAATTCACTACAAGAGTTTGATTATTAGATTAGAGTGCTCTCAAATCCTAGGAGAAAATCTCTTGACCTAGCTCTCTTTCTTCTCAAGAAAGCCTCTTTTTTTTCTCTCGCTTTTGCTCTAACCCGTATGGATACATTAACCACACTTAAATACCCATTTTAGCACATATTTCGAGCTCATTTATCTCTCAAAATGAGCTCATATTATAGCCTAACAATTTAGACTACATTTCATGCATATTAAGGCCAAATGATACCTCAAATAGAGCCACAAAACCAAAATACAAATGGAAAAACTTACAACAATCGCGGGTGTGAATATGTTGGAAACGTAATCAAACTGCTGAGGAGATTTGGAGCTTCGTCGCGTCAAGAGCCACTGAGCACGAGCTTTAAAACTCAGTATTTAAAAGGGCAAAGTCACAGTGTCGAATCTCAGTACCAAAATCCAAGTAATTTCAGTACCAAAATTATGTACCAGAATCGTTTAAATATGCTAAAATTCTTGGTTGATTTTGAGCTGAAAAATTGTGCTGAAATCGTGCTAATTTTGAGCTGCAGTTTTTTTATTATGAGCAAAAAAAACTCGTGCTAAAACTGTGCTGAAATTTTTTTATTTGGAGCTGAAATTGTGCAGAGAGAGAGAGAGAGAGAAATGAGCCTGCTAAATATTTGAGTTGGTAAGCACCTACTTTTAGAGATGAAAAAATTGTAGTCAATTCTAGCTTTCTCTTCTTCTTAACAGCCTCGTTCTCTTTTTCTCTCTTTCTTTCTTCTCTCTGTGCAATCAAACTCTATCAATTTATCCCAAAATTCTTTGCACTTTCTGCAATTAATATCATGTACGCAACAGACTTGGCTGCCGTGTTTCAATGTCTAGGCATGCGTTGCAAGGCTGCAAATGGTATTGACTAATTAAGCTCGTATTGTATTCATATTAGTTCATTTCTTCTTGTTTATGAACCTAACCCCATAGCTATATATTCTTAACTAATAATTACAATATTAAAGCCTGAAATTAGCATATTAATATCTCCTAAGCCATAACTTTCTAAAGTAGCTTTATAGTGTCTGTCTCGATTATGGAGAGAATGGAGGAGAGGAAGAAAGAGAGGCGGTTGATGCCAGAAAAGTGGGGAGAAGTGAGGCAGCACATTAGATTTTTGTGGGATGCTCAATAGAAAATCATTAAGATTTGACCCTCTAGTGAAGTAACAAAATCAGTATGATAAATAGAAAGATGTGGCTCACTTTGGTGATAGTTGTATGTCAGGATTACATATATAATAATAAAAATTATCAACGTATGCTAGGGTTATATATATAATAATAAAACCAATGATGATAATGTAGGAAAATACAAAAGTGATGCAATGTTGATGTCTAGAATATTTTTGCGGAAACAAAAAGAAGGCAAAGTATAGTTTTCCATATATTATATAATATATACTATGGAAAAATGGTGAACTGATTTCAACTTCTATGGCAACCCCCCTTACCAAATTGTCATAATATCCATTGTGAAAAAACTATTTATTCCCCGATAGAATCTGTAGTAGCCGTGGAAAGTATACATTAAGTATCATTCTACCTTCTGGATGAAGATTACTTTTCATGGAGCCAACAACGTTTGGATGTGTGCTAATTTTGCTGATTTTTTATTTCTGCTGGAGGAGGAACATGTTGTGGTAATTTCTCGAGACGGCCCCAATATAAGTATTATTATATAGTATTTATATGGGCCAGATAAATATGAATAGAGTTGAAAAATGCAAGATTTTTACTGGAAGTAGATTTTTTGAAATTCAAATTCTATAAGGTGACCGGTATTATTTGCTGACTAAAATGATTAGTCGGTCCCATTAATGTATCATCAATGTAGATTTAACAACTTCGTGATTTGACATGGCTTCATTAATTAGAAATTAGAAAATTTCCTTCCGGAAGGCAAAAAAAAAAAAAAGAAAAAAAAAAAAGAAATTTTCCTTCCGGGCCTTGGGAACTCATGGTCCAGTTAATTCATGTTGTTCTCCATTGGAAGTAACTGTGTACTTTGATGGAGCAAAGAAGAAAAACAGAGAAAAGAAAAATCTTAGATCGGGTGTGACCCCCCCGGGCAGCAGTGCCCCCCCGGTCCTCCTCCTCCCGGCATCACCGGTAACCCCAACTCTTCCTCTCTTCTTTTTACCCTCTCTATCTCTCTTCTCCTTCTTTCTCCTCCTTCTCCCCCATTCTCATCCGTACAAACTCTAGCCGTCCCACCCGCCCACCTTGGAATCCCGATCTACGGGTGATGGCCAACCCCCGCACCGCCAATACATTCTCCACCTCCGCTCATTCTTCTTCTCCCCCTTTCTTTTTTCCTATTTTTCGTTTTCTTGTCCCTTGCCCTTACGATCTTGCAATTTTTTTTTCTTTCTCTCCGACCGACCAAATTGCTTGCAAATGGAGATAGCCTCATTTGCAGTTTAATGGAGTATACACCACATATATGAGAGGTCAAATGGAAGATAATCCTTCAAATTTAGAGAAGAATCTCGCAAGCAATTGTACGAAAAAATACGAAACAAGAGGCGTAGGATGATGGAAGATCGAGAGAAGTTAGGGAAATATACAATCTAGGATTTCATCTTTTTTTTCATTTTTAATTGTATTTCTCTAGTATTATCTCTTGCTATGATTATGTAGTTCATTCGTATTAGAGGACCTACAAAACCGATAAAGGGTTTTGATTATCTAGGTTTTCCTTTCTTATTGTAATGATCAAACTTGTTTTAATTGTTGAATGAGAAAGTCTACGGGCAAGTTGGAAAGAAAAAAAAAAAGATAATTCATGTTGTTCTGGGCCGGGCAGTAATTCAATGCTTTATGAAGGAAAAATCACGAAATAAAAACTGGCTGGTACATCTGCCAAAGATTCTTCATCTAGAATAGATACCAGTGTGGATGATTAAGGGGATAGATAAAGGAAAGGAAAAAAACCATTTAGTGACAAAGAAAATTAGATATTTATACAGTAAAACTGGTCTTGAACTCTTGGGGGGGGGGGGGTGCTTTAAAAGAAAAACAGGATTTATCATTAAACTATATCGACACTATATTCGGCCTATATTTTTTTCTTGCTTTTGAAGGCCTGTAGGCATACTTCACATATCAAATATCCATTTATTTATATGCTTAATATGACCGTCACATAACATTAAACTATACAAAAGCTAACTCTATACCCAATCACCCATCAAAGTACAATTTCCATACTACTAATATATAAGGACGCACAGAAGATTATTCTGACAGTCACATAACAAACTATTCAAAAGCTAACTCCATACCCAATCACCCATCAGTCCAAACTCCATACTACTAATATATTAGGATGCACACCCAGAAAAATTTAAGGCGACAGAGGACATGAAAAGGTTGATCACATCCATATAAAGAGAGATTGCTGCTATGACATATTCATTGTATTTATAGCGCTTGATCAGTTGGTTAGTATCATAAACAATGTATCCTGAAAACAAGAGAGTCGCCAAGCAACCATATATTGTATGGGCTACCTTTCCCAATGGAGATAATACCTGGAATTTACACAAGAATGAGACATTTTGGGCAGAACATTTTCTAAAAGAAAAGCTGAAAGGTAAAAGCCAAGGAGATATGGGTTTATGTTGTATACCTGTATGAGGGCGTATACGAAAATGACAAGAAGTGAAACGAACAAGAATGGGAAGAGAAACGTAAAGTCCTGGCCTCTTTTTACCGCCCAAAATGTGTATAATGTCAAACCAACCACTACTACTGCTGTTAGTATGGCAGCTTGAAGAGCAATTTTACCTGTTTTACAGAGAGATAAGAGATAAAGCAAAATATTAAAGAGAATTGTAAACTAACAAAAGTTAGTGGGTTCTATCTTAATTTCGATGGGAAAAATATTAAAGGGAGTTGTAAATTAAGAGAAGTAGTGGGTTCTACTTCTATCTTAATTTCCAAGGATGAGCAAAATTTCCATAAATACTACCTCCCTAGAAGGCTACAACTTAGTTGTATACTTGCAAGTTGCAAATATAAAACAAATCTATTATATAGGCCGGTTAAAAAAATAAAAAAAATATAAAATTGAAGTAAAAAATCATACCACCAACAGTAATGCAGGATATGCCAAATGATAGGCTGATGCACAATGTGAAAATAGCGAGGAATATAATATTGAGAGGATGTTTCTCCCTAAATCGTATCATAGGCCACATCACTGCCACCGCAAAAAGATCCAACCATGTTAATACGAAATTGTATGCAATAGTTACAAGTTACAACGAAACTTTTGTATAAAGATAAGAAAATAAAAACAGCCCAAAATAAATCATGAAACTTAAAAGAATTGTGGTCAAACTGAAATTATGCTATTTGTGCTATTTTTTGAGTTTCTATTTCGTCGCTTTTAATGATTTTTGGGCATTTAGCTATATTTTTACTTGTTGAAAAAAAAAATGATAACTACTGAAATTATATATATCAATATGGATTTATTATAAGCTACGACTACAAGCCGTCTTAGCTCAGCTGGTAGAGCGCACGGCTTTTAACCGTGTGGTCGTGGGTTCGATTCCCACAGACGGCGCATCGTTTCCAATTTTTTTCTCAACACAGCATAACTTGCCTAATAGTTAAATCTATAAGCAGAGCAGGAATTCAATAACCTCACTAAAGAAAACGCATTAAAATAAGAAAGCTCACCAGTAAACGGGGATAAAATCACAACCACAAAGACGGCCCAAGAAGGGCGGGTGTTTGAGAAAAGGAAGGCTGGGATGGGCTTAACAAACGTCGCCATGATCGCCACGCTAGCGGTGAAGAGGAACTGAACGGACAGGATCGCGTACACCTTTCTGATGAATCCCCACCTCAGTTTCGGATCCTCTGTCATCTTTGGGTAGAGGAGATCAGGTCCCCCACCCGATTCGATATCGCCGCTGCTTGTGGGAACTGCATTGGGGATCTCTGATTTTGGATTAGGATTCATTTCTGGGTTTTTCGCCATTGTTGGAGAGAGATGGGAGGAAAGTGGTGTTGTATTTATGGAACGCGAGTGAGAGAGAGAGAGCGCACTTAAAAGGAGATGAACTGACGAGAGAGCACTATTTTGGGACGATCACGAGAGAGTATTTTGTCTTGGTTTACTAGAACCAAGGTGCACCAAATAAATATCAACCGACTTATGAAGTAGTTTTTGTTAAGATCGGCTGTATAAACTTAGTGTATACTTAGTTAATTTTATTTCTTGTATATATTTGAAATACAGAGATGGTGTACATTTATACTAATCCCTAACCCTAATGGATTTGCCACGTCATTCCTACAATACATGTGCTTGGTTAAGCCACCTAATCAACCGTACAAACAAACTCAACAAACTAATCACATCTCCAATTACATCTAAAATTGGACACCTCCATTATACACAAAATATCATGACGCAAAATAATGTCACACTCGTAACAAGTCTTATCATCAGGTGTTTAGTATACATGATAACTCAATGGGAAGTTTTTGTTTTCTGAGATCCACTGGGTCTTGTTTTTCAAGGTGTAAGATATAACAGTTCCAATTCAAAAAAAAAAAAGATATAACAGTTCGGCCGGGTTTATTCAGCGTGATAGATGAAATAGGTGCTCTATTCTTATGCGTCTCAATGTTCTACGAAATTAGTAATGTATAGGTCCAAAAAGTTTTTAGATTTAATTTTCAATAAAGCATAGTTAGTAGTGGTGGACACAATTGAAATTCCTTCTTTTGGCGGAAGCATAAGAAATTGATCGGCATTGTAGAGTCCTAAAAATAGATTAATTAATAGTCATTGCAGTGATTCAAGTTTCCAATAGGTGAAAAGATACAAATTCTCAAGACTTCATTATTGGTTAAAGCCACCTTGATTTAAGGAGATAAGATCTATACCAATTCCACCCTTAGAAAACATAAAAAATATAATTATACCTTAATTTCCTCATTTGATTAACTACTTAGTTATTTTATACAATTTTTTTTTTGATTAAATTTTATACAAATTTGAAGATAGAGAGATATAAATAAATCTGAAGATAGAGAGATATAAATTGGATAATATTCTGTACAGATAGAAGAGGTGCTGATAGCATTCACTTGATATTTCTTTTTTCTTTTTTTTTTGATAAATCTTAAATATATTTTCACTTTTACTGCGCATATGTGATATTTTTGACATTTTGCAAGCGATAACATTTGAGATAAGTTGGATATTTCCAAATTTAAGGTTGCTTCGCCAAACCTTTCTATTTGTGTTACTGTTGCATTATTGGATGTCAAACTTGGCCACATGCATACTTTCCCTATAATTAGCATGCGTTGAATGCTTAGGTAATGATTTTCATGAGATTTCTTCATGCTTTTCACACAAGAGAGCCTACTAAAGTAGCATATGTAGTAAAGTAGAATAATGTAGTAGTTATATGTTAATATCTAAGGTTCTTAAATAGAAATTATATTATAGGGTCATATTCAATACTGAACGAGGAATGATAGAGCTTTTATTTGCTTAAGCATAAAAAAATTGACCTTTTTTTTTAAATGGCCTAAAAAAATTAAGCAAATAGTCTAGTTTTCAGATTATTTACAAGACTAGCCGTTTCGCTCTTTCACTTAGCGAAACAACAAAAAAAAATTTCATTTTTTTGATATGTTCAGCTGTGTAGCGCTTAAACAACTAGTAATTAAAGCAAAAATTGAAAAATACGATGTTTCGCCTCCTCATTGGGCGAAAAGTCATTTTTTTTTTTCAATTTAGAGCAAATTTTTTTATTACCTATTTAGTCCCGTGAGTGGGTGAAATATCTTTTTTCTTCTTCTAATTTTTACCTTAATTAACATCTTTTTTAGCGGTAATAGTTGAAGGAATGCAAAAAATGGAAAAATGGCTATTTCCTCTACTCACTGGGTGAAACAGCTTGTGTTTCGCCCTGTGACTGAGTAAAACGGCTAGTTTTGCAAATAATCTGAAAACTGGGCTAGTTTTTGAATTATTTGTTTTGATTTCAAAAAAAAGGCTCATGTAGGATTTGTTGAATAAGAAAATACAAGAAAGAACCAAATGAGTATATCATGTATTGAAAATAGAGCTATGTATAGAAAGTAATAGAGAAAAAATGAGAACCTAAATTAATTCTTTGGGACTGGCTAATTAGCTCCCGCAATATATATGTGATTTTCTGACTCCCATGCAAGGAGAAGACGTCATGTATCCAAGGTTTGGGAGTTAAATATGATCCGCTCCAAACTTCCATTTACGTGAGTTTCCAAACTACACTAGTCAAGATTTTATGGAAGCTCTTGAGCTCCCATAAAATCTAACACCAACGCATTTTTTCATAACACCCACTAGCTTCATGTGATATTTTTCATTTCTAACAAACACAATACTTAAAAAGAATATTAAAAATACTAAAAATCATATCAACAATACTAAAATAAATATCTATACAACAAAAAGATATAGTAGTTACAACGAAAAAAGACATATCAACAATAGCACAAGGCATATCATAAATACTAAAACGAATAACTATGTATCCGCAAAGGCATAGCATACACTACAGGAAAATATAGGTTCTAAGATGGCCGAAAACCGTCAGGAAAGAGGCCGAGCCATATGAAAAAAGTAATTCGGACAACCAGTCGTTCGGATTGGTCCGTCGGGACTACCTCATCTAAGATGAAGAAACAGCTCGGATGGGCCGTCCAGATTAAATGTAGTGCGGACGGCTAAAGCTGTCGGCCACGTTGGCTATCAAGAAAAGACAATCCGGACTGCTAATCTGGACGGCCACGTGGGTTGTCAGGAAAAGCAATCCGGACGGCCAATTGTCCGAAATAACCATCCGGATTAATATGACAAAATTTCACCAAAATAGCCCATGTTTTATATATTTCCCTCATTTTTCATAATATTTCCAATATTTAATAAAATAAAAAATAAAAAAACCAAAAAATATCAATAAATCATAAATTAAACATTCAAACAATTCATACAAGCTCCAATTCATACAACATCTCTAAGTCATACAAAATAAAACAAATTGTTCGACGCATACAAATCATTCGGCGGCGAATACAAAGTCATAAGGAATTAAAATAAACTAGAGTAAGAAAAGATTCAAATTTGTGTTGTTACTCTAAAAAAGAAGTAAAATATAGTAAAATTAACACGGAACACTAAATAAAATCACTGTAGGACTGTGATATCGTCTGAGTATATTTTCCTATTTTAAGAAAAATCATATTAATTCTAAATTCAGGTTTACTTTTTTACATTTTAAAAAATTAAATATGTTACCACTACAGCCGCTGCCTTCTTATCGATATAGAAAAAACTAAGTTGCCAAAAATACAAAAAATTACTTCATTTATATTTAAAAATGTTACCATGGAAATAGACCCCCCGCCGTATGTACCCTTTGCAGCCGCGCGATTCTCTCGATTCCTCTTACTCTCATCCCTCCATGATTGTGTATCCCGCACTTTACACATTTGTATCCATTATGGTTCTGTAGCCCACCACGACATCCAACTACGATCATCTTCCATCGGTGATTAATCTAATAAAAAGTATATCAAATAATAATTTAAATATTTAATACATATAAATACAAATAATATTAAATGAATCATAAACTAAATATTTAATATAAAAATTAAGGATAATATCAATAAAACAAAAAAGAAACCAATCTAATTATACTAATTATATTTTAGATTTTATTTTCAAAAGAAACACATATTATTATTAAAAAAATGTAAATAATACTAGAAAAATTGAATTATTTCATGTACTAGTACATGAACAAATGTCAAGTTTTATTCAGAATTTTGGGCATGATTCCAAGTTGCTCGATGAAAGGACAGATTTAATATCTCAAAATTGGGCAAGGATATCTATATGTTCATGCAAAAATATTTACAATATACATCTAAACAAAGAAGACATACATCTAATAACTTTTTTTACTTAAGCATCATTATCAAATGAGTCAGGAACTTAAATTGTGAAAGAAAACAGAAAAATAGATACCACAAGATGCAATATCAATTATCACCCTAAATCCTAATTACTCTAATTTCAACCTAACTAATAATTCCATACAAACACAAAATAATTCCATACAAACCCAAAATAATTCTAAATTAAAATCACATACGACGCAACCAAATATTCAAGCAAATTGTATACTAAATTATAAATATTTTAGATCTCAAAATATTTTTCCTAATTCTGTTTACTGGTTGATCATCTTTTGTACAATTAGGAAAATATTTAGACCTCTCATTCTATTTAGCTCATATTGGCTCATAATAGAATGGGAGTCCAAATTGGGGGCCGGCTCATATATTTGAATATTTTTTCGTTAGTTCCTAGTGGCTCAATAATATTTAGCCAAAAGTTTCAACCGATCCATATTATTTAGCTCCTATATTAACTCCCCCAAAATTTAACCCAGCCTAATATTTGTTGGATTGTCATGTCTTTTAGTATTATGTTTTGTTATACTTTTGTTGTATACATATTCCTTTTAGTACCGTAGATATATCTTTTAATATTAGAATTTATCTTTAATTGTGTATATTATGCCTTTTCGTTAAATAGGTATTCGTTTTAGTATATTGATGATATGCCTTATGTTATTATTGATATGTTTTTTCATTGTAACTGTTATGTCATTTTGTTTTATAGATATTCCTTTTAGTATTGTTCATATGATTTTTGGTATTATCAATATGTTTTTTAAATATTGTGTTTACTGAACTATCACATGAAGTTAGTGGGTGTTAGAAAAAATGAGTTGACGTTGGATTTTATGGGAGCTCGTGACCTCCCATAAAATCTTGAGAGAGAGTGAGACGGTGGGAGGCGGTTGTTAATGGAGGGAAGGATAAGATTTTTTTTAATAGGTTTTGGGCTTAATTTTTTAGTTTAATTTTCTTTTTAGCCCATGGATGTAGAGTGGGCTTGGACAGATTAATGGGCATTATATTTCTTTTTTCTTTTTATTCTTTATTTTCTTTTTTATAGTTTTCGTTTTGTAATTTGTAAAATGTAAAACTATAGAGGAAAATAATAAAATTCTTTCAGTTTGGACGAGTGATGCTCTAAAGCCTTCTCCAAAGTCACTCAAAACGAGCTCTCATAAAATCTTGGCTGCTCTAGTTTGGGAGCTTGAGAGATCGTGTAAATGGGAGGTTGGAGTGGATTCTATTTAACTCTGAAATCTTGGACACGTGAGTTCTTCTTCTTGCACGGGAGCCGGAGAGACATATTGCGGGAGTTAATTAGCTGGTCCCTGTACAATTACATCTAAGAGATTGATTGTATTTATACTAGAAATCTTACAGCTTCTAAAAACTTCAAGTTTCTTAAATTATAATTATAATTATAATAGATATAATAAAAGCTCAATATTTTGTACCAGCTGCTGACACGCGTTCACTATATATGGAAAATATATTTTTAATCAATCACATTCAAACCCGACAGAGAATTAGTCAAGCTGTTGTATGTTTCACAGTGACTCGAGTAGGCCCGAGTTCAAAACTCGGCCTTACCCTATTTTCCTCTTATTTTCCAAACAATAAATATGTTTTATATTTAACCAATCACATTCAATCAAGAAATTGAATTAGCCAAGCTGTGATACATTCCACATTTTCTCCTTATATTCCAGACTATTTTTCTACAAGTGTTTAGTCCGAAAAATTAATATTTAAAGACTATGAAGCACAATTATGCAAGAATAGATTTAGTACAGCGGTGTAACCTCTCGCTTTGGCTGTAGGAGACCCGAAGTGTTTAGTCCGGAAAATAAATATTTAAAGACTTTGAAGCACAATTATGCATAGAATGGATTTAGTACAGCGGTGTAACCTCATATTAGCAAATATAGACAAAAAAAATGAAATTATCTATATCTTCATGTAACATATTTTTGCTTATTTGCCCAATCATCCTTTTAAAATATCAACAAAAACTAATGGTTCTCACCTTCAATTTTAGTAACCTCAACCATGAATCTCTAGATCTTTTGGTGAAAACGATTGAAACATATTAGCAAATATAGACAAAAAAAATGAAATTATCTATATCTTCATGTAGCTTATCTTTGTATAGTCCTATATGTATATCATTGGAAATTACATTTCTTCCTGTCTCTTAATTTAAATAAATCATGTGAGAACAACCATATATATAAAATATTATTTTGTATTTAGGTCTAAAGAGTGTTAAAATATCATTTTTATCATATGTTACTTTATGAGGTATGAAAATTTGGACTTGCACTCAAATATTTACTTCAGAGTTTCTTTAATATATTCTCTTATAATATATTAAACTATGATAGGTAACTACTTAAAATTAAAATATCATATAGGCTCATATAGAAATTATAAATTATTATTAAAAATATATATCTGAAGTGAAGGGAGGGAAGCTCTAGTTGAGACTAAAACTCAACGAAATAATCTATACTTTGTCCAATCATATGGAAAACAAATAACAACAAATATCATCATGTAGAGGAATAAAAATTGGGGATATTAAATGTAGAGGAATAAAAATGACAGTATATAAAAGTGAAAAAATAAAAAATACACAAAGAATAAATAATAGTATATTAAATGGCAAAACAATATATAAAATGAGAAAATAGTATATAAAATGAAAAAACAGTATAATCTATTTTGTAATAACAATATATATATATAAAAAGTGAAAATAGTATATAGAAATGGGAAAATAGTATATAAAATGGGAAAACAATATATAAAACTAAAAAAATAAGAAATTGACAAAGAATAAATAACAGTATATTAAATGACAAAACAGTATATAAAATGAGAAAATAATATATAAAATAAAAAATAACAGTATATCTACCGTGTGTCGTGAACAGTCGTGCTAAAGTATGTCGAGTTTGCACATTTCCTTTATTTTTAATTAAATAAATTTGATATCTTTTGAAGTCAAGCAAATTACTCCCAATAAATATGGACATTTATTTGTCATTGAAGCATGAAGCTTGTTGACCAGGTCGTTGAGTCCTTTTGACTTTCATTCTCATGACACCAAAATTTGTTACTCCCAATTAAACTCCCCGATAGTTATTTGGCAAATTATTGCATATGTTTTGGAGTTACAAGAATTGTGGAGATTTAACATAAAAATTATAAAAAGGGGTAATTATTTCTCTGGTAATGTATATAATTATTGTTTCAATTCATGAACCAACAATTATATTAGTCTGGTTTATTTATTATTTGACAACCAAAAAGTTTGAAACAACAACGGTGTCTCAAATGTTATCTCAAGTTTGTTACATAACATTTATTCTGGGCCATAGATGACATTTATTTTTGGCTATCACTGTGATTCTTCCTTGAGAAATAAATTTTGATTAACAGGAAATTATTATTCATTGTCCTTTTGTGGCAATATAACCCGCCATTGCTATCATGTAATAAAATACTAGATGTGTTTTATCTTATGATTAATTCCCTTGAATTATACAAAATATTAAATATCATAGAGACTGAGGGGGTTAGAATGAATAATTAAATAGTCAATTCAATGACTGCTTATTTTATTGGGTGGTGACTTATTTTGAGAGCTGAGAAAACTTTTTTCTGAAAATACGTATTGTACCCCAGAAATATTTCTTCCGATTTTTTGTTATGCTGCCTAAAAAAATAATTACCATTCTTATCTATATTAATTGCCTTTTCAAATTCACTACCATGTTTTTATTAGCATCACAAAGACACAAATCCTAACCTGCAAAATACAAAACAAATTCAAGGGCACCTAACCCTAAGCAACCTTCATCAAACCTGAAAATAGATTACAATTTTCTTGTCACGTGATCATTCCATGGAGGTATTGTTCATTGAGTTTAATTACTTAAACCAAGTGATAATTTTTTTTTCAATTTCCTTTTGCTTGTTTACTAGTACACATATAATGTTACTGATAATGTTTTAAATTCTTGATAAATGTTATTTGATTTATTAACGTTGTATGTTTTTTAACAGATCAATCTTAATAAAATAGCAACGATGCTTGAACATAAGGTGCACATGCGAAACTCAAAAAACACTTGCAAGTCTCTACCGGTGATTCATATAAAGTGAAGAATGATAAATGTCGTGCAATAATTAAAGAATTTAATGATACCAAAGTATGACTTTCAAGTGAAAGAATGATAGTTCTCCACAATTGTAATTCTTCTTTCTTCAAAGAGGTAATTTATCGCATGTCTTTGTACGCTTTGAAAGAATTGTACCGTAATCATGTAAAACCGTCGTTTATATTTTACATAATTTAACAAAACAATTTATATTTCCCTATTAATCAATTACGAGTTTAAGAGTCGAACACAAGGAGGTGTGGCCTCAAGAATTAACTAGTTTCAATGATTATTCTTTAGTGTAAAATATTGTAATTCAAGGGTTATTAGATAAATTTCAAAGTTTAAATTTTCTTTTCAACCTTATCGTAACAATTCAGCACGTCACACTTTGGTGTTTTAATTCGTAACTAGACCAATTAAACTCCGAATCCAACTCATGAGATACCGTTGGAAACTAGAAAAAGAGATCTATATTGTGATTCTTTATGGTATTATTATTTTATTCAAGAATTTCGAGATATTTGCAGTTTAGTCCAGAACTTATTTCAGATTTAAAATTGGTTCAGCAGTAAATTCAGAAAATTATAGAAAATCCACCAAATCTTGAAAAAAATCCAAAATTTGTACAAAAATTCAATTATTAAGGTTTTCATTAGCTGTTAAAATTTTGTGCAATGATGTTTTGTAGTTTGAGATTTATAATGAAATTTCAGATCTTGATCAGAAACTGGTTCTGATAGACCAGCACTCACAAAAATTATAATATCTCCTAATCTGTTTTAAAGACTACTATTTTAAAATTCATATTTGGATTCTACACTTCACATTACTTCAAGTGGACTATTTTTTGGAGTTTTATTATTTGTTTGTATATTTTTAAAAATTCATAAGACATGAAACAATAAATCTGGACAAAAAGTTTAAAAAACAAAAAAAAAAACTACAATTTTGGAAAATTAATATCTCACAAATTACTGATCGGAATTTGTCAAAATTTGGGTTGAAAATTATCAACTAAATGAGAACTAAATTTTAAAAATATTTATTTAATTTTTCAGATCTGAATTGGACACGAAATTAAGGGACAAATACTGAAAAACAGAGAAAATACAGCAGCAAGACAGAAACTGATTTAGGGTTTGATTATTGGTTTAAAAATAGGGATTTAAAGGAAATTTATGATGTGTAACAATCATTAATCACTTAGGGTATCAGTTTTCAGATTTAGATGATGGATTTGAGCGATCCAGGCTAAAATTCACTCAAGAAATTGATTCAACACGAGTTTAATTCAAAACAGCCATTTTAAATAAAACTTGAATTCAATCAATCACAACTCCAAATTAATTACATTAAAAATATTAAGCTAAATATTCCAGATAATTAACAAGTCAATAAACTTCAGATTTAATAGATCAATTGATGAAAAATACCAAGCTAAGCAATTTTCCCTAATTTATTCGAAATTGTGTGTGTTCATGACATTCATTCAAATTCAGCAAAATTACACGAAATTAAAGAAAGATTTCATGCATACAAATCACAAATTCCTTTCCCTATCTAGATTTACTCACACATAATCACAAGAACAAGAATTTGACAAGATTTCATCATGATTATTACAAAAATGAGTTATTGTGATCTAAAATTCATATTGAGTAATTAAAAGAGAATTAGACTAAACCGAGAGTTGGAAGACCAGCCAGTAACTTCCTCGAGTCGATTTGAAGCCCCAATTGCACCTCAATTCAAGTTAGAATTGACCGAGTCGAAATTTCCCCAAATTTGCCCCAAATTACACGATTTCACTCAAAAACGAAAATTAGAGCTCAAGAAAGCTTGAAATTCATTAATGGAGATTCTAGAGGTTAGAGAAGATGAATGGAGAGTGGTGTATAAGTTAAGGAGAGTGGGAGAATGAGTTTTTTTCAATGGTGAAGCTTGAGGGGTGTTTTATAGGTTGAAATGGACTTAAGAATCCAATGGAGAGAAGAGTAGGGGACAAACCAAGACTTGTGATTGGCTCAGGCAGATCAAGAGGTTTTACTGGGGGTATGGACGAAATTTCGTTCAAAATGATTGAGATTTGACCGAGTATTTGGCGGTTCAATTTTTGTCTTGTTTTGGGCGGAATGCTTCAGATCTGAAATAACCAATTCTTATTTAGCTCTTATTTGAAATCCAAAATTCTCACTCATTTGTTTATCCTTTTTTGTGTTCTTTATATCGTGAATGGGGGAAGAGAGAAGAAGAGAATAAAGTTGGTTTCTCATGAAATGGAGGTTTGTAGACTGAGTTATGGACTTGAGAAGTTTCAGCTCGAATTGAGTTATTTCAGGAAAAACAGAATTAAATTTCAGTGACTAAAAACCAAACCTTAGGTAGTCTCGATTTCTTCAAACTAAGTCTGGACTCGAAATTGCTTTCTCTTACCGGAAGAACGATGCATGATTTCATTGCCTCCAAGCACCTACACTTCCACTATTCCTCCTTTCTTTTTAAATTGAGTTCGGACAGTCTTTTTCCCTTTTTGAGCTCCTTTGGGCGCATAATCCCTGTCAATTCACTGAGTTCAAACTCGATTATCTCACTCAATGCTTCATCATTTTCTTAGTTCTTTATATGGTTGGAAAGAGGGGAGTAAGGAGAAGAGAATGGCATTGGAATCACGACAAACCGATGTTTGTGTCGGAAATGGTGAGCTCGAGAAAACTGCAGCTCGAAATTTGATATTTTTGGGCTGACATGAGATTTTTCGCGTTTTGCGGCCAACTCTGGCCGTTCCAGTGATGGTGAATCATACGGTTGTCCTTGTCTTTTTGAGACGAGTCGAATGGTATTGAGTTTGTTCATTTCCGAGCACTTTAGAAAAAATCGCATTTTTGAGAGAGAAAGGGTTGACTTGACTGCGACGGTTGTCTTTTACTTTTGACCAGAATTTTTGCGCGTCGTATTATCTCTATTCTTGCTAGGTTTATTTTGAGATGTAAATGATGGTAAGGTCCCGCTTAGTTCGAACGTCACGTTCCGATTCCAAACGTCATGAAAACATGAACGTTTCTTCTCTATTTTGGATCCGAACATGGTCAGTTCATGTATCGGTTGGGTTCAAAAACGACATGAGACTGTGGATGTTTTCATAGCGTTTTATGGTCGTTTCTCTTTTCCACCGATGTTTCTCATCTCTTAGGGGTTAGTAAAGTGTGTGTATGGGGAATATGAGCATTTTTAGGGAGAATTTAGCCAACATTGACCCATTATTCGCTTTTTTGTTGAATTCTTCATTTTATGGCCTTTTCGCCTGTAAAATAACACAAAAATGTATTAAGGGGTTTCAAATCATGTTTTATGAATTATGGGCAGTTTTCACACATTTTATTTGAATTATGATTGAATTTGAGATGATAAAAATCATAAAATTATGTATAAAAATACACATTACAAATTCCACCACACTTAAACTAAGCTTGCACTCAAGCACAAATTAAAATCAATTTTTAGGATTTTTAGAATCAGTTTAAAGCGTTTTGAAAAGAGATTTAGTTATTGCTATGAATGTTATATACTAATATTTGATTATTAGAATAATACACGAGAGTCGATGAATATCCATTAATAATTTCAAATTCAAATTTATTTAAAATTCCCCAATCCTTCAAATAAGAACCTTTTTCCAAAATCAATGCCCTATTTTGTTTTTGATACTTTCTTCCCCTAAATTTAAAATGGTGAATTTATACAAATTACCCCAAAAGTTCCAACTAACTCAACTTTCTCTTTTATAAACACGTAAAAGTTGGTATGCTATCCACTCATGTTATCAAAAGACAAGTTGTGCTTTGCACGTACAAAAAATCTTTCATTTTCTATTGTGGATATGTAAATTTTTTTTTCTTTTTCAAGGGTTTAAAAATAATTTTTCACATTTTTTTAATTCTTTTTGTGAAGGGATAACAGGTTACGATTTCGGTCACTTCCTTTTAGTGCGAAAATTAGAGATGGACATACGAGTCATTAGCTATGCCATGAAAGATAGGTTGAGTTAGAAATTTTTTGCGAAACTAGTGGTATTAAAAGTAAGTTTTGATTTCTCAAAAGTTCACAGCATTACTTTAAAGAAAATGATTTATAATTTCGTTAAACGGGCAAGTAAAATATTTATGAATTTTCAAAATGCTTAATGGATTTTAAATGGATATTATAGATGGAATGAAGTGGAAAATATGGCAATCATGGCAAAGGTTAAATCCTTTTGAACTTTTTCAAATCTTTTCATCATTTCCCAAAACCCTAAGTATTTTTCGAAAATTTGCTTGAGAGGGCTTAGTTTTAAAATATTTTCCATTTTCAAAACCTTTACTCCTTTTTTATTTAAATGTCTCTTGCTTCCCTTTAAAACACACAAACTTTTATGTACAAAAACAAACAAAAATGAAAGAAAAAACATGTAAAAAAGTTTAAATTTTTATTGTATTTATGAGTTTTTTTTTATTGTTTTTGAATTTTTATGAATTTTCACATTTTTACGAGAAAACAAAACTTGGTTTTGCACAAAACCACCCCACCACACTTAAACCTTTGTTTATCCTCAAACAAAAAGTTCAAAAATGAGAAAATTATGAAAATTTGAAAAATTAATGGGGTTTTGTCCAAAACCTCCCCCACAACACTTAAACTTTTGCGTAGCAAATGTTTAAGTGTGAAAGCGAGTTTTATAAAAAGAAGAAAATAAAATAACGAAAGAAAATAATACGACCTGACGTGGCGAGTTGCCTCTCGCAAGCGCTCCCATTTTACGCCTTGAGCCCGATGCCTTTGTGTTAGCCTCTCTCGAACAGGTTGTAAATATGAACAAATCTTTGTAGGAGCTCACTTGGTGGTAAGAAATTTGGTCCGTGTTGCTTATCCTTGGTTTTGCAGATAGAAATGACTGGTCTTCCTGGTTTTGAAAGGAGTTTGAGGTCGGTTTTCGTTGAGAGGGACAATTCAATACCCAAGTTTACTCCTTCTTGATTGGTTGGTAGGTCGATGTACATCACACCGCTTATCTCAAGCTTGGTGTAATGTATGGTTTGACAAGACACGGGTTTTGGGGAATTTTGTGGAATTTTCTCGAGGTTTGGGATGGTCGGTTCGTCCAAATTTTTAACCTTTGAGTCATGGTTTGACTCATCCTTATCTTCAACGCATAGTTTCTCAAAAATATTTGTAATTTCTTTAACCAAATCTTGGGTTTTGGTGGTACTCAACTCGTCGAAAGGTTCAACCAGTGAGTCATCACATGAATCACATTCCACATTACTCGAGACCTTACAAAAGTCCTCGAAGTTGAAAATAGGGTTTGTAGCACTCGGAATTTCGCCCGATTCAACCTTTGAGTCCTCGCTTAGCACGCATTCCTCATCACTCGAGCTTTCACAACACTCACTCCCCAAATCCCCATTTGACCCACATTCCCCATCAAACAAATATTCCCCCACCTCAAATTTGGAGTCCTTGTTCTCCTGATTTTTCTCCCCTTCGAGCATTTCCTTCTCCTCATCACCTTGAGAACCCTCAACCCCTAATTCTTCAAAAACCCTAGAACCCTCATCACAAAGAGATTCTCCCATTTCCACTTCTTCAAAGACCCTAAGACCCTCATCACAATGGCTAGCTTCATCACGACAACGTTGGATATTGGATTCTTGAATAATGGTATGAACTTTGTCCATATCTTTCATGAGCGAGTTCGACATCTCTACAAAGCGTTTCTTGAAGAGGTCCAGTTTATCAAGCCATTTGTCTTCAAAAGAGATTTGAGATTGTTGATATTCTTGGTATGGAGCGTAGTACTCATTTTGGTGGAGGTGAGGTTGAGAGGAATGGGTTGGTGTGGCGGGCGTGTACGGGTTTTGGAAGTTCATTTGAGTTTGAAAACCCCAAGGTTGGTTCAACATTTCATCCCTCGACTCCTGATTAGTCGAGTGGTTGAACAACGCTCCTTGCCCGTAAGATTGCCCATAGAGAGGTCGTGTCTACTCGAAGGAGCTTTCGCCATTGTGCCTTCGATAGCCGTCGTGTGGCCATCCCATCCATGTTTGTCTTCCCGTCATTGAATCTCGTTCAACTCTCGTCTTGCCAATCCATTGAAGATCTTGCGCCCTAATAACCTTTAAAAATAAGAGAGACAAAAACACTAGAGAAAATATAAGATGGGTTAGTTAAAAACTTGATGCAAGCCGCCTCCCGGGCAATGGCGCCATTTGTAAATCACCGTCGTTTATATTTTACACAATTTAACAAACCAATTCATATTTCCCTATTAAGCAATTACGAGTATGAGTGGTAATGAGTTTAGGGGTCGAACACAAGGAGGTGTGACCTCAAGAATTAACTAGTTTCAATGATTATTCTTTAGTGTAAAATCTTGTAATTCAAGGGTTATTAGATGAATTTCCAAGTTTAAATTTTATTTTCAACCTTATCGTAAAAATTCAGCACGTCACACTTTGGTGTTTTAATTCGTAACTAGACCAATCAAACTCCGAATCCAACTCATGAGATACCGTTGGAAACTATAAAAAGAGATCTATATTGTGGTTCTTTATGGTATTATTATTTTATTCAAGAATTTCAAGATATTTGCAGTTTAGTCCAGAACTTATTTCAGATTCAAAATCGGTTCAGCAGTAAATTCAGAAAATTATAGAAAATTCACCAAATCTTGAAAAAAATCCAAAATTTGTACAGAAATTCAATTATTAAGTTTTTCATTAGCTGCTAAAATTTTGTACAATGATGTTTTGTAGTTTGAGATTTATAATGAAATTTCAAATCTGGATCAGAAACAGGTTCTGATAGACCAGCACTCACAAAAAATGTAATATCTCCTAATCTATTTTAACAACTACTATTTTAAAATTCATATTTGGATTCTAAACTTCACATTACTTCAAGTGGACTATTTTTTGGATTTTTATTATTTGTTTGTATATTTGTAAAAATTCATAAGAAAAGAAACAGTAAATCTGGACAAAAAGTTTAAAAAACAGAAACAAACAACAATTTTGGAAAATTAATATCTCATACATCACTGATCGGAATTGGTCAAAATTTGGGTTGAAAATTATCTACTAAATGAGAACTAAATTGTAAAAATATTTATTTAATTTTTCAGATATGAATTGGACACGAAATTAAGGGAAAAAGCTGAAAAACAGAGAAAATACAGCAGCATGGCAGAAACTGGTTTTGGGTTTGATTATTGGTTTAAAAATAGGGATTTAAAGAAAATTTATGATGGGTAACAATCACTAATCACTTAGGGTATCAGTTTTCAGATTTAAATGGTGGATTTGAGCGATCCAAGCTAAAATTCACTCAAGAAATTGATTCAACATGAGTTTAATTCAATACAGCCATTTTAAATAAAACATGAATTCAATCAATCACAACTCCAAATTAATCACATTAAAAATATTAAGCTAAATATTCCAGATGATTAACAAGTCAATAAACTTCAGATTTAATAGATCAATTGATGAAAAATACCAAGCTAAGCAATTTTCCCCAATTTATTTGAAATTGTGTGTTCATGACTATTCATTCAAATTCAGCAAAATTACACGAAATTAAAGCAAGATTTCATGCATACAAATCACAAATTACTTTTCCTATCTAGATTTACTCACACATAATCACAAGAATAAGAATTTGACAAGATTTCATCATGAATATTTCAAAAAAGAGTTCTTGTGATCTAAAATTCAAATTGAGTAATTAAAAGAGAATTGGACTAAAGAGAGAGTTGGAAGACCAGCCAGTAACTTGCTCGAGTCGATTTGAAGCTCCAATTGCACCTCAATTCAAGCTAGAATTGACCGATTCGAAATTTTCCCAAATCAGCCCCAAATTGCACAATTTTACTCAAAAAAGAAAATTAGAGCTCAAGAAATCTTGAAACTCATTAATGGAGATTCTAGAGGTTAGAGAAGATGAATGGAGGGTGCTTTATAAGTTAAGGAGGGTAGGAGAATGAGTTTTTTCAGTGGTGAAACTTGAGGGGTGTTTTATAGGTTGAAATGGACTTGAGAGTCCAATGGCTTATTTTCAATGGAGAGAAGAGTGGGGGACAAATCGAGACTTGTGATTGGCTCAGGCAGATCAAGAGGTTGTACTGGGGGTCTGATTGAGATTTGATCGAGTATTTGATGGTTCAATTTTTGCCTGTTTTGGGCGGAATGCTTCAGGTCTGAAATTACCAATTCTTATCGAGCACTTATTTGAAATCCAAAATTCTCACTCATTTGTCGATCATTTTTTGTGTTCTTTATATCGTTGGAATGAGGGAAGAGAGAAGAAGAGAATGAAGTTGGTTTCGCATGAAATGGAGGTCTGTAGACTGAGTTATGGACTTGAGAAATTTCAGCTCGAATAGAGTTATTTCAGCAAAAACAGAATTAAATTTTAGTGACTGAAAACAAAACCTTAGGTAGTCTCGATGGGATTTGTTCCTCTCGTCATGAGGGAGATATCTCTGGGCCTCCTGATGAACTAGGACTGAAGGAAATGCATGGCCATGCTCAAAATTGATTAACATGTGTTGTTAATATCATTTTGTATTTACTCAGTCTAATTCTCGAACAGGAAAGAGACTTTGATCAAACTCAAGGATGACATATATCGTAGAACAAAAGGAATAAGCAAATGTTTATTCAGATAGGTTTATGATCGCTGATCATTTCATTTAACTTGGGTAGTCATGACATCAGTCTAGAGGTTAGTCATGACTTACGATATTTAGAAGATCGCTGCCAGCGTTAAATGGAACCTACACGGTCACACAATGAACTCCATTCGTACGGGATGAATATGCCTCAAAACAGTTAATACATATGATGTATAAATTGGTGAGCGAAATAATCAACTATTGGATAATTGATTGAACAAAACAGTGCCATTCCGTTGGCAACGGAAAAGTTCCGTTCCCAACGGAATATATATGGAAACTGTAAAAACCTTAGCTGCCAAGTATTTCGTTGGCAACAGAATAGGCGCAGATTAGGGTTTTAGTTATGGTAACTGAGGAATTGTTCGCCTCTCTCTCTAGTATAAATAGAAGGACAGGGTCTCTCTATTTGACACACAACTCTGTAGCCTGAGAGGCCGTCTTTACACAGAAAAGAGAGAGAGAGTTTTGAGAGATATTTGGAAAGTATTTCCGGACTTGTCTAGCCAAGTTTGGTTATTCCGCTCGAGTGAAGTTCGCTTCGATACGAGTAGAGGTTCTCTATCTTGAGAACTTGCGAGCGATCTATCTTCATCCCTAGGACAAGAAGCTACTCTCGAGCCGAGCTTCAAGAAGAGTTTCGTGAGCCGAGCTTCAAGAAGGAGTTCTTCGAGCCGAGCAATAGGAAGGAGCTTGGCGAGCCGAGCTTCGGGAAGGAGACGGTTGCGAGTTGGAGAAGTTCAGAGCTACATCCGTTCTTTGTCTCGCGGATCAGGAAGATCCGAGGCATAAATTTTAATGGCTAATCTCGTACTTTTATTCCCTTAACGTAGATCCTAGGGCGGGTTAAATCCATAGGTTCCGCTGCGCATGTAACGTACATGGCTATGGATTTCCCAACAATATCACTAGGGACAGTTTAGAATGTCATTCATTGGTTCACAGTTCTACTATCAGAATCACGTATTCTGATGACGTGAACCCGAAGTGTCATTCTTGGTTGATATAAGAAATATACATTCACAACCCATACACACATATGTATAAGAAAGAACCTTTATTGAATAAATAATAATGTCTTAATACATAATCCATTTCCTAGCACAAATATATTTGGCCTAGGGCACTAATCCTACGCCGCATATTATGACTATGAGATATGGCAAATGGATGTCAAAATAACTTTTTTTATTGGAAATTTAATCAAGGATGTTTATATGACACAACCCGAGGGTTTTGTTGATCCTAAGAATTCTGGTAAGGTTTGTAAATTGCAGTGATCCATTTACAGATTAAAGCAAACATCTCGGAGTTGGAATCTTCATTTTGATGAAGTAATCAAAGGTTTTGGTTTTATCAAAAATGAAGATGAACCTTGTGTTACAAGAGGGTTAGTGGGAGCGCAATAGTTTTTCTAGTACTTTATGTAGATGATATATTACTCATTGGAAATGACATTCTGACTTTAACAAATGTTAAGACATTTTTAGGAAAGTCTTTTGCAATGAAGGACCTAGGAGATGCCGCTTATATACTCGGCATTAAGATCTATAGAGATAGATCTAAAAGGCTCATAGGTCTAAGTCAAAGAAGCTATATTGACAAAGTGTTGACATGATTTCGAATGGAAGATTCAAAAAGAGGTTTCATACCAATGTCACATGGCATAAAATTGAGTAAGACTCAACGTCCTGCTAATCAGGAAAAACGAAATCACATGAATAAAATTCTGTATGCTTCGGCTATTGGATCTATCATGTATGTCATGCTTTGTACTAGACCAGATGTATCATATGCACTAAGTGCAACTAGCAGATATCAATCTGATCCCGGTGAATCACTGGATAGCAGTCAAGTATATTCTGAAGTACTTGAGAAGAACTAAAGATTCATTCTTGGTTTATGGAAGATTTGAAAGTGAGCTAGTTGTAACAGGTTACACGGACTCAAGCTTTCAAACCGACAATGATGATTTTAGATCGCAATCTGGTTATGTGTTTAGTTTGAATAGAGGTGCAATAAGTTCGAAAAGTTCGAAACAGGACACTGTAGCGGATTCTACGACAGAAGCGGAGTACATAGCAGCTTCGGAAGAAGCTAAGGAAGCAGTTTGGATGAAGAAGTTCATTGAAGAACTCGGTGTGGTTCCTAGTATCGCAAATCATGTGGATCTTTATTGTGACAACAATGGGACAATCGCGCAAGCAAAGGAACCAAGATCGCATCAGAGAACCAAACACATACTTTGACGTTTCCATTTGATCAGGGAGATCATTGCGAGAGGAGATATTAAAATATGCAGAGTTCATGGTGATGATAATGATAATGTTGCTGATCCGTTGACTAAACCACTTTCTCAAGCAAAGCATGAGGGTCATGCTAGGTCGATAGATATATCTACTTGTTAGATTCGGCCTAGTGCAAGTGGGAGATTGTTAGTAGAATGCCCTAGGCCAATATATTTGAGACCAAGATGTATGGATTTGTAATGTGTATTTTTTATACACATTTTTAGGGTTTTTATCATCTCAAATTCATCCTTAATTCACCTAAATGTATGAAAAATACCTATAATTCATAAAACATGATTTGGAACCTCTTATTACACTTTTTATATTATTTTACAGGCGAAAAGGCCGTAAGATGAAGATTTCGACCCAAATTGCAAATAATGGGCCAAAGATGGCCAACCACGTCTACCAAAACCCTACAAAAATTCACCCAAATAACCGATTTTCAAACAAGCTCAAAATCGATCAAACTGCATATCCTTGGATTCAGCATGACAAGACGAATCGGCTGGTATTATGCTCCACCTCTGAGAACGCCGGCGATCGCCGGAATCCGCCAGCCAAAAGCAACCAGCCATGTTTCTGACCTGAGAAAGCTTCTTCGAGCAACCTTGCCTTCTACAGTCCACCATTCGAGCCAAAACCAACTCTATTCTCTTCCTCTCTTCCTGCCCTTTCTATCCGTATGAAGAACTCATCAAATGGTGCAAAATCGAGTGAGAAATCTAAAGTTAAATCAACTGTTCGACGAAATCCTAAATGAACTTTTGAAGAACTGATGAACCAACGGTAGAGTTTCGATCAGCGGATGAATTCGATCAACCATTTCAATTTTTCTCAAGCAAAGATGATTCTTTTTGTGTCTTAAAGCTTTAGTAAAGGCTCACAATGAATTCCGAAGCCTCAATTCGAAGGAAAAACAACTCAAAATCATAGTTTGATTCACGAGTTAAGCAATTTTTGGTTATTTTCGCAAAACTGAAACCGAGTTGGTTAATGGAGAAATTCTCTCGGATTCGAGGCGGATTGGGGAGCTATAATGGTTGTGAACCATCGTGAGGAAGTTGAGAATGAAGCCCGAGTCACCGTTTTGGATTTCGTTGTGTGAAATGTGTGAAAAGATCGATTTGCACACTCTGGTCAGCAATGGCGGAACAGCGAACCGATGATACTCAAAACAGCAAAACTCGAGATTTACTCAACGGTTTTCAACCATTCAAAGCCCGGTGAATTCGTGAGAAGATGGAGAAGAGATCTGGATTGATGAATCACAGCGAAATGTACAGAATCACAAGTTCTAATCAATGGTTGTGAGAAACGGATAAACGGGTCCAAAATCCAAGAGAAAAATCGATCCAAAGTCCAAATTCGCAACTTACACGGCTGTCAGAGGATTGTTTTAGGACGAGCACACGATCGCAAGCCACAGAAGATCGAGAAAATAAATTTAGCGCTAATTCTGAAGAAGGTGACTCGTTTCATCAGTTATGACTCGTCTCACGCGATTCAAACCGGTTCGCCACACCAGATCAGCGGAACGAGTTAAAACGAGTCAGTATCAGCTCACACAAAAGTGACTCGTTTCAAGCGAGCTGTAGCTCATTTCGTCGCACGAAATCCAGAAAATTAATTCAAAACTCAGCGCCAAAGGGTGAATAAGAAGACGACTCGCTTCGCGTGTTTCGACCCGTCTCGCCACAGAAAATCCAAAAGACAGTTTAAAAACTCAGAGATTAATAATAGAAACAGCGATTCGTTTCACGCGATAACGACCCGTTTCACCACAACTTATTCTGAAGGGGCCCACTGTCAGTCTCAGTAATGCGATTCAAATCGCATCTGAACTGAACTCAGTTCGCGCGAATAACAGGTGAAAAATTCGATGAATCAAAACCGTTCAATTCTCAACCAAATTCAACGAAATTTCGTCCAGATCTTCAGTACACTCCACTTGATCTGCCTGAGCCAATGGAATTGCTCGGTTTGTCCCCCACTCTCCAGACCAGTCTCTCTATAAATTCGACCGATCAACCCATTCATTGCCGATCATCCTTCCATTCTCCAAATTCTTTCAACACATTACTCTCCAATCATCTTCTTTAAGCTTCGTAACGCCATTACTCGAATTTCAGAGCTTTTCGAGCATCAATTTTCTAGTTTGAGTGAAATTCACCAATTCGGGCTGATTTTGGTGAAAAAGGCAATTGATCGGTTCCGGCTGGGATCAAGCATCAGTTTGAGGTTCAAATCGGCTCAAGGAAGTTTCTGGTTGATCTTCTACGTCTCGGTTCGATCCAATTTTCATTTAATCTCTTGTATTCAATTTTAGATCACAAGATCCAATTTGTAAAAGAACATGATGAACACATGCCTAATTTCGGTTGATCTTATCATGTGTGAGTAGAATCTTGTAGGTATAGGCCTTTTGTGATAGAATTGTTTGAAATCTTGCTTTAATTTGAATTAAATTGACTGATTTGGTTACTGTTCATAATGTGCTGTTAAATCTGGATTTTCTTGATTTAATCGATTTGGTTGAATTAATTAGGTCATTTAGAACTGAATTTTCATGCATGTTATCCATTTTATCATCTTGAATCTTGGTTAAGGTTTTTGCTTGATTTAGTGAAGTTTTTAGTTCAAAAGTTGAGATCAAACACTAGTTGGTTGACTGGTGTTTGATCTGAAATTTTGATCTATTTGCTGAGTTTTTCTGGTTGGAAATAATTCAAACTTGTGCCAAATCTGATAAACTGAATATTTAGTGATTAATGATACAATTCTTGATCAAATTGCCTTAAAAATCCCTACTTTTATACTATTAACTCAAAAATATATTTTTCTGCATTTTGTTTCTTGTCAGTTTCAGTAAAAAAATTGTTTGACTTCAGATCTGATCAAAGAAAATTATAAAAAAAATATTTTGTGTTTCTTTAGATATTTTAGAACAACTTTCATATAATATGTGCCCAATGGTTTTATGTTAAATTTGTAAGAAAAAAAATCTGTGCAAAGTTTTGACTTTTTAATTTCATGTTCTTGATTTTTGATTCTGTCTGTTTTTCTACGATTTTTAGAAATTAGTAAAAAATCCTATAAATATAAAATTTAGGTCTCAGTAAATCATGTTGAAGTGTAGCTTCTAGATCTGAATTTTAATTGAATTGTTGTTTGGATAAAATTTGAATTCCACCCCTTTTTGGCAACATAAACCATTCTCTGCCTAATTCCTTCATATGTTCTGCGTTTTGACCATAAATGTTGAAAGATCAATCTTTTTGATCTGAGATTTTTACCACATAATCTGAACTTGTTTTCCTAATATATGTTAAGTTTTGGTGATTTTTGAAGTAATTTTCGATTTTCTGTGATTTTTTGAATAACTCTGTTGACTGTTATGAAAAGTGTGGACTAAAACAAAAATTACATAAAAAATATGAACAAAAGTGATGATTGATTCACCTTGGATTATGAAGATCACATTCTCTGTTTTCCATTGACATATCATTTGCAACTTTTGTATATTTGGAACTATTATTAAAGAATTTTCAAAGGATTTGTGTACGAATTTACTTCAATTCCATCTAATATATCAATAACCTTCTAAAAATAGTCTGCAACATCCGAACAAAAACAAGACCTACTTTTGAAAAGAATTGTAATATCTCAAGGCCATTCTCCTTGTGTTCGACCCCTAAACTCATTACCACTCATACTCGTAATTGATTAATAGGGAAATATAAATTATTTTGTTAAATTGTGTGAAATTCAACGACGGTTTTACCGCGATTTACAAATGGCGCCGTTGCCGGGGAGACGGCTTTAATTGATTTTATTACTAATCTCTAATCAATTGTCTAGTGTTTTTGTTTCATTTGAATTTTGAAGGTGCATGAGAAAGACAAGATCGCAAGGCGAAGTGCACACACCTGTAAAGAAGGACATTAACAAACATCTAAGAGAGGTCAAGAAAGATTAGGCACGAGGCAAGCAAGACGAAACTTACTCAAGGCAAAAAGGACGTAACGAGACTTCTCCCTTCATCCAAAAGCCACAAGAAAGAGCTCCAATCTCTCCAATCGTTCACTCATTATCATCCAGGCTAAACTCTCAAAATTCTAATTCTCACTCAATACCATCATCATCTCAAATTCACAAAATGGCTCAAGAAAGAACATTAGGGGAACTTTTAGACCATCAAATCCCTCGAAATCCTGGAAATATTGTTATACCAACTGTGCCCAATTTTAAACTAAGTCCATCTATATTAAATGTATTACCCATATTTGAAGGACATAAAAATGAGAACCCATATGCACATTTAGATAACCTAGATCGTAAATGCACTGCATTGTTTGGTAAATCTGATAACTTGGATAATATCAAATTGATCCTTTTCTCCCACACACTTGGGGAAGCACCAAGGGATTGGCTAACCCACATGCAAGGAGGTCCTTTTACAACATTTCAGGAGGTAGGTATGCGTTTTCTCAAAAGATACTACCCGAGCACATTGACGGCCAAAATCCGCAAGGAAATCACAGGGATCCAACAAGGAGGAGGGGAGACACTTCAAGAATATTACGAGCGATTTGTGCGATTATGCGCATCATGCCCCAACCATAACCTCGACGAGACCTCGCTTATTGACCAATTTCTACAAGGGATGAACGATCTCGATGCGCGATTACTCCAATGCTCTGCTGGAGGGTCGTTCAATAACACGACCCCAACAGAAGTACGAGCTCTTATCGAAACCATGGCCGAAGTAAACCAAGGACGCGGGGGAAGAATGGGTCAAGTGAACATGACAAGTACGGTTGACCTCAAGGCAATGGAATCTAGAATTACACAAAACTTCGAGACAAGATTTGGTCAAATGCTTAAAGCTGTGGGCGCGAAGATCGAACCAAGGAAGTGCGAGTTTTGTGGGGATACAAATCATGCGACCGATGAATGCGATAGGCTACAAGAAGATGTCAATGCCATCGGAAGCTATTCAAATCAACGCCAACCTTTCTCGCAAACCTACAATGAGTCATGGAAGAAACACCCAAATTTCCGTTGGAGGAATGATGATGCGCCGCCTCAATTCTCACAATCCAATTACCAAAAACCGAATGTGTATGTTCATCCAAATGCACAAGCGCCACAACAACCTCAAGCTCATCAACAACCTCCTCAACCCTCCACATCGAATTCCCAAACCTCTTCTCTTGATGAAAAGCTTGATAAAATGATGGCATTAATGGCGGGGAATTTCACAAACATCACAAGGGCGTCAAGAATGATGTAAGCTCACTTACCCAAAGCCAAGCTACACAAGGGCGTCAAATGCAAAACTTGGAAATGCAAATCAAGCAAATCGCGGGGGAAGTCAATTTATTGAAAGGACAAGGGGGAAATCGGTTGCCTTCTCAAGGTTCGGGACCGCTGGAGTACAAACCCATCAACGCGATACGCCTAAGAAGTGGGAGAGAGGTTGGCTCACACGACGAAGAAGAAGAATTAATGGTTCCAAGAAAGCAAGATGAGGAAACGAGTTCAAGCGCGTGTAAACAATATGAGGCACAAGAAGAAATCAGGAAAGATGAAGAGCCAATTCAGGAGAAAGAACAAGGAAAGAACAAAGAAAAGGAAATCGCACAAGAAAAGGAAAAGAGGCGCGCACCATACCCAACTCGACTAGCGGTTAACTCTCGAAAGGATGAGCTAGATAAAGATATTTTGGAGGTGTTCAAAAAGGTGGAAGTGAACATTCTGATTATCGATGCTATCCGAATGCACCCCCCATATGCCAAGTTCTTCAAGAATCTATGCACAAATAAGAGAAAATTAAAGGGGAACGAGACGATAAACCTACCCTCTGTGATGAGCATCAACACGCGAGTAGCACAAAAAGAGAAAGACCCTGGAGTTTTCGCCATTCCATGCACCATTGGTCTTCAACAACTCGCAAGGTGCATGCTCGACTTAGGAGCCTCCATAAACGTAATGCCTAGGTCTGTTTACGAGACCTTGGGATTGGGCGGCCTTAAGGACACAAGGGTGATGGTGCAACTCGCCGACCGTTCGACGGCCGCCGTTCTCGGTGTCGCGGAAGATGTACTTGTCAAGGTGAATGGTCTAGTTTTCCCAGCCGACTTCTACATTCTTGAAATGGGCGACAACGCCGATTCGTCCGCCATCCTCTTAGGAAGACCCTTTTTGAGGACCGCGCGAACATGCATAGACTGCCACTCAGGAACGATGTCCATGGAATTCGACAACGAGAAAATCACCTTCAACATATTTGACACCATCAAGTACCCGAACGACCACAATGTATCGAGCATAACCATTATTGACGAGATCGATGGGATGGCTGAAGAACACTTGGAAGAAGAGTACTCGAAGGAATACAATGCGATTTTTGAGGATGTTTGGGGAGAAATTGACCAAACGAATGAGAAGCAAGAAATAGAGCAAGAACATAATAATGAAGAAAAAAAACTCATTTCGAGTTCCCCTCACGACGAACTCCAAATATCACAAGAACGCATTAAGCCATCAATCGAGGAAGCTCCTACTCTCGAACTCAAACCTCTTCCCGATCACCTCAAATACGCATACCTCGGGCCAAACAACACATTACCCGTCATCATCGCATCGAACCTAACTCTTAACCAGGAAACCCAATTGGTGGAAACTCTTGGAAAACACAAGAAGGCAATCGGATGGACATTGGCCGATATGCCAGGTATAAGCCCCTCGACATGTATGCACAAAATTGTTTTTGAGGAAGGATCAAAACCGTCAAGAGAAGCACAAAGAAGGTTAAATCCAGTAATGATGGAGGTGGTAAAAAAGGAGCTCCTCAAGCTTCTAGACGCGGGAATTATATACGCGGTGGCTGATTCGGACTGGGTTTCTCCCATCCATGTTGTTCCTAAAAAGACGGGGATCACCATCATCGAAAACTCTGAAGGTGAATGCGTTCCCACTCGAGTGCAAAATGGATGGAGGGTTTGCATCGATTATCGCAAACTCAATGCGGCGACAAAAAAGGATCACTTTCCTCTTCCCTTCATCGATCAAATGCTCGAAAGATTAGCGGGGTGGCCTTACTATTGCTTTTTGGATGGGTACTCGGGCTATTTTCAAATCGCCATCGATCCAGAAGATCAGAGTAAGACAACATTCACTTGCCCCTTTGGGACTTTCGCCTATCGAAGAATGCCGTTTGGGCTATGCAACGCGCCTGGAACTTTTCAAAGGTGTATGCTTTCTATTTTTTCTGATATATTTCTAAATTTATTGAAGTATTCATGGACGACTTTTCCATTTATGGCAACTCGTTCGATGAGTGTCTCCATAACTTGAGCCTAATAATGGAAAAGTGCGTTGAAGCTAACCTTGTCTTAAATTTTGAGAAGTGCCATTTTATGGTGAGCCAAGGAATTGTATTAGGTCATTTAATTTCAGAAAAGGGGTTGGAAGTCGACAAGGCGAAGATCGACGTTATCAAGACACTTCCATACCCTCGCAATGTGAAAGATGTCCGCTCATTCCTTGGACACGCCGGTTTCTATCGGCGTTTCATTCAAGACTTCTCAAAAATCGCTCAACCAATGTGCATGCTTCTCCAAAAAGAGATCAAATTCGAGTTCAACGATGCGTGCAAGGCGGCATTCGACAAACTAAAGGGAAAACTATGAGAAGCGCCCATTATCCAACCACCGGATTGGAATCTTCCCTTTGAGATCATGTGCGACGCAAGTGATCTAAGTGTCGGGGCGGTTTTGGGGCAACGCATCGGGAAGGTACCCCACGTAATTTACTATGCTTCTAAAACTTTAGATGACGCCCAACGGAATTACACAACAACGGAAAAAGAACTATTAGTCATTGTCTTTGCATTGGAAAAGTTCCGATCATACTTGGTCGGGACAAAAGTTGTTGTATTTTCAGATCATGCCGCGCTCAAACATTTAACGAAAAAGAAGGAATGCAAGCCGCGCCTCCTCCGATGGATCCTTCTCCTTCAAGAGTTTAACGTGGAGATTCGGGATAAAAAAGGAGCCGAAAACTTGGTGGTCGATCATCTTAGCCGACTCCCAACAAACGAAGGCGATATCATTCCGATCAACGAACTCTTTCCCGACGAGCAACTCTATACTATCCATGGCATAACGCCTTGGTACGCCGACTTCGTCAACTACCTCGAAACTCGCGAATTGCCAAACACTCTCTCTCGAGCTCAAAAGGACAAAATAAAAAATGATTCACGCTATTACCTCTGGGAAGACCCCTACCTCTACAAGATTTGTTCCGATCAAATGGTGCGAAAATGCGTGCCCGACCACGAGATAAATTCGGTACTCTCTTTTTGTCACACTTTAGAATGTGGGGGACACTTTGGAGGGCAACGCACAAGTCATAAGGTACTCCAAAGTGGATTATATTGGCCAACTCTTTATAAAGATGCTCATTCCTTTGTAAAGAGTTGTGAAAATTGCCAAAAAACGGGCAATTTAACCCGCAAAAACAAAATGCCTCTTAAAGCTTTATTATTTTTTGAGCTTTTCGATGTTTGGGAGATAGACTTCATGGGCCCCTTTCCTCAATCAAATGGGTATTTATATATCCTTGTGTGTGTTGATTATGTTTCGAAATGGGTTGAGGCCATACCAACAAGGGATGCCAACTCCAAAACGGTGATTGAATTCCTTAAAAAGAATATTTTTCAGCGTTTTGGGGTGCCTAAAACTATCATTAGCGATAGGGGTTCGCATTTCAATAATAAGTATCTCGAATCCCTTTTGAAAAATTATCATGTACAACACCGCATGTCAACCGCTTATCATCCCCAAACTAATGGGCAAGCCGAAATATCCAATCGGGAAATAAAATCAATCCTTGAGAAAGTGGTTAATCCCTCTCGCAAGGATTGGAGTCAGAGGCTTGGGGATGCTTTATGGGCCTATCGCACCGCATACAAAACACCGATAGGGATGACTCCTTTTAAACTCGTTTATGGAAAGAGTTGTCACCTGCCAGTGGAAATTGAGCACAAGAGCATTTTGGGCAATCAAAAAGGTAAATCAAGATTACCCAAAAGATGCGGGGTTGCGGAAATTGCAAATTCAAGAATAAGAAGAGCTTCGCATTGAGGCTTATGATAATTCTCGAATTTACAAAGAAAAACTAACCATCGCTCACGACAAAATTATTCGCAAAAAGGAATTTAAAATTGGCGATAAGGTTTTGTTATTCAATTCTCGGTTGAGATTACATCCCGGGAAGTTAAAGAGCCGATGGACAGGTCCTTACATAATTACCCATATTTTGCCATTTGGAGTATTTGAAATTTCTAGAGGAGAAGACATCAAATTCAAGGTTAATGGTCATCGCTTGAAGACTTTTTACGAGAATCATGATACAAGGTGGTTCGATGAGCATCATTTAGAAGCGGCTCCACAAAGCGAGGGAAGGAAAGAATGAAAAGCATAATACGTCGAGCTCAAGATGTTAAACAAGAGCGCTTGGCGAGAGGCAACTCGTCGTGTCAGGTCGTATTTTTCCTTTCTTTATTTTATTTTCTTATTTTTACAAAACTTCTCTTTCACACTTAAACATTTGGTACACAAAAGTTTAAGTGTGGTGGGGGAGGTTTTGCATAAAACCCCAATAATTTTTCCAATTTCCACAAATTTTCTCATTTTTGAACTTTTTGTCTGAGGACAAACAAAGGTTTAAGTGTGGTGGGGTGGTTTTTTGCAAAACCAAGTTTTGTTTTCTTGTAAAAATGTGAAAATTCATAAAAATTGAAAAAAATTGAAAATTTTCAAAAACAAAAAAAAAAAAAACTCATAAATATATTAAAATTTTTAACTTTTTACTTGTTTTTCTTTCATTTTTGTTTTGTTATTTTTGTACATAAAAGTTTGTGTGAATTAAAGAAAAGCAAGAGAATTATTAATGAAAAAGTAAAAGGTTTTGAAAAATGGAAAAGATTTTAAAACTAAGCCCTCTCGAGCAATTTTTGAAAAAAAATACTTAGGGTGTTGGAAAATGATGAAAAGATTTGAAAATTTTCAAAAGGATTTGACCCTTGTCATGAATGCCACATTTTACAATTCATTCCATCTATAATATCCATTTAAAATCCATTAAGCGTTTTGAAAATTCATATATATTTCACTTGCCCCTTTAATGAAATTATAAATCATTTTCTTTAAAGTAATGCTGTGATTAAAACTTTTGAGAAATCAAACCCAACTTTTAATACCACTAGTTTCGCAAAAAATTTCTAACTCAACCTATCTTTCATGGCATAGCTAATGACTCGTATGTCCATCTCTAATTTTCGCACTAAAAGCAAGTGACCGAAATCTTAACCTGTTATCCCTTCACAAAAAGAATTCAAAAATGTGAAAAATTATTTTAATCCCTTGAAAAAGAAAAAATTTTACATATCCGCAATAGAAAATGAAGGATTTTTTGTTGTATGTGCAAAGCACAGCTTGTCTTTTGATAACATGAGTGGATAGCATACCAACCTTTACGTGTTTATAAAAGAGAAAGTTGAGTTAGTTGGAACTTTTGGGGTAATTTGTATAAATTCACCATTTTAAATTTAGGGGGAGAAAGTATCAAAAACAAAATTACGGCATTACTTTTTGGGAAAAGATTCGTATTTGAAGGATTGGGGAATTTTAAATAAATTTGAATTTGAAATTATTAATGGATAGTCGTCGACCCTCGTGTATTATTATAATAATCAAATATTAGTATATAACATTCATGGCAATAACTAAATCTCTTTTTAAAAACGCTTTAAACTGATTCTAAAAACCCTAAGACTTGATTTTAATTTACGCTTGAGGGCAAGCTTGGTTTAAGTGTGGTGGAATTTGTAATGTGTATTTTTTATACACATTTTTAGGGTTTTTATCATCTCAAATTCATCCTTAATTCACCTAAATGTATGAAAAATACCTATAATTCATAAAACATGATTTGGAACCTCTTAATACACTTTTTATATTATTTTACAGGCGAAAAGGCCGTAAGATGAAGATTTCGACCCAAATTGCAAATCATGGGCCAAAGATGGCCAACCAAGTCTACCAAAACCCTACAAAAATTCACCCAAATAACCGATTTTCAAACAAGCTCAAAATCGATCAAACTGCAAATCCTTGGATTCAGCACGACAAGACAAATCGGCTGGTATTATTCTCCACCTCTGAGAACGCCGGCGATCGCCGGAATCCGCCAGCCAAAAGCAACCAGCCATGTTTCTTGACCTGAGAAAGCTTCTTCGAGCAACCTTGCCTTCTACAGTCCACCATTCGAGCCAAAACCAACTCTATTCTCTTCCTCTCTTACTGCCCTTTCTATCCGTATGAAGAACTCATCAAATGGTGCAAAATCGAGTGAGAAATCTAAAGTTAAATCAACTGTTCGACGAAATCCTAAATGAACTTTTGAAGAACTGATGAACCAACGGTCGAGTTTCGATCAGCGGATGAATTCGATCAACCATTTCAATTTTTCTCAAGCAAAGATGATTCTTTTTGTGTCTTAAAGCTTTAGTAAAGGCTCACAATGAATTCCGAAGCCTCAATTCGAAGGAAAAACAACTCAAAATCATAGTTTGATTCACGAGTTAAGCAATTTTTGGTTATTTTCGCAAAACTGAAACCGAGTTGGTTAATGGAGAAATTCTCTGGATTCGAGGCGGATTGGGGAGCTATAATGGTTGTGAACCATCGTGAGGAAGTTGAGAACGAAGCCTGAGTCACCGTTTTGGATTTCGTTGTGTGAAATGTGTGAAAAAGATCGATTTGCACACTCTGGTCAGCAATGGCGGAACAGCGAACCGATGATACTCAAAACAGCAAAACTCGAGATTTACTCAACGGTTTTCAACCATTCAAAGCCCGGTGAATTCGTGAGAAGATGGAGAAGAGATCTGGATTGATGAATCACAGCGAAATGTACAGAATCACAAGTTCTAATCAATGGTTGTGAGAAACGGATAAACGGGTCCAAAATCCAAGAGAAAAATCGATCCAAAGTCCAAATTCGCAACTTACACGGCTGTCAGAGGATTGTTTTAGGACGAGCACACGATCGCAAGCCACAGAAGATCGAGAAAATAAATTTAGCGCTAATTCTGAAGAAGGTGACTCGTTTCATCAGTTATGACTCGTCTCACGCGATTCAAACCGGTTCGCCACACCAGATCAGCGGAACGAGTTAAAACGAGTCAGTATCAGCTCACACAAAAGTGACTCGTTTCAAGCGAGCTGCAGCTCATTTCGTCGCACGAAATCCAGAAAATTAATTCAAAACTCAGCGCCAAAGGGTGAATAAGAAGACGACTCGCTTCGCGTGTTTCGACCCGTCTCGCCACAGAAAATCCAAAAGACAGTTTAAAAACTCAGAGATTAATAATAGAAACAGCGATTTGTTTCACGCGATAACGACCCGTTTCACCACAACTTATTCTGAAGGGGCCCACTGTCAGTCTCAGTAATGCGATTCAAATCGCATCTGAACTGAACTCAGTTCGCGCAAATAACAGGTGAAAAATTCGATGAATCAAAACCGTTCAATTCTCAACCAAATTCAACGAAATTTCGTCCAGATCTTCAGTACACTCCACTTGATCTGCCTGAGCCAATGGAATTGCTCGGTTTGTCCCCCACTCTCCAGACCAGTCTCTCTATAAATTCGACCGATCAACCCATTCATTGCCGATCATCCTTCCATTCTCCAAATTCTTTCAACACATTACTCTCCAATCATCTTCTTTAAGCTTCAGTAACGCCATTACTGAATTTCGAGCTTTTCGAGCATCAATTTTCTAGTTTGAGTGAAATTCACCAATTCGGGCGGATTTTGGTGAAAAAGGCAATTGATCGGTTCCGGCTGGGATCAAGCATCAGTTTGAGGTTCAAATCGGCTCAAGGAAGTTTCTGGTTGATCTTCTACGTCTCGGTTCGATCCAATTTTCATTTAATCTCCTGTATTCAATTTTAGATCACAAGATCCAATTTGTAAAAGAACATGATGAACACATGCCTAATTTCGGTTGATCTTATCATGTGTGAGTAGAATCTTGTAGGTATAGGCCTTTTGTGATAGAATTGTTTGAAATCTTGCTTTAATTTGAATTAAATTGACTGATTTGGTTACTGTTCATAATGTCTTTGTTAAAACTGGATTTTCTTGATTTAATCGATTTGGTTGAATTAATTAGGTCATTTAGAACTGAATTTTCATGCATGTTATCCATTTTATCATCTTGAATCTTGGTTAAGGTTTTTGCTTGATTTAGTGAAGTTTTTAGTTCAAAAGTTGAGATCAAACACTAGTTGGTTGACTGGTGTTTGATCTGAAATTTTGATCTATTTGCTGAGTTTTTCTGGTTGGAAATAATTCAAACTTGTGCCAAATCTCGATAAACTGAATATTTAGTGATTAATGATACAATTCTTGATCAAATTGCCTTAAAAATCCCTACTTTTATACTATTAACTCAAAAATATATTTTTTCGCATTTTGTTTTTCGTCAGTTTCAGTAAAAAAATTGTTTGACTTCAGATCTGATCAAAGAAAATTAAAAGAAAATATTTTGTGTTTCTTTAGATATTTTAGAACAACTTTCATATAATATGTGCCCAATGGTTTTATGTTAAATTTGTAAGAAAAAAAATCTGTGCAAAGTTTTGACTTTTTAATTTCATGTTCTTGATTTTTGATTCTGTCTGTTTTTCTACGATTTTTAGAAATTAGTAAAAAATCCTATAAATATAAAATTTAGGTCTCAGTAAATCATGTTGAAGTGTAGCTTCTAGATCTGAATTTTAATTGAATTGTTGTTTGGATAAAATTTGAATTCCACCCCTTTTTGGCAACATAAACCATTCTCTGCCTAATTCCTTCATATGTTCTGCGTTTTGACCATAAATGTTGAAAGATCAATCTTTTTGATCTGAGATTTTTACCACATAATCTGAACTTGTTTTCCTAATATATGTTAAGTTTTGGTGATTTTTGAAGTAATTTTCGATTTTCTGTGATTTTTTGAATAACTCTGTTGACTGTTATGAAAAGTGTGGACTAACACAAAAATTACATAAAAAATATGAACAAAAGTGATGATTGATTCACCTTGGATTATGAAGATCACATTCTCTGTTTTCCATTGACATATCATTTGCAACTTTTGTATATTTGGAACTATTATTAAAGAATTTTCAAAGGATTTGTGTACGAATTTACTTCAATTCCATCTAATATATCAATAACCTTCTAAAAATAGTCTGCAACATCCGAACAAAAACAAGACCTACTTTTGAAAAGAATTGTAATATCTCAAGGCCATTCTCCTTGTGTTCGACCCCTAAACTCATTACCACTCATACTCGTAATTGATTAATAGGGAAATATAAATTGTTTTGTTAAATTGTGTGAAATTCAACGACAGTTTTACCGCGATTTACAGGATTCTGTTAAACAAACATTTTGTTTATTTAGAGATATTTTATATAATAAATGCATATTGGTTATTTTATTCTTATTACTAAAATGAACGTTGAATATGATATTCAGCTTTATATCATCAAAGTATGTGACTTTGATAGTAAAACTATAAAGTATTATGAATGATATTCTAAACCGTCCCTAGGATGTTTGTGAGACAAATATAATTTATGATAAGCTATAAATGTACATCAGTATGTTAGTAGACTGATTGTCACATTTTACTGATCATGAATAAGAGTTATTAAGTCATGAATGTAAGTATATGTTGGAGACCATATACTGCATTGACCCACTGTGAGAATACTACATGGTTCGTGTCATTAGTTATTCTCAGTAAAGAATGTATCTGTAATCCTTAGACTTGAGATTATCTCAGTTTCCTACATGAGAAATTTTATACTTTAATATAATCTAACATCGTCTTTAACCGGGCGATCATAAAAATTACAATTAGGTATATAATGAATTATGCGGAGGAAAGAGTTTAATTAAGATAAGATTTGCTCCTCTCATAAATTGAGAGAGATATCTTTAGGCCTCTTGATGATTTGATTGAAGAAACGCATGGCCTTGCTCGAGTGAATTAATAAGGAGTTAAATGTCATTTCATGTTCAATCAAATTCAGTGTCATTAAATATTTATCGACCAACGTAAGGTTAACACATACCATGCCTTATGGACGATATAGATATCGTGTAACAAAGGGATACAATGCATGAACATAAATTAGGTTTGATCGAATCACCTATACTTGCTTAATTTGGGTAATCATGATATCTTGCTTGAGGCCGCTCATGATTTATAATCTGTTTTGATTATTGCCAACATTAAGTAAACCTACAGGGTCACACACAAAGAACAACTATTGAGACGTACACAGAAAAATCATAACTTATGTGATAAGTTGTATGAAGAGTTACATAGTCAAGTGACACATCAAATCCTACATCTTATATGATAAGGTGTGTTGCATATATGGTTACATAGTTACCATGCACATATGATATGAAACTTATGGACTATATAGGCACAACAGACACCCCAAAATGATTGATAAAAAAAGGCATATTATTTTCGTCCAAGTTTTGTGAGACAAAAGGAGAGAAAAATCCGAAAATTATTCTCTTGTTATTTCTGTGAGAAAAATGAAGGACGAATACTAGCATATATCGTTCTTTACCCGTTCAAAGGGGTTGTTCGTGTGGATACCGGTAAAGGACGAAGTGAAGTGCAGCATTTTTGTGATTCGGGTTGAAACTGTGGTTTTGTTTGGAGAATCGGTTTGTTTGGAGAATTGGTTTGTTTGGAGAATCGGTTTGCTTGGAGAATTGGTTTGTTTGGAGATCGGTTTGTGAGACCGGTTAGGCGAAACATACAAAGGATCGGTTTGAAAACTGGTTTGGAATCGGGCAAAGAAAAGCATCAACCAAATTCACTTTCAATTATCACAGATTAAGCGTAATCCGAAGGTACAAAGTTATGAACTTTTCTTTGATTTAATTGTAATTCACGGAGCCTTCTTTTGGGTTTCGAATTCGATTTTGTTTCGTTTTTATTTTTCCGCTGCGTTATGAACGGTAGAAACCCAACAACCCTCTGTCTCACTCCTATTCGACCTCTCTCGTTGCCCTCTCCCTCTTTCTTGCCCTCTACTCTCCTCCTGTCTCCTTTCTCTCTCATATTATCACCTTCATGTAATGTTTTGTGTAAATTGTATGGTTTGAATATGAAATCTTTTTCTTCTTCTTTTTGTGTAATGTTTTTTATAAATTTTGTATATATTATGAATTATTCTCATTTTTGTGCAGTGTCTCTTCACGAATATTAATATTAATATATTAGAAAGTCTTGTTGAATTCAAATTAAAAATGTTAATATACATGCAGTGTGTACTACATATATACAATGGTATAGCATGAATGACAACAAAGCACTTACTTAGAGAATGATCTTAGGGATTAGTTATAAGTAACTGTACTTTAATATATCAATCAAACAATTAATCAAAAAAAAAAAATATCTATCAAACAAACAAGAGGAATATAGAAAAATAGTATATAACACCAAGATGTTGATGAAACACATGCCAGTTTGTTACATTTACCAAGTCCAGAATTACTGTAAATGAATTATGTCTGTGAGAACAATAATAAGACATCTATCTTAAAACTCAGATCCATCAATCAAAACAAAAAAAATCTCTGATTCATTATTCCGTACGAATCATGAATTAAACCACCTTACATTAATAACTCAAACATAACAAAACTGAAAACATAACTATAATCCTTAACAACTTTTAATCGACTAAAAAAGTACTCAAATTTGATAAAAATAAATTTAATTTATCACATATTAGAACTTGAATTTAAATCAACTCATCATTTGCTTCAAAGCCCCAATGATCTCCAGATGCTTGACTGGAAGAACCAACTTCATTGCGCCTTTGTGATGCTTCCGCAATTTCAAAGGAGGAAGGATCTTATCTTGTAGAACTTGCCACTTTTCGCTTCTTTGCTTTTGGCGGCCGACCTTTTGAAACTTGAATAGTTGGTTCAAATAACACATCCAAATTATTTATGAGTTTATTAATATGTTCTTCCACAATCTCTTTTCTATAAATTGGCCACTCTTGATATTTGGCATATAGATCCTTAAGCAATTTATACCAATTATTATCTCTACCATCATTATTTTTAACCATTGCATCACTAAATGACATAATATCAATCCTCCATTGTGAATGTACTGAATCGATAGAAAGTACAGATTTTTTCCATGGAAGATCCATTGTTTTTGTGAATTGCCCAGTGCAAATAGGATTCATGGTGCCCATTTTAATCTTTTTGTACTTTTTGTACATGTAATGTGTATTTTAATACATAATTTTAATATTTTTATCATTTCAAATTCAATCATAATTCAAATAAAATGTGTGAAAACCGCTCATAATTTATAAAACATGATTTGAAAACCCTTAATATATTTTTGTGTTATTTTACGGGCGAAAAGGCCATAAAATGAAGAATACAACAAAAACGCGAATAATGGGCCAATGTTGGCCAAATTCTCCCTAAAAATGCTCATATTTCCCATACACACACTTTTCTAACCCCTAAAAGATGAGAAACGTCGGTGGAAAAGAGAAACGACCATAAAACGCTATGAAAACATCCACGGTCATCATTGGGTATGCACTGAATCATGATGAGGAATGTGAGTGACCAAGATGGGATTTGTTCCTCTCATCATGAGGGAGATATCTCTGGGCCCCCTAATGAACTAGGACTGAAGGAAATGCGAGGCCATGCTCAAAATTGATTAACATGTGTTGTTAATATCATTTTGTATTTACTCAATCTAATTCTCGATCAGGAAAGAGACTTTGATCAAACTCAAGGATGACATATTACAGTGCCATTCCGTTGGCAACGGAAAAGTTCCGTTCCCAATGGAATATATATGGAAACTGTAAAAACCTTAGCTGCCAAGTATTTCGTTATGGAAATACCTATTCCGTTGGCAACAGAATAGTTTCGTTGGCAACAGAATAGGCGCAGATTTGGGTTTTAGTTATGGTAACTGAGCAATCGTTCGCCTCTCTCTCTAGTATAAATAGAAGGGTAGTGTCTCTCTTTTTGACACACAACTCTGTAGCCTGAGAGGCCGTCTTTACACAGAAAAGAGAGAGAGAGAGTTTTGAGAGATATTCGGAAAGTATTTCCGGACTTGTCTAGCCAAGTTCGGTTATTCCGCTCGAGTGAAGTTCGCGTGCATAAGAGTAGAGGTTCTCTATCTTGAGAACTTGCGAGCGATCTATCTTCATCCCTAGGAGAAGAAGCTATCTCTCGAGCCGAGCATCAAGAAGAGTTTCGTGAGCCGAGCTTCAAGAAGGAGTTCTTCGAGTTTCAAAACATCACGGAAATAGTTTCTGAAAATATAATATTGGATATTATGATTTCCTAGAGTTTCAAGAATTAGTTTTTGAAACCCGTTTTGGAAATGAAACTAAAACAAAAGAAAATACGAATTTCTAGTACTTCCGTTGAGAACGGAATAGTTCCGTTTAGAACGGAACAGTTTCGTTCCAACAGAATAATGCTTATTTTGCCAAAAACCCTAATTTTGTTATACATGGAATTTAAATATGCAAATATGGTATGAGCTTTAGATCTGTGATTGTTCTGTGATGTAGTCTTCTGTGTGATTGCTTGTAATTTTATTTAATATCTATGGCAACCATTGAGTTGTCCAAATTTGTAAATTACCTTTTCTAGCTATAGGATAGTTGTTAGAATAGATATTATTTCAAGACTTCAAGGCAAGAGATATTGGCACAATCCTCAGAAGATAGCATTGGATCTTCGCACACACAATGAGGGGTTCGTTGAAGATTACTCCTGCAATCTAGAGATAGATCTAGAATTAGGAACCTCATGATCGCTTGTGAGCCTTGGGCTCATACCATATTTAACCTTGTTTCTGTAATATTTATATTTATGAATCTAAAATAAAATCCTTCAGAATGTTAAGTAAATAAGTGCCCCCCATGTCACTGAAGCACTCGGTACTTAGACAGTCTTCCATGTGGGTTATGCCAAAACTGAGCATATGGAGGATTGTCTTTGTAAAAGAGGGTAAGCAGGAAATGGCATCCAGCATTCATGCCAAAGCTGAGTGTGCTTGACTCTGTTTCGCTGATAATCATACATGGTTAAACTTAACTGAGCAAACAAGTCGGACTTGGGCTCAGGGCACAAGATGGAATAATACACCGGACATATGATGCTCATTCCATAAAAGGAAAGAGTTGTATATGATACAATTGGAAGTATTCCTACCTAAATAGTTGTGTATCGAGGGTTGCGCCAAAGCGCACTTAATACTCAATGAAATACGGATCTTGACTCACTATGAAAGCTCATTCATTTGAAGTTTCCGAATCAATACTACTGAAGGTGGTAGATTTGAAGAAAAATAGTGGGAGTACATTATAAGAAACACCAAAACAAAACAACCCCAATGAATAAATAATAATGACACTTTACATTTTAACTTATAGAATAATGGCAAATAATAATTCAACTGGGTTGAATTTGCGATCAATCCTTGAGAAGGATAAACTCAATGGGTCTAATTTCCATGACTGATTTAGAAACCTAAGAATTGTTCTCAAGGCTGACAATAAACTGTATGTCATAGAAGAGGCTTACCTAGAGGAACCAAAACAGGGAGACACAAGGGCTGCCCGAGATGCGTATGCTAAATACGTTAAAGACGACACGGAGATAGCTTGTCTCATGCTAGCGACCATGACCTCCGAGCTTCAGAAGCAACTGGAGGACATGGGTGCTTACGATATGATCATAACTCTCAAGGAAATATTCGAAGAGCAAGCTAGAGTTGAGCGCTACAAAGCGACCGTCTCTCTGACTGACACAAAGATGGCTGAAGGTTCATCTGTGAGTGCTCATGTACTCAAAATGAAGAGCTATCTTGATCAATTGGAGAGGCTTGGTTCAGCTATGCCCAGAGAATTGGTTGTTGACATAATTATCGGGTCGTTACCTCCTAGTTTTAAGCAATTCATCTTGAACTATAATATGCATTAGATGGAGAAATCCATCACCGAGTTGCATGGGATGCTTAAGAACGCACAGGAGGACATGAAGACAAATGTTGTCAAAGACGTTCTAATGGTTCACAAGAAGAAGGGTAAGAAGACCGGGAACAAGAGTAAGGGCAAAGGCAAAGGCAAGGTGTTGCCTAAACCTAAGATCAAGAAAGACAAAGAGGGAGTTTGCTTCCATTGCAGCAAGGTTGGTTATTATAAGAGAAACTGTAAACTCTATCAGGACGAAATCAAGAAGGGTAGTGTGACTACCGCTTCAGGTATTTTTGTTATTGAAACTAATTCACTTACTCCTAAATCTTGGATATTGGATACCGGATGTGGTACTCACATTTGTAATGATGTGTAGGGACTACAAAGGAGTAGAAGATTAGCTAAGGGCGAAGTCGCCCTGCGTGTGGGAAATGGAGCAAGAGTTGCTACATTAGCCGTAGGAACTTATTTACTGACTTTGCCTAGTGGACTTGTATTAGTACTTAATAATTGTTATTTTGTACCTGCAATGAGCAGAAATATTATTTCTATTTCTAGTCTAGATTTGGATGGTTATAAATTTATTATTGAGATTAATAATTGTTCTATCTTAAAGGATAATCTCTTCTATGAAAATGTTCTATTAGAAAGAGGTCTTTACGTGCTAGATCCTAAGAAAGAGAGTTATAAGTCCATATATAACATTAACACTAATCGATTTAAACCGAATGACTCAAATACAACATACCTCTGGCACTGTCGCTAAGGCCATATAAATGTCAAAACAGCTTTCCTAAATGGAAATCTAACCGAGGACGTTCATATGATGCAACAGAATTCTGGTAAGGTTTGCAAGCTTCAGAAATCCATCTATGGATTGAAGCAAGCGTCTCAAAGTTGGAACCTTCGTTTTGATGAAGTCATCAAAAGTTATGGTTTTACCAAAAGTGAGAGCGAGCCTTGTGTTTACATGAAGTTCGGTGGAAGCACGGTAGTATTCCTGGTGCTTTACGTAGATGACATATTCTCGATGAAAGACCTAGGAGAAGCCTCCTACGTGATAGGAATCAGGATGTATAGAAATAGATCTAGAAGGCTTATAGGTCTGAGTCAAAGTACATAAATAGATAAGGTAATGAAACGGTTCAGAATGCAAGAATCCAAGAAAGGATTTTTGCTATTGTCACATGGCGTGTCTCTCAATAAGACACAGTGTCCTAGAAATGAGAAGGAACGAAGACGCATGACTAAGAACCCATATGCTTCGGCTATAGGATCTATCATGTATGCCATGATATGTACTAGACCGGATGTGTCATACTCATTGAGCGCAACAAGCAGGTTCCAGTCTAATCCAGGTGAAAGTCACTGGATAGCTGTTAAAATAATCCATAAGTACTTACGAAGAACTAAGGACCTGTTCCTAGTCTATGGAGGTCAGGAAGACGAGCTCGTTGTAAAGGGTTACACTGACGCAAGCTTCCAGACAGACTCAGATAAATTCAGATCGCAATCAGGTTATTTATTTTGCCTAAATGGAGGCACAGTGACATGGAAGAGTTCCAAGCAATGTACTTTGGCAGATTCCTCTACAGAAGCAGAGTATATAGCCGCTGCAGAAGCGGATAAAGAAGTTGTTTCGATAATGAACTTTTTGGAGGAGCTAAGAGTAGTTCCGAGTATCTCGGAACCAGTAGATCTATATTGTGACAACAATGGAGCGATCGCACAAGCAAAGGAACCGAGATCTCAACAAAAGTCTAAGCACATACTACGACGCTTCCATCTAATTAGAGAGATCATACAAAAGGGAGATTTTAAAATGTGTAGAGTGCCATCGGACGACAATGTCGCCGATCCATTAAATAAACCACTCCCGAACGCAAAGCATGAGGGTCATGTTAGGTCCATGGGCATAAGATGCTTAGAATTGGCCTAGTGCAAGTGGGAGACTGTAGGATTAGTGCCCTAGGCCAAATGTATTTGTGCTAGGAAATAGATTATGTTTTAAGACATTATTATTTATTCAATAAAGGTTCTTTCTTATATATATGTGTGTATGGGTTGTGAATGTATATTTCTTATATCAACCAAGAACGACACTTCGGGTTCACGTCATCAGAATATGTGATTCTGATAGTAGAACTGTGAACCAATGAATGACATTCTAAACTGTCCCTAGTGATATGTAGGATGTTTATAGAGATAGACATACTTCAGGTAAGAAGCTACTGAAGGAATTATGCCCTAGGCCAAAGTGTTGGACTGGAGATTAGATTATGTGAAACGTGTTTATTCATTTCATACATGAATGAGTGTATGGGTGACTAATGTATTTACATATATTAGATCGACCATGAATGACACTTCGGGTTCACGTCATCAGAAAACGTGATTCTGATAGTAGAACTGTGAACCAATGAATGACATTCTAAACCGTCCCTAGTGATATGTAGGATGTTTATAGAGATAAACATACTTCAAGTAAGAAGCTACATATCCACACTAATATATTCGCAGACTGGATGATCAAGTTCTGCTGATCATGGAAATAGCGATGTCAAGTCTGGAATATAGGTGCGTGTTAGAGAACACGTACTGGACTGACCACACTATGAGAATATGCATGGTATATGTCATTAGTGCTTCTCATATGAATAGTGTGCTTGTTCCTACGACTTGAGGTCACCATGGATTCCTGTATGAGGAACTGCATACTTTAATATGATCTTACGTCATCCGTAACGGAATGATCATTAGGGTCATCGTTAGGTATGCAGTGAATCATGACGAGGAATGTGAGTGACCAAGATGAGATTTGTTCCTCTCGTCATGAGGGAGATATCTCTGGGCCACCTGATGTACTAGGACTGAAGGAAATGCATGGCCATGCTCAAAATGGATTAACATGTGTTGTTAATATCGTTTTGTATTTACTCAGTCTAATTCTCGATCAGGAAAGAGACTTTGATCAAACTCAAGGATGACATATTACCGTGCCTTGTGATCAAGACATATATCATAGAACAAAAGGAATAAGCAAATGTCTATTCAGATAGGTTTACGATCGCAGATCATTTCATTTAACATGGGTAGGCATGACATCAGTCTAGAGGTTACTCATGACTTACGATCTTTAGAAGATCGTTGCCAGCGTTAAATGGAACCTACACGGTCACACAATGAACTCCATTCGTACGGGATGAATATGCCTCAAAACAGTTAATACATATGATGTATAAATTGGTGAACGAAATAATCAATTATTGGATAATTGATTGAACAAAATAGTGCCATTCCGTTGGCAACGGAACAGTTCCGTTCCCACGGAATATATATGGAAACTATAATAACCTTAGCTGCCAAGTATTCCATTATGAAATACCTATTTCGTTGGCAACGGAATAGTTCCGTTGGGAACAGAATAGGCGCAAATTAGGGTTTCAGTTATGGTAACTGAGCAATCGTTCACCTCTCTCTCTAGTATAAATAGAAGTGCAGAGCTCTCTATTTAACACACAACTATGTAGCCTGAGAGGCCGTCTTTACACAAAAAGAGAGAAAGAGTTTTGAGAGATATTCGGAAAGTATTTCCGGACTTGTCTAGCGAAGTCCGGTTATTCCGTTCGAGTGAAGTTTGCGTGGATATGAGTAGACGTTCTCTACCTTGAGAACTTGCGAGCGATCTATCTTCATCCCTAGGAGAAGAAGGTATCTCTCGAGCCGAGCTTCAAGAAGAGTTTCGCGAGCCGAGCTTCAAGAAGGAGTTCCTCGAGCCGAGCAATAGGAAGGAGCTTGGCGAGCCGAGCTTCGGGAAGGAGATGGTTGCAAGTCGGAAAAGTTCAGACCTACATCCATTGTCTCGCGGATCAGGAAGGTCCGATGTATAAATTTTAATGGCTAATCTCGTACTTGTATTTCCTTTACGATGATCCTACGGAGGGTTTAACCCGTAGGTTTCGCTGCGCATGTAACGTGCATGGCTACGGGTTTCACAACAGTGGCATCAGAGTGTTCGTTAAGGAAATAATCGTTGATTGTATTTAAAATTTAGTAAATTCTAGTATAATAGATTTTAGAGTGGTGAAAATATTATTTCAAAACATCATGGAAATAGTTTCTAGGAAAATAATATTGGATATTATGATTTTCTAGAGTTTCGAAAAATAGTTTTTCGAAATCTGTTTTAGAAACGGAACTAAAACTAAAGGAAAAACGAATTTCCAGCACGTCTCCGTTGAGAACGGAGTACTTCCGTTGAGAACGGAATAATTCTGTTTAGAACGGAACAGTTCCGTTCCCAACGGAACAAGGCTGAATTTTGCGGAAACCCTAATTTTTATTATACATGGAATTTTATTTAAATATGGTATGTGCCTTAGATCTATGATTGTTCTGTGATGTAATCTTATGTGTAATTGCTTGTAATATAATTTAATAGCTATGGCAACCTGTGAGTTGTCCAAAGTTGTAATTTATGGCAATCAGTGAGTTGTCCAAATTTGTACTTTACTTTTCTAGCAATAGGTTAATTGTTAGGATAGATATTATATGAAGACTATGAGTCAAAGATCTTGGCGCAATCTTCAGAAGATGGCATTGGATCGTCGCACACACACAACGAAGGGTTTGTTGAAGATTACAACTCTAATCTAGAGATAGATCTAGGATTAGGAACCTCATGATCGCTCGTGAGGAATAGGCTCATACTATATTTTATCTTGTTTTCTACGATGTTTTTATTTATAAATCTAAAACAAAATTCTTCATAATGTTAAGTAAGGAAGTGCCCCCCATGTCACTGAAGCCCTCGGTATTTAGACAGTCTTCCATGTGGGTCATGCCAAAACTGAGCATATGGGGGATTGTCTTTGTAAAGGAAGGTACGCGGGAAATGGCGTCCAGCATGGGTCATGCCAAAGTTGAGTGTGCTGGATTCCATTTCGCCGATAATCATACATGGTTAAACTTAACTGAGCAAGCAAGTGGGACTTGGGCTCAGGGCACAAGATGGGATAATACACCGGGAATATAATGCTCATTCCATAAAAGACAAGAATTTCATATGATGCAATTAGAAAGAGTTCCTACCTAAATAGTTGAGCAATAAGGGTTGCGCCAAAGCGCACTTAGTGCTCAATGAAATACGGATCTTGACTCACTATGAAAACTCATTTAATTGAAGTTTCCGAATCAATACAACTGAAGGTATATGATTTGAACAAAAATAGTGGGAGTAAGATATATGAAACAAAATTAGAATAATTCTAGTTTTAAATAATAAACTTTACATTTCATATTAAACTTGTAGAATGAGTTCAAAATTTACGGACTTGCGATCTATCCTTGAGAAGGATAAGCTCGATGGCACAAACTTCCCTGAATGGTTTAGGACTCTGAGAATTGTTCTCAAGAGTGAAGGAAAATTGTATGTCCTTGAGACACCCATCCCAAATCCACCGCCTTCGACCGCTTCTAGAGTTGTTCAAGATACTTATCACAAGTGTATTGATGATTCTGATGAAGTAGCCTGGATGATGTTAGCAGGAATGAAACCTAAGCTTCAGAAGCAGATAAGTTTTATGGATGCCTATGATATGATCAAGGCGCTTAAGAAAATGTTCCGAAAGCAGGTTAATATTCAGCGCTACAAGGTCACCAAGTTATTAATCAAGAGCAAGATGGCTCATGGCTCCTCTGTAGATACTCATGTGTTCAAGATGAGAGGTCATTTTGATCACTTAGAGAGACTTGGTTCGCCTATTGCAAGGGAATTCGCGGTTGACATGATTCCTGGATCGCTTCCTCCGAGCTTTGATTTGTTCACTACTGAATATCATAAGAGTCGGATGGAGACGACGATCACGGAATTGCATAACATGCTTAAACAGGCGGAGAAGGACATAGAGGCAAAAGTTGTCGTTGCTGCCCTCAGGATTGAAAGGGAAAGGGACTTGAATAGACAAGCCGCATGGGAGAGCTGGATCAGGAGTGAAGGCAAAGAGTTGCCTAAACCTGAGGAATCCGAAGAAGTGATTGCATGTTCTATGCATGATCACTGGAGGGGAGGATGTAAGATATGTCATGAAGAAGAATCAATGGCTGCCATTTCAGGTATTCCTCTTCCTAAATCTCTACTTGGATATTGGATATCCACTGTAATTCTCACATTTTGAATGTGTAGGATATTACTCAGAAGTAGAAGATTAGCCAGGGGAGAAGTCAACCTATAAGTGGGGAATGAAGCAAGAGTTGCTATATTAGCTCTAGGATTTTATTGACTTAGCCGTTGTGGACTTGTAATGAAATAAATGTTATTTCGACATTAGCGTTAAAATGGTTGTAAAATTTATTATTTGGAATAATAAAATTTCCCTAGATTTGCCTATTTGAAATGTTCACTTAGAAAATAACCTTTATATGCTAAATAATAAGTCCATTGATTTCATACTTCTAGCAATGTCATCTAAGTCACAAAATAAGAATCGCATTTCTAAAACTCCACCCTATGTGGAAAGTTTGACTCACGGATCTAGGATCAATTGAGATGTGCGAATTTTATGTTAGTAGTATGCCCTAGGCCAATATATTTCAGACCTAGATGTATGGATTATGTTAAACAAACATTGTGTTTATTTAGAGATATTTTATATAATAAATGTGTATTGGTTATTTTATTCTTATTACTAAAATGAACCTTGAATATGATATTCAGCTTTATATCATCAAAGTATGTGACTTTGATAGTAAAACTATAAAGTATTATGAATGATATTCTAAACCGTCCCTGATCATTCATAGGATGTTTGTGAGACAAACATACTTTATGATAAGCTATAAATGGCCATCAGTATGTTAGTTTACTGATGGTCACGTTTTACTGATCATGAATAACAGTTATTAAGTCATTAACGTAAGTATATGTTAGAGACCATATACTGGATTGACCCACCTTGAGAATACTACATGGTTCGTGTCATTAGTTATTCTCAGTAAAGAATGTATCTGTAATCCTTAGACTTGAGATTATCTCAGTTTCCTACATGATAAATTTTATACTTTAATATAGTCTAACATCGTCTTTAACCGGGCAATCATAAAGATTATAATTAGGTATATAATGAATTGTGCGGAGGAAAGAGTTTAATTAAGATATGATTTGTTCCTCTCATAAATTGAGAGAGATATATTTAGGCCTCTTGATGAATTGATTGAAGAAACGCACGACCGTGCTCAAGTGAATTAATAAGGAGTTATTAATGTCATTTCATGTTCAATCAAATTCGGTGTCAAGAAATATTTATCGACCAACATAAGATTGACACATACCATGCCTTATGGATGATATAGATATCGTGTAACAAAAGGATACAATGCATGACATAAATTAGGTTTGATCGAATCATCTATACTTGCTTAATTTGGGTAATCATGATGTCTTGCTAGAGGCCGCTCATGATTTATAATCCATTGTTATTATTGCCAACATTAAGTAAACCTATAGGATCACACACAAAGAACAACTAATGAGACGTACACAGAAAAATCATAACTTATGTGATAAGTTGTATGGAAAGCTACATAGTCAAGTGACACATCCAATCCTACATCTTATATGATAAGGTGTGTTGCATATATGGTTACATAGTTACCATGCACATAGGATATGAAACTTATGGACTATACAGGCACAAGAGACACCCTAAAATTATATTAAGGGCATAATATTTTTCGTCCATTTTTGTGAGATAACGAGGAGAGAAAAATCCGAAAATTATTCTCTTGTTATTTCTGTGAGAGAAATAAAGAACGAATACTAGCATATATCGTTCTTTATCCGTTCAAAGGGGTTGTTCGTGTGGATACCGGTAGAGGACGAAGCGAAGTGCGGCGTCTTTGTGATTTGGGTTGAAACCGTGATTTTTGTTTGGAGAATCGGTTTATTTGGAGAATCGGTTTGCTTGGAGAATCGCTTCGTTTGGAGATTGCATGGAGATCGGTTTGTGAGACCGATTAGGCGAAACATTCAAAGGATCAGTTTTGAAACCGGTTTGGATCGGGTAAAGAAAACCGTCAACCAAATTCATTTTTGATCATCACGGATTAAGCGTAATCCGAAGGTACAAAGTTATGAACTTTTCTTTGATTTAATTGTAATTCACGGATCCTTTCTTTTGGGTTTCGAATTCGATTTTGTTTCATTTTTTTTTTCCGCTACGTTATGAATGGTAGAAACCCAACATTTTATTCAACGAACATGATGACAAGAATGGGCAACCATCACAAAGTTGATGGGTTAGTTTGTTGAGTCTCATGCATATAGATGCATGAGAGACAAAAGGCAAGCCGGCTAGGAATAAGGAATATCAGAATTTCATATTAAAGTGTTTTAAGTAAAATGTTTACTTAATGAAACACAAATGTTCAAGACATTTAAGAATGAAATTCGATATCGCTTTGACAAGATAATAATAGCACTTCGATCAGATCGATGTGATACGTATTTGAGTCAATAGGTGGACAATTATCTTAGAAATTGTGAAAAGGGTTTCACAATTATTTCTATATGCAGCATCTCACGATGTGCACATAAAGAAGAAGATGAAACTTATTGGATAAGATTCAGTATATGCCTCCGAGATTCTTATAGGTTTATACTCTTGAATATACGAAACACTGAATATCAGAAGGTTCAAATAGACTCCATATGTGATATGGGTTTGGAAAGAATCTATTTGACAAAGGAATGTGAGTCTCCTCTTTAAAGGTTGAAGTAAGACTCGTGTCAAAAGGTTTGATAGTGTCAACACAACAATCTCTCTTGAATATTAACTCGATATTGTTTTACATCCATTATGAGTTCAAATTGTTTGCTACTCATAATTCAGACTTCTTTAAGAGAGATCTCATCTCCTAAAGAAGCAGTGGGAGTGTAATACATCTCGAAAGGTTCGAGGTCCATATACTAGTGATGAACCATTGATGAGGCTATGAAGTAGTTGATAAGGCTATACTTGGAACATAAGGTTCTCCTCACAGACCTGGTAGACATTAGGCTGAGAGATATGATCTCTCATAAAAGATGCTCATAGAGGATGAGTTGACTTCCTACCCAGGAGACTATGAAGAGACAAAGTTCTCAAAATGGTTGGACCATGAAAATTGAGATGCAACGCATGTACGAGCAATCATGTTTGGAACTTGATTGGAGTATCCAATGGCTTGATGACCATTGCATACATTACATGGATAACCTACAAATAGCAAAGAAAGTAGATATAGTATGGGCTATAGTAAAAGGACTTTCTCACTTGTTGCTATTACGAATTCTAACTTCCATAGCACAATGGGATTGTGAATGATGGAATAAGGACATAAAACTCACATTCCTTTATAAAAACTTTGATGTGGATGTATATTTGATACATGGCAAGAGTTTTGTGATCACAAAAATTCTGAAAAGTAAAAGCAAGCATCTCAGAATGAATCTATTTGACAAAGTAAATTGAAGAATTTGTCTTAATCAAAATATATGCAACCACCTTGATTCCAAGAAATTCAGTGGGAGTATAAAAATCTGCCTGCATTAGAACAACTTACCAATCCTAACAGTTAGGAGTTGAAGCCTACACAGATTTCTGGTTGTAAGATAAAGCCCATTGGTAAAATATTGAAAGAATTCAATGTGCAAGAAATGTTCTTGCTCATGGTGTTCATATGAATGATGAAAAGATAAACGAATGAGATTCTATACTTTCAGCCATACGTTGAAATGTTCAACATGCAAGAAATCGTTCTTGCTTATGACATTCACATGAACAATAAAATGATATAAGTATTAGATCTTATACCTTCAACCATATATTGAATATTCAATATGCAAGAAAGAGTTCTTGTTTGTGGCACTAATATGAACAATGAAAGGGACATGAATTAAATTATATGCTTTCAAGAATATATTGAAAGAGTTCAATATGAAAGAAAGAATTCTTGCCAATGACGTTCATGATAGCGGGATGAATAAGAGGGTCATCGTTAGGTATGCACTGAATCATGACGAGGAATGTGAGTGACCAAGATGAGATTTCTTCCTCTCGTCATGAGGGAGATATCTTTGGGTCCCCTGATGAACTAGGACTGAAGGAAATGCATGGCCATGCTCAAAATGGATTAGCATGTGTTGTTAATATCATTTTGTATTTACTCAGTCTAATTATCGATCAGGAAAGAGACTTTGATCAAACTCAAGGATGACATATTACCGTGCCTTGTGACCAAGACATATATCGTAGAACAAAAGGAATAAGCAAATGTCTATTCAGATAGGTTTACGATCGCTGATCATTTCATTTAACATGGGTAGTCATGACATCAGTCTAGAGGTTACTTATGACTTAAGATCTTTAGAAGATCATTGCCAGCGTTAAATGGAACCTACACGGTCACACAATGAACTCCATTCGTACGGGATGAATATGCCTCAAAGTCATACATATGATGTATTAATTGGTGAACGAAATAATCAATTATTGGATAATTGATTGAACAAAACAGTGTCATTCCGTTGGCAACGGAAAAGTTCCGTTCCCAACGGAATATATATGGAAACTGTAATAACCTTAGCTGCCAAGTATTTCATTATGGAAATATCTGTTCCGTTGGCAACAGAATATGCACAGATTAGGATTTTAGTTATGGTAACTGAGCAATTGTTCGCTTCTCTTTCTAGTATAAATAGAAGGGCAGGGTCTCTCTATTTGACACGCAACTCAGAAGCCTAAGAGGCCGTCTTTACACAGAAAAGAGAGAGAGAGAGTTTTGAGAGTTATTCAAGAAAGTATTTCCGGACTTGTCTAGCCAAGTCCGGTTAGAGTCCGGTTATTCCGTTCGAGTGAAGTTCGTGTGGATACGAGTAGAGGTTCTCTACCTTGAGAACTAGCGAGCGATCTATCTTCATCCCTAGGAGAAGAAGGAGTTCTTCGAGCCTAGCAACTGGAAGGAGCTTGCGAGCCGAGCTTCGGAAGGAGACGGTTGCGAGTCGGAAAAGTTCAGACCTACATCCGTTCCTTGTCTCGCGGATCAGGTAGATCCGAGGTATAAGTTTTAATGGCTAATCTCGTACTTTTATTCCCTTAACGTAGATCCTAGGGAGGGTTGAACCCGTAGGTTCCGCTGCGTATGTAACGTACATGGCTACGGGTTTCGCAACAGCTATGGCAAGTAGAATTCTAATCGATTTAAGCATGACAACTGCTGAGAAAGTTTCGTCATAGTCTATACCTTGGTTTGTCAAAAACCTTTCGCAACAAGTCTCGCTTTATAGGTATGCACATTTCCGTCCATGTCATTTTTCCTTCTGAAAACCCGTTTACACCCAACGGTCTTAGAACCTTCAGGTGAATCAATTAAGTTCCAAACTTGATTATCGTACATGGACTACATCTCAGTTTTCAGGGCTTCTAATCATTTATGAGAATCAGGATCCTTCATAGCTTCTTGGTAAGCTGTGCGTTCATCATCTATGAGCGCCACATTGGATAGATCCCAAATTCAACCCCAGTTGAATTATTATTTGCCATTATTCTATAAGTTAAAATGTAAAGTGCCATTATTATTTATTCATTGGGGTTGTTTTATTTTGGTGTTTCTTATATTGTAATCCCACTATTTTTCTTCAAATCAACCACCTTCGGTAGTATTGATTCGGAAACTTCAAATGAATGAGGTTTCATAGTGAGTAAAGATCCGTATTTCATTGTATATTAAATGTGCTTTGGCGCAACCCTCAATACACAACTATTTATGTAGGAACACTTCCAATTGTATCATATACAACTCTTTCCTTTTATGGAATGAGCATCATATGCCTGGTGTATTATTCCATCTTGTGCCCTGAGCCCAAGTCCGACTTGCTTGCTCAGTTAAGTTTAACCATGTATGATTATCAGCAAAATAGAGTCCAGCACACTCAGCTTTAGCATGACCCATGCTGGACGTCATTTCCCGCATACCCTCCTTTACAAAGACAATCCTCCATATGCTCAGCTTTGGCATGACCCACATGGAAGACTATCTAAGTACTGAGGGATTCAGTGACCTGGGGGGCACTTCCTTACTTAACATTCTAAAGGATTTTATTTTAGATTTATAAATATAAACATCACAGAAACTAAGTTAAATATGGTATGGCTTAATCCTGACGAGCGATCATGAGGTTCCTAATTCTAGATCTATCTCTCGATTGCAGAAGTAATCTTTAACGAACCCTTCATTGTGTGTGCGAAGATCCAATACCATCTTCCGAAGATTGTACCAAGATCTCTTGCCTTGAAGTCTTGAAATAATATATATCCTAACAACTATCATATTGCTAGAAAAGGTAATTTACAAATTTGGACAACTCACAGGTTGCCATAATTACAACTTTGGCCAACTCACTGGTTGCCATAGATATTAAATAAAATTACTAGCATTCACACACAAAATTACATCACAGAATAATCACAGATCTAAAGCTCATACCATATTTGTATATTTAAATTCCATGTATAACAAAAATTAGGGTTTCTCCCAAAATTAGCATTATTCCGTTGGGAACGGAACTGTTCCGTTCTAAACAGAACTATTCCGTTCTCAACAGAAGTACTCCATTTTCAACGGAGATGTGCTGGAAATTCATGTTTCCAAAATGGATTTCGAAAAACTATTTTTCGAAACTCCAGAAAGTCATAATATCCAATATTATTGTATATCGCGTTAAAACCGTCGTTGAATTTCACACAATTTAACAAAACAATTTATATTTCCCTATTAATCAATTACGAGTATGAGTGGTAATGAGTTTAGGGGTCGAACACAAGGAGGTGTGGCCTCAAGTATTAACTAGTCTCAATGATTATTCTTTAGTATAGAATCTTGTAATTCAAGGGTTATTAGATGAATTTCCAAGTTTAAATCTTATTTTCAGCCTTATTGTAAAAATTCAGCACATCACACTTTGGTGTTTTAATTCGTAACTTGACCAAATAAACTCCGATTCCAACACACAAGATACCGTTGGAAACTAGAAAGAGAGATCTATGATATGGTACTTTACTGGTGTTTCTATTTTATTCAAAAATTTCGAGATATTTGTAGTTTAAATCCAGATCTTACTTCAGATTCATACTTAATTCAACAGTAACTTCAGAAATTTATAGAAAAATCACCAAGTCTTGAAAAATTCTAACATTTATACAGAAATTCAATTATCAAGTTTTAGATTATCTGTTAAAATTTCATAAAATGATGTTTTGTAGTTTGGGATTTATAATGAAAATTCAGATCTGGACCAGAAACTAGTTCTGACAGATCAATACTCACAAAAGTTGGTATATCTCCTAATCTGATTTAACAACTAATATCTTAAAATTCATATTTGGATTCTACACTTCAAAATACTTCCAGTAGGACTATTTTTGTATTTTTAGTATTTATTTTTATATTTTTAAAAATTCAGAAGAAAAGAAACAGTAAATCTGGACTGAAAGTTTAAAAACAGAAATATTACAAACTTAGAAAATTAATATCTCACAAATTATAAATCGGAATTGGGCAAAATTTGATTTGAAAATTATCTACTAAATGAGAACTAAATTTTAAAAATATTTATTTAATTTTTAAGATCTGAATTAGACACGAAATTAAGGGAAAAAGACTGAAAAAACAGAGATGAAACAGCAACAAACAGAAACTGATTAGGGTTTGATTTTTGGTTTAAAAGTAGGGATTTTTAAGAGTATTTGATCAAGAATACCATCCTTAATCACTGAATATTCAATCTTCAAGATTTGTACAACAAGTTTAAGTAAATTCAAGCTAGAAAAACTCAATTAATGGACCGAAAATTGGATCTAAACAAAAATCAGCCAACTCATGTTCAAATCATAAAATTCAATCCAAAACTTCAATTAATCAATCAAAATTCTCAGCCAAGACCTTGAATGACTAATTGGTCATAATACACACGCAATTATAGGTCTAATTGATCTAATAAATTCAGCCAAATCAATCAAATCAACGATTTTCATTTTTAATAGTGATATATGAACAATTACACAAATCGGTCAAATTGATTCAAAATAAAGCAAGATTTCAAGTGATTCCTTCACAAATATCTATCCCTACACAGATCTACTCAATCATGATTAAACAAACACGATTCGATCTCAAATTCATCATTTTACACCAAAAATTCATCATTTAATCAAACCACAATGAGAAATCCAAGCTAGGACCTTCGTTGAGTTGATTTGAAGCTCCAATTGCACCTCGATTTAAGCTAGAATCGACCGATTCGACTTTTCCCCAAATCAGCCCCGAATTGCATGATTTCACTCAAAAACGAAAATTAGAGCTCAAGAAAGCTTGAAACTCATTAATGGAGATTTTAGAGGTTAGAGAAGATGAATGGAGAGTGGTGTATAAGTTAAGGAGAGTGGGAGAATGAGTGATTTGAGAGAATGGATGAAAGAGCGTGTTTTGATGGATTGAAATACGGTTCTTTATATAGAGAGTTGAGGGATATTTTGGGGCTTGTGATTGGCTTAGGAGGATCAAGGAACTGTACTGAAGATCTGGACCGAATTTCATTGTATTCCGTTGAAAAATGAGGGAGAATTTCGAATTTTAGTATTTGGCGGTTATTTTGAAATCTGGTTATTTCGTCGAACGGTTTAGTGCCATCATTTCAAACTCAAATATCTCTCTTATTTCTTCATCATTTTTGGTGTTCTTCATATCCATGGAAAGAGGAAAGAGAGAAGAAGAGAATGAAATTGGTTTCACGTGAAACGGAGCTCTGTGGAGTGAGTTATGGACTTGAGAAGTTTCAGCTCGAATTGAGTTATTTCAGCAAAAACAGAATTCAATTTCATCGAATACTTATTTCAAACTCGATTATCTCACTCAATTCTTCATCATTTTATGAGTTCTTTATATGGTTGGAAAGAGGGGATCAAGAAGAAGAGAATGGTGTTGGAATTTTGTCAATTAGAGGTCTGTGGAGGGAATGGCAAGCTCGAGAATTTCTCAGCTAAAACGGTCTATTTTCATGGCTGACAGGAGGTTTTTCGCGTTTTCCGGCCAGCTCCGGCCGTTCCAGCGGTAACTAATCATACGGTTGTGCTTGTCTTGTCAAGACGAGTCAAATGGTGGTGAGTTTGTTCAATTCCGAGCATTTCGGAAAATCAGCGCTTTGAGAGAGAAAGAGTTGACTTTGACTGCGACGGTTGACCAGAATTTTGATGCGTCATTTTTCTCTGTTCTTTTGCTGCTAGGTTTATGTTGAGGTGTAAAACGATGGTTAGGATCCATTTGATCGGAACGTCACATTCCGATACGAAACGTCACATTCCGATACGAAACGTCATAAAAAACGTGGACGTTTCTTCTCTGTTTTGTGACCGAACGTGGTCGGTTCACGTATCGGTTTGGCTGAAGAATGTCATGAGACAGTGGATGTTTTCATAACGTTTTGTGGTCGTTTCTTACTCGTTCCAATGTTTGCTCTTTTCCAACAACGTTTTCCATCGTTTAGGGTTAGGAAATTATATGTATGGGAAATGTGAGCGTTTTTAGGGAGAATTTGGCCATCATTGGCCCATTATTTACGTTTTTGTCCAATTCTTCATTTTATGGCCTTTTCGCTTGTAAAATAGCACAAAAATGTATTAAGAGGTTTCAAATTATGTTTTATGAGTTATGAGTCTTTTTCATACGTTTTATGTGAAATTTGATTGAATTTGTGATGATTTAAACCCTAAAAATGTGTATAAAAATACACATTACAATTATATTCCTAAAAACTATTTTCGTGATGTTTCGAAATAATATTTTCAAAACCCTAAAATTTATTATACTAGAATTTACTAAATTTTAAATATGTAATCGATGTTTATTTCCTTGATGACCGCTCTGATGCCACTGTTGGGAAATCCATGCCCTAGGATCTACGTTAAGGGAATAAAAGTACGAGATTAGATATTAAAATTTATACCTCGGATCTTCCTGATCCACGAGACTAAGAACGGATGTAGGTCTGAACTTTTCTGACTTACAACCTTCTCCTTCCTGAAGCTCGACTCGCGACCTGCTTGCTTCTACTACGGATGGAGATCGATCACTCACAAGTTCTCAAGAAAGAGAACCTCTACTCGTATCCACCCGAACTTCAGACGTACAGAAATGATCAGCGATCGTAAACCTATCTGAATAGACATTTGCTTATTCCTTTTATTCTACAATATATGTCATCCTTGAGTTTGATCAAAGTCTCTTTCCTGATCAAGAATGAGACTGAGTAAATACAAAATGATATTAACAACACATGTTAATCCAATTTGAACATGGCCATTGATTTTCTTCAGTCCTAGTTCATTAGGGGGCCAGAGATATCTCCTTCATGACGAGAGGAACAAATCCCATCTTGGTCACTCACATTCCTCGTCATGATTCAGTGCATACGTAATGATGATTCTTATGATCATTCCATTACGGATGATGTAGGATCATATTAAAGCATGACATACAGGAATCCATGGTGACCTCAGGTCGTAGGAACAAGCACACTATTCATATGAGAATCACTAAGGACATATACCATGCATATTCTCATAGTGTGGTCAGTCCAGTACGTGTTCTCTAACACGTACCTATATTCCAGGCTTGACATCTCTATGTCCATGATCAGCAGAACATGATCATCCAGCCTGCGAATATACTAGTGTGGATATGTAGCTTCTTACCTGAAGTATGTCTATCTCTATAAACATCCTACATATCACTAGGGACAGTTTAGAATGTCATCCGTTGATTTACAGTTCTACTATTAGAATCACGTATTCTTGATGACGTGAACTCGATGTGTCATTCTTGATTGATATAAGATTTACATTCACAACCCATACACACAGATGTATAAGAAACAACCTTTATTGGATAAATAATAATGTCTTAATACATAATCCATTTCCTAGTACAAATACATTTGGCCTAGGGCACTAATCCTACATTATACATATTTCGTAAAATGGTTTAAAGTACAACATAATGCATATAACATGGCCTATTAGATATGTGATGAATGGTTGTGATTTGTGTGTGATGATGTGATATATGTAATATATGTATGTATGTAAAAACGGGCATGGTTTCGTTCATTTTATATATAATATAACTACATGATCATACGCATCATGGAGATGAAAGAGTTCACCGTCCACCTCATACACATCATGGAGATGAAAGGGTTCACCGTCCACCTCATACACATCATGGAGATGAAGGAGTTCACCATCCACCTCATACACATCATGGAGATGAAGGAGTTCATCAATGCCTTATGGTTGAATGTATCTTAGGAAATGATCTTAATGATTGGCTCATTTAGATCATCAAGGCCATGTTATATCATATCATATTTATTTTATCTGTGCATGTGATGTTCTGTGAGGAAATGCATGATAAAATAAAACAACTAAAACAAAAAAGTTAAACATAACAATCCCTCATATAATATTGAATCATAGAAATGCCTCCCATGTATTTATACTTATCACCCCTTCGATCATGCAAAATTTGGGTATGCCAAAGCATAGTGAATTAGCATAATCTTAGGGTGATAAGAAGCGAGAAATGGTGATTCTTGATATTTAGACATGGTCAGATTCAACTGAACTATCAAGTCAGACTTTGGTTCGGGGCATATGATATGATGCATACGCCAAGCATATGATTCTCATCCTATGAATTAAACAAGAGTTGTATGAGATACAATTGGAAATGTTCCTACCTAAATAATTAGGTTCTAGGTGATGAGCCAAAGCTCACTTGGAACTTGATGAAATATGGATCTTGGCCCACTATGAAATTTAAAGTTAAAATTTCCGAATCAATACATTTGAGGTTTATTTATTTGAATAAAATAGTGGGACTTAAAATTATATTAAAATATCTCAAATCACATATTAATATAAACCTGCATTTTATTCTGTGTAGAAAATGGCCACAAACAACACATCAACTTTAACATTGCGATCCGTTCTTGAGAAGGACAAGCTCAATGGGAAAAACTTCCTCGACTGGCCTCGTAATTTCAGAATTGTTCTCAAACTAGAAAGGAAGAACTATGTCCTTGAAAGGCCCATCCTAACCAGCCCGCTAATGATGCTGATCAAGAAGTAATAGACACTTATGCCAAGCATACAAGCGACTCTAACAATGTGACATGTCTCATGTTAGCCACCATGGATGTCGATCTTCAAAATAAGTTTGAAAATTTAGAGGCATTTCCAATGTTAGTACAGCTCAAGGAAATGTTCCAAGAGCAAGCTAGAAATGAGAGGTATAATGCACATTGTGCATTAACAATTTGTAAGATGGTTTCCAATTCCTCGGTGAGTGCTCATATTCTGAAAATGAAGGGGTACCTTGATCAACTTGAGAAACTAGGGGCAAAGATTGGCAATGAGATAGCTACCGATTTGATCCTTAGGTCTCTTCCTCCAAATTTCAAGCCATTTATAATGAATTATAATATGCATAACATGGACAAGAGTCTCACAGAGTTGCACGGCATGCTGAAGAACTTCGAAGGGACTATGAAGACAAATGTTGTCAACGATATTCTCTTGGTTCAGAAAGGCAAGGGTCAAGAATAGAAAATTCAAGGGCAAAGTCAAGGGAAAAGGTAAGGCAAGGTGTTGTCCGAACCTAAGAGCAAGAAACCCAAGGAGGGTGTTTGTTTCTTCTGCAACAAATCAGGCCATTGGAAAAGAAATTGCCAGGCCTACTTGGAGGATCTAAGGAAGAAGAAGAAGAGTAGTGAGACTACTACTTCAGGTATTAATGTTATTGAAATTAATTTATCTACTTCCTCATCTTGGGTATTAGATACCGGATGCGGTACTCACATTTTTAATAATGTGCAGGTGCTGCAAAGGAGTAGAAGATTAGCGAAAGGTGAAGTTGACCTGCGGGTGGGAAATGGAGCAAGTGTTGCTACATTAGCCGTGGGAATTTATTTATTTTCTTTACCTTCTGGACTTGTAATAAATTCAAATAATTGCTACTATGTACCTGCTGTGAATAGGAATATTGTATCTGTGTCGAGATTGGCTTTGGATGGTTTTAAGTTTTTTATTGAGAATAATAACTTTACCATAAGTATGGAAAATATTTTCTATGCGAATGGTCAATTAGAAAATGATATTTATGTTTTAAATCTTGATCATGAACATTACAAGTCTATCTATAACATTACTACAAAGAGATTTAAATCTAATGATTTGAATCTGACATATTTCTGGCATTGTCGTTTAGGACACATAAATAAGAAATGTATTTCTAAACTCCACCAATATGGACTTTTAGACTCATTTGATTTAGAATCATTTGAGACGTGTGAATCTTGTTTATTAGGTAAGATGACAAAGGCTGCTTTCACAAAGAGAGGTGGGAGGGCAAGTGAGTTATTGGATCTCATACATACAGATGTATGCGGACCAATGAGCACACCAGCTAGACGTGATTTTCGATACTTCATTACTTTTACTGAGGACTTAAGTAGATATGGATATGTTTACTTAATGAAACATAAATCCGAATATTTTGAATTGTTCAAAATTTTCAAGAGTGAAGTAGAAAATCAGCTAGGTAAGAAAATAAAAGCACTTCGATCAGATCGAGGTGGCGAATATTTAAGCCTAGAGTCTGAAGATCATCTTAAAGATTGTGGAATAGTTTCACAACTTACTCCTCCTGGAACACCTCAATGGAATGGTGTCTCGGAAAGAAGAAACCGAACTTTATTAGATATGGTTTGGTCTATGATGAGTCAAACAGATCTTCCGATATCTTTTTGGGGTTATGCCATTGAGACTGCCACGTTCATACTAAACAGAACTCCATCAAAAGTTGTTCAAAAGACTCCATATGAGATATGGACTGGGAGGAGTCCCGCATTGTCTTTTCTAAAGATTTGGGGTTGTGAAGCTTATGTGAAGCGTCAAATTTCTGACAAGTTAACACCGAAATATGATAAATGCTTTTTGTGGGATATGCTAAAGAAATTAAAGGATATTACTTTTACAACCCATCCGAGAACAAAGTGTTTGTTGCTCGAATTGGTATCTTTTTGGAAAGAGAATTTATTTCTAAAGGAACTAGTGGGAATAAAGTACACCTTGAAAAAATTCAAGATCCACTAATTGGCAATGAACAGCCATTGGAAGATCCACTAGTCCCTTCAAGAGTTGACGAGTCTGGTCTTGAAACACAAGATGCTCCTCATAGATCTGGTAGAGTTCGTCATGAGCCCGAGAGATATGGATTTCTCGTGACCGATCAAGTGATACGCGCTATGGCCCATTGCCAAACAAGAGATCTCGCGGCTCTTCATGACGGCCAAAAAGAGTTACGCATATGCCAAGATGAGAGCAGGGCACATTTCACGGATTTTGTTCGACAAAATAACCAGATGTATCAAGACCTTTATCGGATTCAAAAAGAGAATTTTCAAACTCTACTATCGGCTTTTAATTGCCGGTATGCTCCCGGTTCCTCTTCCTCCAACCCTAACCCCTCCGACTTTGGCGGACATGCCGAGTAACTCGTGACCATTCTCCAACTTTAACCAACACCCTAGTTGTGTTTTGCCCTTTCTTTTTCGTTAATGATTGTTTTTAGATTTATTATTATATTCTATTCTCATGAATTTGTGGTTTGTATTTTGCTTATTTATAGTTTTTATTTGTTGGGGAATCCATAGCCATGTATGTTACATGCACAGCGAAACCTATGGAATCAACCCGTCCTAGGATCATCGTTAAGGGAATAAAAGTACGAGATTAGCTATTAAAATTTTATACCTCGGATCTTCCTGATCTGCGAGACAAAGAACGTTGAGTCTGTTGTGTTTCAAGCTCACCAACTCCTTGAGAGCTTCTTTGTTCCTCCATTATAGGTACTGCCTCTATAGGTGGGTTTTGAATTTATTTGAGTTGTACTTTGCTCCCACTTCTTCTCATAGAGACAAACTCTCTTTCCAAGAAGGCTTCATTGCGAGTAACAAACACTTTGTTCTCCGATGTATGGTAAAAGTAATATCCTTTAGTGTCCTTAGGATATCCCACAAACAGGCACTTATCAGATTTGGGTCCGAATTTATCAGGAAACTGTCGTTTGACATAAGTCTCACATCCCCAAATTTTAATAAAAGACAACTTAGGGCTTTTCCCCGTCCACATCTCATATGGCGTCTTTTGAACCGCTTTGGATGGAATCCTGTGCAGTATGAATAAGGCAGTCTCAAGAGCGTAAACCCAGAAAGACATTGAAAGACTCGTTTGACTCATCATCGATCCAACCATATCCAATAAGTTTCGATTCATCCTTTCGGACACTCCATTCCACTGAGGAGTTCCCGCAGGAGTCAGTTGTGAAACTATTCCACATTCTCTGATATGATCCTCAAATTTCTGACTCAGATATTCACCTCCTCGATCAGATCGAAGTGCTTTAATCTTCTTGCCAAGTTGACTTTGTACTTCATTCTTAAATTCTTTGAACACTTCAAAGGATTCAGATTTGTGCTTCATTAGGTAGACATAAACATATCTACTGAAGTCGTCCGTGAAAGTTATGAAGTACCGATACCCACCTCTAGCCGGCATACTCATTGGTCCATATACATCAGTATGTATGAGTTCTAATAAGTCATTGACCCTTTCACCAAGTTTTGTGAAGGGTTTCTTGGTAATCTTGCCAAGTAAACAAGACTCACACGTCTCAAATGATTCCAAATCAAATGAGTCTAAAAGTCCATGAGAGTGGAGATTAGAAATGCGTTTCTCATCTATATGGCCCAAGCGACAGTGCCAGAGGTATCTCGTATTTGAGTCATTTGGTTTAAATCGTTTAGTGTTAATGTTACATATGGACTTATAATTCTCTTTCTTAAGATCTAGCACGTAAAGACCTCTTTCTAATTGAAAATTTCCATAGAAAAAATTATCTTTTAAGATAAAATAATTATTATTCTCAATAACAAATTTATAACCATCCAAAGCTAGACTAGAAATAGAAATAATATTTTTGCTCATAGCAGGTAGAAAATAACAATTATTAAGTACTAATACAAGTCCACTAGTCAAAGTCAATAAATAAGTTTCTAGGGCTAATGCAACAACTCTTGCTCCATTTCCCACACACAGGTCGACTTCACCCTTAGCCAATCTTCTACTCCTTTGTAATCCCTGGACATCATTACAAATGTGAGTACCACATCCTGTATCCAACACCCAAGATTTAGGAGTAAGTGAATTAGTTTCAATAACAAAAATACCTGAAGCGGTAGTCACACTACCCTTCTTGATTTCGTCATAATAGAGTTTGCAGTTTCTCTTCCAATGGCCAACCTTGTTGCAATGGAAGCAAACTCCCTCCTTATCTTTCTTGATCTTAAGTTTAGGCAACACCTTGCCTTTACCCTTGCTCTTGTTCCCTGTCTTCTTACCCTTCTTGTTGTGAGCCATTAGGACATTTTGGACAACATTTCTCTTCATGTCCTCATGTGCGCTCTTAAGCATCCCGTGGAACTCGGTGATGGATTTCTCCATCTAATGCATATTACAGTTCATGTTGAATTGCTTAAAACTAGGAGGTAACAACCCGAGAATTATGTCAACAACCAATTCTCTGGGCATAGCTGAACCAAGCCTCTCCAATTGATCAAGATAACTCTTCATCTTGAGTACATGAGCACTCACAGATGAACCTTCAGCCATCTTCGTGTCAGTCAGAGAGACGGTCGCTTTGTAGCGCTCAACTCTAGCCTGCTCTTCGAACATTTCCTTGAGAGTTATGATCATATAGTAAGCACCCATCTCCTCCAGTTGCTTCTAAAGCTCGGAGGTCATGGTCGCTAGCATGAGACAAGCTATCTCCGTGTCGTCCTTGATGTATTTCGCATACGCATCTCGGGCAGCCCTTGTGGCTCCCTGTTATGGTTCCTCTGGGTAAGCCTCTTCTATGATATACAGTTTATTGTCAGCCTTGAGAATAATTCTCATGTTTCTAAACCAGTCAAGGAAGTTAAACCCATTGCGATTATAATTCTCAAGGATAGATCGCAAATTCAACCCGGTTGAATTATTATTTGCCATTATTCTACAAGTTAAAATTTAAAGTGCCATTATTATTTATTCATTGGGGTTGTTTTGTTTTGGTGTTTCTTATATTGTACTCCCACTATCTTTCTTCAAATCAACCACCTTCAGTAGTATTGATTCGGAAACTTCAAATGAATGAGGTTTCATAGTGAGTCAAGATCTGTATTTCATTGAGTACTAAGTGCGCTTTAGCGCAATCCTCAATACACAACTATTTAGGTAGGAACACTTCCAATTGTATCATATACAACTCTTTTCTTTTATGGAATGAGCATCATATGCCCGGTGTATTATTCCATCTTGTGTCCTGAGCCCAAGTCCGACTTGCTTGCATAGTTAAGTTTAACCATGTATGATTATCAGCGAAATAGAGTCCAACACACTCAGCTTTGGCATGACCCATGCTGGACGCCATTTCCTGCATACCCTCCTTTACAAAAATAATCCTCCACATGCTCAACTTTGGCATGACCCACATGGAAAACTGTCTAAGTACCGAGGGCTTCAGTGACATCGGGGGCACTTCCTTACTAATTTTGTTTTTCATTTATAAATATAAACATCACAAGAAACTAAGTTAGATATGGTATGAGCGTAATCCTCACGAGCGATCATGAGGTTCCTAATTCTAGATCTATCTCTAGAGTGCAAAAATAATCTTCCACGAACCCTTCGTTGTGTGTGCAAAGATCCAATGCCATCATCCGAAGATTGCGCCAAGATCTCTTGCCTTGAAGTCTTGAAATATTATCTATCCTAACAACTATCCTATTGCTAGAAAAGGTAATTTACAAATTTGGACAACTCACAGGTTGCCATAATTATTACTTTGGAGAACTCACTAGTTGCCATAGATATTAAATAAAATTACAAGCATTCACACAGAAGCTTACATCACAGAACAATCACAGATCTAAAGATCAAACAATATTTGTATATTTAAATTCCATGTATAACAAATATTAGGGTTTCTCGCAAAGTCAGCCTTATTCCGTTCGGAACGGAACTATTCCGTTCTACACGACGGTTAATAGAGAAATATAAATTATTTTGTTAAATTGTGTGAAATATAAACGACGGTTTTACGTGATTCACAAATGGCGCCGTTGCTGGGGAGGCGGCTTGCATCAAGTTTTTAACTAACCCATCTCATATTTTCTCTAGTGTTTTTGTCTCTCTTATTTTTAAAGGTTATTAGGGCGCAAGATCTTACAATGGATTGGCAAGTCGAGAGGTGAAGGAGATTCAATGACGGGAAGATAAACGTGGACGGGATGGCCACATGATGGCAATCCATGGCACAATGGAGAAAGCTCCTTCGAGTGGACAGAACCTCTCTACGGGCAATCTTACGGGCAAGGAGCGTTGTTCAACCACTCGTCTAATCAGGAGTCGAGGGATGAAATGTTGAACCAGCCTTGGGGTTTTCAACCTCAATTGAACTTCCAAAACCCATACACGCCCGCCACGCCATCCCATTCCTCCCAACTTTATTGATACCAAGATGAGTATTATCTTCCAAACCAGGAGTATCAACAACCACAAACCTATTCATATGATCAATTCTTCCAAATGATGAATGCCATGTAGGAAGACCTTAAGAAAATGTCCAACACGCTCGGTGGATTTGTCGATGATATCAGACAAGTCTGCACCACTTCCCACGTGCAAATCGAGGAACCCATGATACAAGAACCCTCTCTCCAACCTTCTTACAATGAGGCTAGCCATTATGATGAGTATTCTTGGGTTCAAAATGAAAATCAAGAATTGGGGGTGGATGAATGCTTGAATGTTGTCGGAATGTTTGAAGGGGAAGAAGTTGTGGAAGTAGATAACCCTAGTTTTGAATTTGAAGAGTATGGGTGTAACGGAAAAAGTGAGTTAGACAAAGAAGAGGGGATCGAATCTAGTGACGATTCGAGCACTACAAAAGTGATTCTAAAATTTGAAGAGTCAAGATTTGAGAAATCTCAAAGAAATGAGGAAATTGATGAGGAAATATTCATGGAAGTTGTGGAAGAAGAAAACCCTAATCATGAGTTTGAAGAGAAGTTATTTGATAGGGAATGTGGGTCAGACGGGAAATCATGGAGTGAGTGTTGTGAAGGCTCGAGTGATGAGGAATGCGTGCTAAGCAAGGACTCAACGGTTGAATCAGGCGAAATTCCGAGTGCTACAAATCCTAGTTTCGACTTCGAGGACTTTTGTAAGGTCTCGAGCAATGTGGAATGCGAGTCATGTGATGACTCACTGGTTGAATCTTTCGACGAGTTGAGTGCCACCAAAACCCAAGATTTGGTTAAAGAAATTATAAATATTTTTGGGAAACTATGGGTCAAAGACAAGGATGAGTCAAACCATGACTCAAATGTTGAAAATTTGGATGAACCGACCATCCCAAACCTCGAGAAAATTCCACAAACTTTCCCAAAACCCGTGTTTTGTCAAACCATACATTACACCAACTTTGAGATAAGCGGTGTGATGTACATCAACCTGCCAACCAATCAAGAAGGAGTAAATTTGGGTATTGAATTGCCCCTCTCAATGAAAATCGACCTCAAACTCCTTTCAAAAACAGGAAGACCAGTCATTTCTATCTGCAAAACCAAGGATAGGCAACACGGACCGAATCTCTTACCACCAATATGTCCAGATTTACTATTTTATTTCTTCTGAATTTTTAAAAATATAAAACAAATACTAAAACTACAAAAATAGTCATACTTGAAGTATTTAGAAGTGCAAAACCCGAATCTGAATTTTAAAATAGTAGTTGTTAAAACAGATCAGGAGATATTAGAGTTTTTGTGAGAACTGGTCTGTCAGAATTAGTTTCTGATCTAGATCTGAGTTTTCATTATAATTCTCAAACTACAAAACATAATTATACCATATTTTAACAGCTAATCTAAAAATTTATAATTGAATTTCTGTAAGAATTTTTGGATTTTTGAAAATTTTGTGATTTTTCTATAATTTTCTGAATTTTCTGCTAAACCGATTTTGAATCTGAGATAAGTTCTGGACTGAATTGCAAATAACTCAAAAATCGTTAATAAAATAATATTAACAATAAAGAATCACATCGTAGATCTCTCCTTCTAGTTTCCAATGGTATCTCGTGAGTTGGATTCGGAGTTTATTTGGTCAAGTTACGAATTAAATCACTAAAGTGTGACGTGCTGAATTTTTGAGACAAAACTGAAAATTGAATTTAAACTTGAAAATTTACCTAATAACCCTTGAATTAAAAGATTTTATACTAGAGATACATCATTGAGACTAGTTAATTCTTGAGGCCACACCTGCTTGTGTTCGACCCCTAAACTCATTTACCGCTCATACTCGTAAATTGATTAATAGGAAAATATACATTTTTTTGTTAAATTGTGTGAAATATAAACAACAGTTTTACGCGATTTACAACAAACCGATTCTCCAAACAAAACAATTCTCCAAGCCAAAACCACGGTTTCAACCCGAATCACAAAGACGCCGTACTTCGCTTCGTCCTCTACCGGTATCCACACGAACAACCCCTTTGAATGGATAGAGAACAATATATGCTAGTATTCGTTCTATATTTTTCTCATAGAAATAACAACAGAAGGTTTTTCGGATTTTTCTCTCTTTTTTGTCTCACGAAAATTGAACGAAATTAATATACCTTTTCTATCATTTTTTCTTTGGGGTGTCTCTAATGCCTATATAGTCCATAAGTTTCATATCCTATGTGCATGGTAACTATGTAACCATATATGCAATACATCTTATCATATAAGATGTAGGATTGGATGTGTCACTTGACTATGTAGCTCTTCATACAACTTATGACATAAGTTAAGATGTAGGTTTACTTAAAATTGGCAATAATCACAACGGATTATAAATCATGAGCGGCCTCTAGCAAGACATCATGGTTACCCAAATTAAGCAAGTATAGATGATTTGATCAAACCTAATTTATGATCATGCATTGTATCACTTTGTTACACAATATCTATATCGTCCGTAAGGCATGGTATGTGTCAACCTTACGTTGGTCGATAAATATTTCTTGACACCGAATTTGATTAAACATGAAATGACATTAATATCTCCTTATTAATTCACTCGAGAACGGCCGTGCGTTTCTTCAATCAAATCATCAAGAGGCCTAAAGATATCTCTCTCAATTTATGAGAGGAACAAATCCTATCTTAATTAAACTCTTTCCTCCGCATAATTCATTATATACCTAATTATAATCTTTATGACCGTCCGGTTAAAGACGATGTTAGATAAAAATGACAATCCATATGCACATTTAGATGAATTTCATATGAAATACACCGTATTATTTGGTAAAACTGACAATCTGGACAACATCAAGTTGATCCTTTTTCCTCGTACACTAGGAGTTGCCCCTAGGGATTGGCCAAATCATTTACAGGGTGGACCATTCGAGACATTCGATGATGTCGTGAAGCATTTTCTTAAGCGCTATTTCCCGAGCACACTTACCGCTAAAATACGCAAGGAGATTACAAACATTCAACAACGAGACGATGAAACCCTTCAAGAATACTATGAGCGCTTCATAAGATTGTGCGCATCATGCCCTAACCATAACCTCACCGAGACCTTGTTACTCGACCAATTTATCCAAGGGATGAACGCGCTAGAAGCCCGTCTTCTCTAATGTTCGGCTGGTGGATCTTTCAACGATAAAACCCCTGCCGAAGTGCGTACCCTCATCGAAACTATGGATGAAGGGAACCTAGGTCACGAGGGAATCTTGCGGCAAGTAAACAAAACAAGTACAGTGGATCTCAAAGTGATGGGAGTCCCGCGTCACGACAAACTTTGAAATGAAATTTAATAAAGTACTTAAAGCGGTAGGGGCAAAATGGAACCCACACCATGCGAGTTTTGTGCGAGCACGGATCACACGACCGACGAGTGTGATACTCTTCAAGACATGAACCCTGTGGGTGGTTACCAACGCCCTCAATACACATACGAACCTTGGAAGAAAAATTCTAACCTCAATATTAAAATATAAAATTTCTCATGTAGGAAACTCAGATAATCTCAAGTCTAAGGATTACAGATATATTCTTTACTGAAAATAACTAATGACACGAACCATGTAGTATTCTCACAGTGGGTCAATCCAGTATATGGTCTCCAACATATACTTACGTTAATGACTTAGTAACTCTTATTCATGATCAGTAAAACGTGACCATCAATCAACTAACATACTGATGTACATTTATAGCTTATCATAAAGTATGTTTGTCTCACAAACATCCTATTAATGATCAGGGACGGTTTAGAATATCATTCATAATACTTTATAGTTTTACTATCAAAGTCACATACTTTGATGATATAAAGCTGAATATCATATTCAAGGTTCATTTTAGTAATAAGAATAAAATAACCAATATGCATTTATTATATAAAATATCTCTAAATAAACACAATGTTTGTTTAACGCAATCCATACATCTAGGTCTCAAATATATTGGCCTAGGGCATACTACTAACACGATCTTCTAAATATCGTAAGTCATGAGTAACCTCTAGACTGATGTCATGACTAACCATGTTAAATGAAATGATCAGCGATCATAAACCTATCTTAATAGACATTTACTTATTCCTTTTGTTCTACGATATACTTCCTGATCACAAGGAACGGCAATATATCATCCTTGAGTTTGATCAAAGTCTCTTTCCTGATCGAGAATTAGGCTGAGTAAATACAAAATGATATTAACAACACATGTTAATTCATTTTGAGCATGACCATGCATTTCCTTCAGTCCTAGTTCATCAGGGGGCTAAGAGATATCTCCCTCTTGTCGAGAGGAAGAAATCCCATCTTGGTCAGTCACATTCGTCGTCATGATTCAGTGCATACCTAATGATGACTTTAATAATCATCCCATTACGGATGACGTAGGATCATATTAAAGTATGCATTTCCACATGCAGGAATCCATGGTGACCTCAGGTCGTAGGAACAGGCACACTATTCATATGAGAATCACTAATGACATATATCATGTATTTTCTCATAGTGTGGTCAGTCCAGCACGTGTTCTCTAACACGAGACTTGACATCTTTATATCCATGATCAGTAGAACATGATAATTCAGTCTGCGAATACACTAGTGTAGATATATAGCTTCATACTTGAAGTATGTTTATCTCTATAAACATCCCACACGTCACTAGGGACGGTTTAGAATGTCATTCGTTGGTTCACAGTTCTACTATCAGAATCACTTATTCTGATGACGTGAACCCGAAATGACATTCATGGTTGATATAAGAAATTTACATTCACAACCCATACACACATATATATAAGAAACAACCTTTATTGAATAAATAATAATGTCTTAATACATAATCAATTTCCTAGCACAAATACATTATGCCCAGGGCACTAATCCTACAGACCTCAGGTCATAGGAACAAGCGCATTATTCATATGAGAATTGCTAATGATATATACCATGCATATTCTCATAGTGTGGCCAGTCCAGTACGTATTCTCTAACACGTACCTATATTCCAGACTTTACATCCCTATGTCCATGATCAGCATAACATGATCATCCAGACTGCGAATATACTAGTGTGGTATGTGTTTTCTTACTTGAAGTATATTTATCTCTATAAACATCCTACATATCACTAGGGATGGTTTAGAATGTTATTCGTTGGTTCACAGTTTTACTATCAGAATCACATATTCTGATGAAAATGTATTAGTCACCTATATACTCATACGAACGAAATAAGCATGTTTCTCATAATCTAATCTATAGTCCAACACTTTGGTCTAGGGCATAATTCCTTCAGTCTCCCACTTGCACTAGGTCAATACTAAGCATCCAATGCTCATTAGGCAACATGATCTTCATGTTCTACTGGCGGGTATGCCTATTAGATTATAGAAATTTACGTTGCAAACTTGTAATGTTTACTAATGATCTCCATCATTAGTCGACAACCTTTTGAAACAGGTGCTGGATTCCTTATAGCTCTTGTCTGAGTGAATATTTATTCACAACATAGACTGTCAGGCTTTAAGAGCACTAAAGACTACTCCTAGTTCCAAGATCAAGTTTCTGATTCAAGCATACCTATTGTCAGCTTCTAAAGAGACAATATGGTCTAGTTTCTGTTATAGTACCAAATTACTGTATTCAAAATAAATGAATTGCTATAATGGTCTATGTTAGGAAAGTGTAATCTCTTACAACTACCTAGCTCCTCATAGATCGGGATATCTTGGTTCTTCATAAGAACTTAGATATTTATTCTAGTCATCAAATGACTATCATTTGCTTACTTATACTCCAAGCATATTGCACAATATATTGTATGGTTTGAAAACTCTTATTCATCCCGTTACCAAGAACTGTACATTGAACCTTCTAATAAGCGGATGATAAGCGTATTTCTTTATTATATGAATGTCATAGCCACAATTCTTTTTTGCGTATTGAACTCCTTCAATATATTATTGAAAACATAGAATCCAATTCATATGTCTTTCATCAAAGACAAGAACGCTTTCTTGTATATTGAATATTCAATATATGGTAAAGGTCTAATTCATATATGAGAGGCATACACTGTGGTTTTGTTTAGATTATGGCAACTTTGACTTCTCCTTTTATTGTTCATGTAAATGTCAAAAGCAAGAACTCTTTCTTGCATGTTGAACATTTTAATGTATGGCTGAAAGTACAAAATCTCATTCGTATGTGCATCATTCATATGAACTCCATAAGTAAGAACCGTTCTTGCATACTGAATTCTTTTAATATTTTACTAATGTACTTTATCTTATGATCATAAGTCTAAATAGACTTCTACTCCCAATTACTAGGACGATGTAAGTTTGTTGTTGTAACACTAGAAGACTGTCATACTTCTACTGAATTTCTTGAAACCGAGGTGGTCTTATCTATTTTGATAAAACTAAATTATGCAATTTGCTTTGTAAAATAGATTCATCTTGAGATGTCTGCTTTTAATCCATGAATGAATTTTGAAGCATATAACCTTTTTAGAATTCTCGGGATCATATAAACTCTTGCCATGTATCATAGATGGCATCCAAAATAATGTTCCTATAAAGAAATGTGTGTTTTATATCCTTGTCCCATCATTCACAGTCATATTGTGCTAATGAAGTTGGAATTCGTAATAGCAACAAGTGAGAAAGTCTTTAACTATAGCCCATACAAGTGTTGGGAAATCCATATCCATGCACGTTACATCCGCAACGGAACCTATGGATTTAACCCGCCCTAGGATCTACGTTAAGGGAATAAAAGTACGAGATTAACTATTAAAATTTATACCTCGGATCTTCCTGATCCGCGAGACGAAGAATGAATGTTGGTCTGAACTTTTCTGACATGCAACCTTCTCCTTGCTAAAGCTCAACTCGAACGAACTCGTTGTTTCTCCTAGGGTAAAGATACTAATCGCTCGCTAGTCTTCAAAGTAAAAGACCCCTAGTTGTATCCACGTCGATCTTCAAACACACAGAATAGCCGGACTCAGCTAGACGAGTCCGGAAATACTTTCCGAAAATAACGCAAAACTCTCTCTCTCTCTCTCTCTCTATCTCTATTTCTGTGTATTAGACGGCCTCTAAGGCTTCTAAATTGTGTGTAGAATAGAGAGACTCTGCCCTTCTATTTATACTAAAGAGAGAGGCGAACGATTGCTCAGTTACCATAACTAAAAACCCTAATCTCTGCCTATTCCATTGCCAACGGAACTATTCCGTTGCCAACGGAATAGGTATTTCCATAACGAAATACTTGGCAGCTAAGGTTATTACAGTTTCCATATCTATTCCATTGAGAACGGAACTATTCCGTTACCAACGGAATGATACTGTTTTGTTCAATCAATTATCCAATAATCGATTATTTCGTTCACCAATTTATACATCATATGTATAACTGTTTGAGGCATATTCATCCCGTATGAATGGAGTTCATTGTGTGACCGTGTAGGTTCCATTTAATGCTGGCAATGATCTTCTAAAGATCGTAAGTCATGAGTAACCTCTAGACTGATGTCATGACTACCCATTTTAAATGAAATGATCAGCGATCATAAACCTACCTAAATAGACATTAGCTTATTCCTTTTGTTCTACGATATATGTCTTGATCACAAGGCATGGAAGTATGTCATCCTTGAGTTTGATCAGAGTCTCTTTCCTGATCGAGAATTAGACTGAGTAAATACAAAATGATATTAACAACACATGTTAATCCATTTTGAGCATGGCCATGCATTTCCTTCAGTCCTAGTACATCAGGTGGCCTAGAGATATCTCCCTCATGACGAGAGGAACAAATCCCATCTAGGTCACTCACAATCCTCGTCATGATTCAATGCATACCTAATGATGACCCTAATGATCATCCCATTACGGACGAATAAGACTATATTAAAGTTTGCAGTTCCACAGACAGGAATCCATGGTGAGCTCAGGTCATAGGAACAAGCACACTATTCATATGAAAATCACTAATGACATGTACCATGCATATGCTCATAGTATGGCCAGTCCGGTACGTGTTCTCTAACACGTACCTACATTCCAGACTAGACATCTCTATGTCCATGATCAGCAGAACATGATCATCCAGCCTGTGAATATACTAGTGTGGATTATAGCTTCTTATTTGAGTATGTCTATCTCTATAAACATCCTACATATCACTAGGGACAGTTTAGAATGTCATTCGTTGGTTCACGGTTCTACTATCAGAATCACATATTCTGATGATGTGAACTCGGAGTGTCATTCTCGGTTGATTTAAGATTTACATTTACAACCCAAACACACAGATATATCAGAAACAACCTTTATTGAATAAATAATAATGTCTTAATACATAATCCATTTCCTAACACAAATATATTTGGCCGAGGGCACTAATCCTACAGTCTCCCACTTGCACTAGGCATACTCTGTAATGTGTATTTTTATACACATTTTTAGGGTTTTTATCATCTCAAATTCAATCATAATTCACATAAAATGTATGTAAAACACTCATAATTCATAAAACATAATTTGAAACATATTAATACATTTTTGTGTAATTTATAGGTGAAAAAGCCATAAAAAGAAGAATTGGAGGACTTATTTGAAAAGGCAACTCTAAAAGAAGCACCATCACGCAAATAATGCGCCAAGGATGGCCAAATTATCCCTAAAACCCTCACATTCCCCACACACATACTTCTCTAATCTTAAAGATGAACAACGTCGGTGAAAAAGAGAAGAAACGTCCACGTTTCCTATGACGTTTCGTATCGGAACGTGACGTTCCGATCAAATGAATCCTAACCATCATTTTACACCTCAATTAAACCTAGAAGCGCAAGAATAGAGAAAATACGACGCGCAAAAATTCTGGTCAAAACTGAAAAGTCAACCGTCGCAGTCAAGTCAACCCTTTCTCTCTAAAAAATGCGATTTTTTTTTGAAATGCTCAGAATTGAACAAACATGATACCATTCGACTCGTCTTGACAAGACAAGCACAACCGTATGATTAGCCATCGCTGGAACGGCGAGAGTTGGCCGCAAAACGTGAAAAACCTCCTGTCAACCCAAAAATAATCAATTTTGAGCTGCAGTTTTCTCGAGCTCACCATTTCCTGCAGAGATCTTGGTTTGTCATAATTCCAATGCCATTCTCTTCTACTCATTCCCCTCTTTCCAACCATATAAATAACTCAAAAAATGATGAAGAATTGAGTGAGATAATCGAGTTTGAACTTGGTGTTCAATGAAATTGAATTCTGTTTTTGCTGAAATAACTCAATTCGAGCTGAAAATTCTCAAGTCCATAACTCACTTCATAGACCTCTATTTCATTTTTATTCTCTTCTACTCTCTTTCATCTTTCATCTTCTCTCTTTCATCTTTCCATGAATATCAAGAACACCAAAAATGATGAAGAAATGAGAGAGATATTTGAGTTTGTAGTCGTGCCAGTAACTGTTCGACGAAATTTCAGATTTCAAAATAACCGCCAAATACTAAAATTTGAACAGAATGTTCTTCACACATGTGAGATTGGATCTGGACAACTAGAATTCTCCATTTTACCCCTGAAATTTCAGATCAAGCCAATCAAGAGAATAACACTCTCAAGCCCTCAACTCTCTATAAAATGCACCTCAATCTCGAGAAGAGAAAGAACTCATTCTCCCACTCTCCTTAACTTATACACCACTCTCCATTCATCTTCTCTAACCTCTACAATCTCCATTAATGAGTTTCAAGCTTTCTTGAGCTCTAATTTTCATTTTTGAGTGAAATCGTGCAATTTGGGGCTGATTTGGGGAAATTTCGAATCGGTCAATTCTAGCTTGAATTGAGGTGCAATTGGAGCTTCAAATCAACTCAAGGAAGCAACTGGCTAGTTTTCCAACTCTCGGTTTAGCCTAATTCTCTTTTAATTACTCGATTTGAATTTTAGATCTAAAGAACTATATTTTGTAATAATCATGATGAAATCTTGTCAAATTCTTGTTCTTGTGAATATGTGTGACTAAATCTAGATAGGGAAGGGGATTTGTGATTTGTATGCATGAAATCTTGATTTAATGTCGTGTAATTTTGCTGAATTTGAATGAATAGTCATGAACACACACAATTTTGAATAAATTGGGAAAATTACTTAGCTTGATATTTTTCATCAATTGATCTATTAAATCGGAAGTTTATTGACTTGTTAATCATTTGAAATATTTAGCTTAGTATTTTGTGTGATTAATTTGGAGTTGTGATTGATTGAATTCAAGTTTTGTTTAAAATGACTGTTTTGAATTAAACGAGTTTTTCAATCAATTTCTTGAGTAAATCTTAGCTTAGATCGCTCAAGTCCATCATTTAAATCTGAAAAATTATACCCTAAGTGATTAATGATTGTTACACATCGTGAATTTCCTATAAATCCCTATTTTTAAACCAAAAATCAAACCCCAAATCCAGTTTCTGTCTTGCTGCTGTTCTTCTCTGTTTTTTTAGTGTTTTTCCCTTAATTTCGTGTCTAATTCTGATCTGAAAAATTAAAAAAATATTTTTAAAATTTAGTTCGCATTTAGTACATAATTTTCAACCAAAATTTTTCCCAATTCCGATCTGTAATCTATAAGATATTAATTTTCCAAAATTGTAATATTTCTGTTTTTTTAAACTTTTGTCCAAATTTACTGTTTCTTTTCTTCTGAATTTTAAAAAATATAAAAATAAATAATAAAAATCCAAACATAGTCCTATTTGAAGTAATTTGAAGTTTAGAATCCAAATATGAATTTTAAAATAGTAGTTGTTAAGACAGATTAGGAGATATTATAATTTTTGTGAGTACTGGTCTGTCAGAACCAGTTTCTGATCCAGATTGGAATTTTCATTATAAATCTCAAACTACAAAACATCATTTTATGAAATTTTAACAGATAATCCAAAACGTGATAATTGAATATTTTTATGGATTTTGGGATTTTTCAAGTTTTGGTGATTTTTCTATAATTTTCTGAAGTTACTGCTTAACCGATTTTGAATCTGAGATAAGTTCTTGACTGAATGGCAAATATCTCGAAATTTTTGAATAAAATAATAATAACAGTAAAGAACAACAATATAGACCTATCTTTCTAGTTTCCAACGGTATCTCATGAGTTGGATTCGGAGTTTATTTGGTCTAGTTACGAATTAAAACACCAAAGTGTGACGTGCTGAATTTTCACGATAAGGCTGAAAAGAAAATTTGAATTTGGAAATCTACCTAATAAACCTTGAAATAAAAGATTTTACACTAGAGATAAATCATTAAGATTAGTTAATTCTTGAGGCCACACCTCATACTCGTAATTGATTAATAGGGAAATATAAATTATTTTGTTAAATTGTGTGAAATTCAACGACGATTTTACCCGATTTACATACTCTAAGCATCTTACACCAATAGACCTAACATGACCCTCATGCTTCACTTGCGGGAGTGGTTTAGTTAATGGATCGGCGACATTGTTGTCCGATGGCACTCTACACATTTTAACGTCACCCCTTTGTATGATCTCTCTGATTAGATGGAAGCGTCACAGTATGTGCTTGGACTTTTGGTGAGATCTCGGTTTCTTTGCTTGTGCGATCGCTCAATTGTTGTTACAATATAGATCCACTGGTTCCGAGATGCTCGGAACTACTCTTAGCTCCTCCAAAAAGTTCTTTATCCAAACTACTTGTTTAGTCGCTTCTTCATCGGCTATATACTATGCTTCCGTTGAAGATTCTGCTACAGTACATTGCTTGGAACTCTTCCATGTCATTGCGCCTCCATTTAGGAAAAATAAATAACCTGATTGCGATCTAAAGTCGTCTAAGTCTGTCTGGAAGCTTGCATCGGTGTAACCCTTTACAACGAGCTCATCTTCCCTACCTCCATATACTAGGAACATGTCCTTAATTCTTCATAAGTACTTAAGGATTCTTTTTGAAACCTGCTTAGAGTGAAACCTGCTTTTTGCGCTCAATGAGTATGACACATTTGGTCTAGTATACATGATAGATCCTATAGCCGAAGCATATGAGATCTTATTCATGCGTCTTTGTTCCTACTCACTTGTAGGACACTGTGTCTTACTGAGAGAATCACCATGTGACAAGGGCAAAAATCCATTCTTGGATTCTTGTATTCTAAACTGTTTCATGACCTTGTCTATGTATGTACTTTGACTCAGACCTATAAGTCTTCTAGATCTATCTCTATAGATCCTAATACCTTGCACGTAGGAGTCTTCTCCTAGGTCTTTCATCGAGAAATTATCTCCCAACCATTACTTGAAGTTCAATAATGTTGGGACATCATTTCCCATTAGTAATATGTCATCTATGTAAAGCACCAAGAATACTACCGTGCTCCCACTGAACTTCATGTAAACACAAGGCTCATCTTCACTTTTGGTAAAACCTAAACTTTTGATGACTTCATCTTCGAGACGCTTGCTTCAATCCATAGATGGATTTCTGAAACTTGCAAACCTTACCAGAATTCTTAGGATCGACAAAACCGTCAGGTTGCATCATATGCACGTCCTCGGTCAGATTTCCATTTAGGAATGTTGTTTTGACATCCATTTTCCATATTTCATAGTTATAATATGCTGCTATCGCTAATAAAATTCTGATGGATTTAAGCATAGCTATAGGTGAGAATGTTTCATCATAGTCAATACGATGAACTGGTTTGAAACCTTTTGACACAAGTCTTTCTTTGTAGGTTTGTACCTTTCCATCCACGTCAGTCTTCTTCTTAAAGACCCACTTACATCCGATGGTCTTCAAGCCTTCAGATGGATCAATCCAATTCCAAACTTGATTGTCTTGCATGAATTGCATCTCGGCTCTCATGGCCTCTAACCATTTCTGACAGTCGGGACTCTTCATAGCATCTTGGTAGGATGTGGGTTCATCATCTATGAATGTCACATCATCATTATTAGACATGAGAAATCCGTATCTCTCGGGGTCATGATGAATCCTACTAGATCTACGTTGAGTTTGTTGTGTTTTAAGCTCACCAACTCCTAGAGAGCTTGTTTGTTCCTCCATCATAGGTTCTACGACTATAGGTGGGTCTCGAATTTCTTTGAGTTGTACTTTGCTCCTACTGCTTCTCATTGAGACAAACTCTCTTTCCAAGAAGGCTCCATTGCGAGCAACAAACACTTTGTTCTCCGATGGGTGGTAAAAGTAATATCCTTTAGGTTTCTTAGGATATCCCACAAAGAGGCACTTATCAGATTTGGGTCCGAGTTTATCGAAAAACTGTCGTTTGACATAAGTCTCACATCCCCAAATTTTAAGAAAAGACAACTTGGGGCTATTCTCCATCCACATCTCATATGGCGTCTTTTGAACCGCTTTGGATGGAATCATGTTCAGTATGAATGCGGCAGTCTCAAGAGCGTAACCCCTGAAAGACATTGAAAGACTCGTTTGACTCATCATCGATCGAACCGTATCCAATAAGGTTGGATTCCTCCTTTCAGACCCTCCATTCCATTGACTCTTCACAGTATCCTCAGTAGAAAGTCAACTCATCCTCTATGAGCACCTTTTTATGAGAGATCATATCCCTCAGCCTAATGTCTACTAGGTCTGTGAGGAGGAGCTTATGTATCAAGCATAGCCATATCAACTACTTGATAGCCTCATTAAAGGTTCATCGCTAGTATGTGGACCTCGAACTTTTCGAGATGTATTACACTCCCACTGCTTCTTTAGGAGAAGAGATCTCTTTAAAAGAAGTTTGAATTATGAGTAGCAAATAATTTGAACTCGTAATGGATGTAAAACAATATCAAATTGATATTCCAGAAACTTCTATAGGATGTTTCATTGACACCGTCAAATCTTTTGACACGAGTCATTCTTCAATCTTGAAAAATAACATGGGATTATCCCAACTCGTATCATATATGGTGTCCATTTTGAAACTCATGATATTCAGTGTTTAGTATGTTCAAGATTATAAACCCATAAGGATTTCGGAGGATTTGCTTGACTTATCATAGATTGAATCTTATCCAATAAGGTTCATCATCTTCTTTATGAACAGATCATGAGATGTTCCATATAGAGTTAATTGTGAAACCCTTTTCACAATCTCTAGGATGATCGTCAAGCTGTTGACTTAAATTCTTGCCATCTCAATCCAATCGAAGTGCTGCTATTATCTTATCAAGTTGATATCGAATTTCATTCTTAACTGCTTTGTACATTTCAAACATTTTGTGTTTCATTAAGTAAACCTTTTACTTAAAATACTTTAATATGAAATAATGATATTCATATTTCTAGCTGGCTTGCTCATTGTCCCTCGTGTAACTATACAAGTCTCAACAAACTAATCCATCAACTATTTGATGGTTGCCCATTCTTGTCATTTTGTTCGATAAATAAAATTCAATCGTCTCAATTGATCCTAGATCCAATGAGTTTAATGTTCCACATATGGTGTAGTTTGGAAATGTGATTCTTGTTTTGTAACTTAAATGACTCTACTAGAACTACATGTCATAGAATCAATGGACTTATTATTAAGAATATAATGGTCATTTTCTAAGTGAACATTTCAAACAGAATAAGTCTTCCTTTTGTATAGGAAAATTTTATTATTCCAAATAATAAATTTTGCAACCATTTTAACGCTAATAGAAATAACATTTATTTCATTACAAGTCCATAGTGGCTAAGTCAATAAAATCCTAGAGCAACTCTTACTTCATTACCCATTCGTAGATTGACTTCTCCTTTATATAATCTTCTATATCCGAGTAATATCCTACACATTCAAAATGTGAGAACTACAATAGATATCCAATATCCAAGTAGAGAGTTAGGAAAGGGATACATTAAATGGCAATCATTGATTCTTCCTCTTGACATATCTTACATCATCCTCTCTAGTGATCACACATAGAACATGCCATAACTTCCTCAGATTCCTCAAGTTTAGGCAACACTTTGCCTTCACTCTTGATCCATCTCTCCCATCCGGTCTGTCTCGTCAACTCCCATTCCATTTCAATCATGAGGGCATCAATGACAACTTTTGCCTCTATGTCCTTCTCTGCCTGTTTAAGCATCTTATGCAATTCCATGATCGTCGTCTCCATCTGGCGCTTATGATATTTAGTAATGAACAAATCAAAGCTCGGAGGAAGTGATCCAACAATCAGGTCAACAATGAATTCCCCTGGAATAGGCAAACCAATTCTCTCCAAGTAATCAATGTGGCTTCTCATCTTTAACACATGAGTATCCACAGAGGAATCCTGAGCCATGTTGCTCTTATTAAAAACTTTGTGACCTTGCTTAGCGCTGAATACTAGCCTATTTTCGGAACATTTTCTTATGCGCCTTGATCATATCATAGGTATCTATAAAACCTATCTGCTTCTGAAGTCTATGTTTCATTCTTGCTAACATCATCGAGGCTACTTCATCAGAATCATCAATACATTTCTTATAAGTGTTTCGAAAAACTCCAGAAGTCATCATTGGCGGTGGATTTGGGATGGGTGTCTCAAAGATGTACAACTTTCCTTCATTCTTGAGAAGAATTCTCAGAGTCCTGAACCATTCAGGGAAGTTCATGCCATCGAGTTTATCCTTCTCAAGGATAAATCGCAAGTCTGTAAATTTCAAACTCATTTTACAAGTTTAATATGCAATGTAAAGTTTATTATTTAAAATTAGAGTTATCCTAATGTTGGTTCATATATTATACTCCCTCTATATTTCATTGAAAAGTAAGTGCACTCCGGCACAACCCTTAATGCTCAACTATTTAGGTAGGAACACTTTTCAATTGTACCATATGCAACTTTTGTCTTTTATGGAATGAGTATCTTATACTCGGTGTATTATCCCATCCTGAGCCCAAGTCCGACTTGGTTGCTCAATTAAGTTTAACCATGTATGAATATCGACAAAGCAATTTCCAGCACACTCAGCTCAGGCATGACCTGTGCTAGTCACTACTTCCCGTGTGCCCCTTTCCAAATACAATCCCCCACATGCCCAGCACCGGCATGACCCATGTAGAAAACTGTGTGAGTACTGAGGGTTACAATGACATGGGAGGCACTTCATTACCTAATATTCTGAAGGATTTTGTTTTTAGATTTATAAATATAAACAACACAGAAACAAGTTAAATATAGTATGAGCCTATTCCTCATGAGCGATCATGAGGTTCCTAAACCTAGATCTATCTCCAGATGGTAGCTGTAATCTTCAATGAATCCTTCATTGTGTGTGTGTGAGGATCCAATGTCATCTTTCGAAGATTGTGTTGTCTAATGGAGGCCTATATCGGGTTAAACTAGCCTAATTTCATGAGGAACTGTGGATTTGATGATCACCAGATCTGTTGACGAAGTTCGGCTTGGTGGTTGCTTTGCTGTAACCACCCATTCTCACTAGCAGCCTTTACCGCGTTCGCGAGCTCCTACTCTCCGGGTATGCCTTTCGGCTCCTTGATTTCACTAATCCAAATAGTGTTTGTTTTACAAGACCACGATTCACCGTTCGCTTTACAACAACTCAGACCGAAGTGATGAAACAAAACTTACAAAAATTTCTTTCAATCAAATAATTACAACTAACTCACTCACTAGTTTCTCTCTAATCTCACTAGAGAGTATTGAGTAAATTTTCTTAAACACTAGCAAGGGAGTGATCTGAATTTTTGTCTTTTATTTTCATTTTTCAAATTTCACTATAATTGCCAAATATTGAGCTGCCAAATTTGTCCAGATTTTTTCTGCTGTTTAGATCTCCATTTCTGACTCACTTAATTCTTAATTTGAAATTTATTAAGGAAGTAAAATTGTATCCCGCTCTGTTATCTTTCCGTAGACATATCACACTCCTTCATATGATCTACGGAGCAAGAGTTATGGCCCAAACACTGAAGATGTGTCAGCAGATTTCGGGCTGATTCGACCCATCTTTGTCGTTTTACTCTATTTTTATCTTTTGATCCAAACATCAAACATAAACATAAAGAGCTCCAAACAAGAACTCCATGACTCCTTGCTCCTTTGAACACAAGGCGTCGCGTTGCGTCCGTCTTGAAGAGTACTCTTAGAATGTCTTTCTTGAACTTGCGATATATCTGATCTGTACTAATTCATGATACTCAAAATATTGTTAGTAACTCGAAATTGTTTTGAACATATTCAAACCGAGAACAACAAACTCCCCCTTTCGATGATTTTCAAAACAATTCCGAAAAATACAAAGTATTTTATTTTATATCTTTTCCCCCTTTTTGAAAATAATCAAAAGACAATTGAGGAGAAAACATAAAGCACCGAAATATAATTTATAATGAGATAAAAAGTAGAATTAGGTTTTGACAAAAATTACATAATCTCGACCAAGTGTCGAAAAAAATATGAGAAGATGCTCGTGACTTGACGAAAATATTGTTGACTTCATTGCAATGAGCCAACTCGATCAATTTCATCACACGACCTTTATTTGCAAAAGAGACAAGTCACGTCAAATATCCACATTTCTCGATTTGTTCCTGCAAGTTGCCCAAATTTTCTGTATCTAAAACAAAAACATTCTCGACCCATAAGTTAGATCTATCAAGGCAAAACTTGACCACAACCGCCCCTTATAATATGGTTAATATAAATAGGGGGAAATTGAAGCGTCTAGGTGAACTTCGATTTCTCCTCATTTAATGAGGAGTTGCTTTCAATATTTATGTCTTTCCGCAACCACACAAATTTAGAAGAATAGGTAGGTTTACGGGAAGGACACTCTAGAGAGATATGGCCTATTTTGCAACAATAGTTGCAAAACGAATAAGTGGGGCTCGAAGTCTCTTCATTATATTTCACAAAACGATTCTTATAGTGGAATGAAAACTCGGTTTTCCTTAATCTTGGTTCGGTCGACTTGGCACTAAAAATGTTTGACTTTGAAAAATTGTTTGATTTTGAAAAATTATTTGATTTTGAAATATTCTTTGATTTTGCGAAACTGTTTGAGTTTGAAAAATATTATTTTGGATGTACATTAGTGTAATGTTTAGGAACTTGATGTTGTGATTTTTTAGGTTGAATCTTCCTCGGGACATGTGTGTCAACTATTTCATAAAGTCTTTCGATAGTGAATACCGCGGTTATTTTCATGAATATGCCGGAAATCACGAAAATACTGAAACATATTGTTATTACTAAAATTTATAGAACTTCGACTTTTAGGACTTTAGCCCTTAGAGTAGTTTCAGTACATGAATGCACTTCCTCTATTCTTAGGTTGATTGAGCTTCATTTTTATTGCATGGTTTTTAGGTCTTGAAGGAGCGAGTTTATACCAACCTCTTTCTTGAACCCTAAACCAGTTTTATCATTTGGTTTTTGCCCTATTAATATGTTGTCTAAATCAAATTTATTTGTGACATTACTGGCACAGACAGACTTGAGGGATTTATTTTCATATTTTAAACTTACAAGTTTGACTTTTAAATTAATTATTTCAATTTTTAATTTATCACGTTCACGTTTAATATTATTTAATTTCATTAATTTTCCAAATTTTTTTAATTGTTGTGCCTTGTAGGACTTTACCGAGAATAAGCAAGTTTAATTTCTTTGCTAGTTATAAATTTTCACAATACCAAAAAAATTGAATTGACGTGTAATAAGGACAAAAATAATGTTTTGTTATTTTTACAAAACCAGAAAATAAGAAGTCTACCACATGGAAAAAACAAAATATGTATTATTTTTCACAAAAAAAAAAATTAAAATCTAATACATGGAAAAACTCCATTGTTATTGATTTTCACAATACCAAAAATATCGAATTGAGATACAATACATAGAATAAAACAATTTTTTGCTATTTTCACAAAACCACAAAATAAGAAGTCTAAAACAAGGAAACAAACAATTTCTTTTTCTTTTGCACAAAACCACAATATGTAAAATCTAATACATGGAAAAAACTCCATTTTCATTGACTTTAACAATACCAAAAAATTCTAATTAAGATACAATACATGGAATAAAACAATCTTTCTCATTTTTTCAAAACCGCAAAATAAGAAGTCCAATACATGTAAACACAGTTTTGTAAAGTTTTTCACAAAACCACAAAAATTAAAATCTAATACATGAAAAAAACTGCATTGTTATTGACTTTCACAAAACCAGAAATATCGAATTAAGATACAATACATGGAATAATACAATCTTTTGCTATTTTTCCAAAACCACAAAATAAGAAGTCCAATACATAAAAAAAAACACAATTTTGTTTTCTTTTTCACAAAACCACAAAATTTAAAATCTAATACATGAAAAAAACTGCATTGTTATTGACTTTCCCAATACCGCAGATATCGAATAGAGATACAATACATGGAATAATACAATTTTTTGATATTTTCACAAAACCGCAAAATAAAAAAAGTCTAGTAGATGGGAAAAAAATAATTTTTTGTTCTTTTGCACAAAACCACAAAATGTAAAATCTAATACATGGAAAAAAAAATCCATTGTCAATGATTTTAACTATACCAAAAAATTCTATTTAAGATACAATACATGGAATAAAACAATCTTTCTCATTTTTTCAAAATCACAAAATAAGAAGTCCAATACATGGATAAAAACACAATTTCGTAAAGTTTTCACAAAACCACAAAAATTAAAATCTAATACATGAAAAAACTACATTGTTATTGACTTTCACAATACCGGAAAACATGAATTGAGATACAATACATGGAATAAAACAATCTTTCTCTATTTTCACAAAACCGCAAAATAATAAATCTAATACATGGAAAAACACAATTTTGTCTTCTTTTGCACAAAACCACGATGTAAAATCTAATACATGGAAAAAACTCCATTGTCATTAATTTTCACAATACTAAAAATTTCTAAGTAAGATACAATACATGGAATAAAACAATCTCTCTCATTTTTTCAAAACCACAAAATAGGAAGTCCAATACACGGAAAAAAAACAATTTTGTAAAGTTGTTCACAAAACCAAAAAAATTAAAATCTAGTACATGGAAAAAACTTCATTGTTTTTCACTTTCACAATACCAGAAAATTCGATTTGAGATACAATACATGAAATAATACAATCGTTTGCTATTTTCCCAAAACCGCAAAATAAGAAGTCTAGTACATGGAAAAAACACAATTTTGTTTTCTTTTTCACAAAACTACGAAAATTAAAATCTAATACAGTGAAAAAACTCCAGTGTTATAAATTTTCACAATACCAAAAAAATTGAATTGACGTACAATACATGGAATAAAGCAATCTTTTGTTATTTTCACAAAATCGCAAAATAAGAAGTCTAATAAATTAAAAAACAAAATTTGGATTATTTTTCACGAAGCCACAAAATTTGAAATCTAATACAAGAAAAAAACTCTATTGTTATTGATTTTCATAATACCAGAAAAATCGAATTGACATACAATACATTGAATAAAACAAATTTTTGCTATTTTCACAAAACAACAAAAAAAGAAGTCTAATACATGGAAAAAAAATAATTTTATTTTCTTTTGCACAAAACCACAAAATGTAAAATCTAATACAAGGAAAAAACTCCATTGTCATTGATTTTAACAATACCAAAAAATTCTAATTGAGATACAATACATGGAATAAAACAATCTTTCTCATTTTTTCAAAACAGCAAAATAAGAAGTCCAATACATGGAAAAAACACAGTTTTGTAAAGTGTTTCACAAAATCACAAAAATTAAAATCTAATACATGAAAAAAACTGCATTGTTGTTGACTTTCACAATCCCGGAAATATCGAATTGAGATACAATACATGGAATAATACAATCTTTTGTTATTTTCCCATAATCGCAAAATAAGAAGTCCAATACATGATAAAAACACAATTTTGTTTTCTTTTTCACAAAACCACAAAATATAAAATCTAATACATGAAAAAAAAATCCATTTTTATTGATTTTCACGATACCAGAAAAATCGAATTGAGATACAATAGATAGAATAAAATAATTTTTTGCTATTTTCACAAAACCGCAAAATAAGAAATCTAATACAAGGAAAAAAACAATTTTTTTTTCTTTTGCACAAAACAACAAAATGTTAACTCTAATACATGGAAAAAACTCCATTGTCATTAATTCTAACAATACCAAAAAATTCTAATTAAGATACAATACATGGAATAAAACAATCTTTCCCATTTTTTCAAAACCGCAAAATAAGAAGTCCAATACATGGAAAAAACATAATTTTGTAAAGTTTTTCACAAAACCACAAAAATTAAAATCTAATACATGGTAAAAACTGCATTGTTATTGACGTTCACAATACCGGAAATATCGAATTGAGATACAATACATGGAATAATACAACATTTTGCTATTTTCCCAAAACCGCAAAATAAAAAGTCCAATACATGGAAAAAAGACAATTTTGTTTTCTTTTTCACGAAACCACAAAATTTTAAATCTAATACATGAAAAAAACTCCATTTTTATTGATTTTCACAATACCAGAAAAATCGAATTGAGATACAATACATCAAAATAAACAGTCTAATAAATGGAAAAACACACAATTTTGTTCTCTTTTGCACAAAACCACAAAATATAAAATCAAATATATGGAGAAAACTCCATTGTCCTTGATTTTCACAATACCAAAAAATTCGAATTAAGGTACAATACATGGAATAAAACAATCTTTACTTATTTTCACAAAATCGAAAAATAAGAAGTCCAATATGTGGAAAACACACAATTTTTGTAAAGATTTTCACAAAACCACAAAAATGAAAATCTAATACATAGTAAAAACTCCATTGTTACAAATTTTCACAATACCAAAAAAATTGAATTGAGTTACAATACATGTAATAAAACAATCTTTTGTTATTTTCACAAAACCGCAAAATAAGAAGTCCAATACATGGAAAAAAAATAATTTTGTATTGGTTTTCACTAAACCACAAAAATAAAAATCTAATACATGAAAAAAACTTCATTGTTATTGATTTTTATAATACCAAAAAAATTGAAATGAGTTAAAATACATGTTATAAAATAATCTTTTGTTATTTTCACGAAACCGCAAAATAAAATGTCTAATACATGGAAAAAACACAATTTTGTTTATTTTTCAACAAAACCACAAAATAAAAAATCTAATGCGTGGAGAAAATTCCATTGTTATTGATTTTCACAATACCATCAAAATCGAATTGAGATACAATACATGGAAGAAAACAATCTTTCTCATTTTTTCAAAACCGCAAAATAAGTCCAATACATGGAAAAAACACAATTTTGTAAAGTTTTTACAAAACCACAAAAATAAGAAGTATAATAAATGAAAAAAAACACAATATTGTTTTCTTGTGCACAAAACCACAAAATCTAAAATCTAATACATGGAAAAAACTCCATTGTCATTGATTTTAATAATACCAAAAAATTCTAATTAAGATACAATACAGGTAACAAAACAATCTTTCTCATTTTTTCAATACCGCAAAATAGGAAGTCCAATACATGGGAAAACATAATTTTCTAAAGTCTTTCACAAGACCACGAAAATTAAAATCTAATACAGGGAAAAGACTGCATTGTTATTGACTTTCACAATACCAGAAAAATCGAATTGAGATACAGTACAGGGAATAATACAATCTTTTGCTATTTTTACCAAAACCGCAAAATAATTGTATTATTTTTCACGAAACCAAAAAATATTAAAATCTAATACATGGAAAAATCTCCATTGTTATTGATTTTCACAATACTAAAAAAATCGAATTGAAGTACAATACATGGAATAAAACAATCTTTTGTTATTTTCACGAAACCGCAAAATAAGAAGTCTAATACACTGAAAAAATAAAATTTTTATTATTTTTCGCAAAACCACAAAATTTAAAATCTAATACATGAAAAAATCTCCGTTATTGATTTTTACAATACCAGAAAAATTGAATTGAGATACAATACATTCAATAAAACAATTTTTTGCTATTTTAACAAAACCGCAAAATAGGAAGTCTAATACATGGAAAAAAATAATTTTTTTTTCTTTTGCACAAAACCACAAAACGTAAAATCTAATACATGAAAAAAACTCCAATGTCATTGATTTTAACAATACCGAAAAATTCTAATTAAGATACAATACATGGAATAAAATAATATTTCTCATTTTTTCAAAACCGCAAAATAAGAAGTCCAATACACGGAAAAAACACAATTTTGTAATGTTTTTCACAAAACCACAAATATTAAAACCTAATACATGGAAAAAAGTGCATTGTTATTGACATTCACAATACCGAAAATATTGAATTGAGACACAATATATGGAATAATACAACCATTTGCTATTTTTCCAAAACCGCAAAATAAGAAGTCCAATACATGGAAAAAACACAATTTTGTTTTCTTTTTCACGAAACCACAAAATTTTAAATCTAATACATGAAAAAACTCCATTTTTCTTGATTTTCACAATACCATCAAAATCGAATTGAGATACAATACATGGAAGAAAACAATCTTTGTCATTTTTTAAAAACCGCAAAATAAGTCCAATACATGGAAAAAACACAATTTTGTAAAGTTTTTACAAAACCACAAAAATAAGAAGTCTAATAAATGAAAAAAAAAACACAATATTGTTTTCTTGTGCACAAAACCACAAAATATAAAATCTAATACATGGAAAAAACTCCATTGTCATTGATTTTAACAATACCAAAAAATTCCAATTAAGATACAATACAGGTAACAAAACAATCTTTCTCATTTTTTCAATACCGCAAAATAGGAAGTCCAATACAAGGGAAAACACAATTTTGTAAAGTCTTTCACAAGACCACAAAAATTAAAATCTAATACATGAAAAAGACTGCATTGTTATTGACTTTCACAATACCAGAAAAATCGAATTGAGATACAGTACAGGGAATAATACAATCTTTTGCTATTTTCCCAAAACCGCAAAATAAGAACTCAAATACTTGGAAAAAACACAATTTTGTTTTCTTTTTCACAAAACAGCAAAAATTAAAATCTAATACATGGAAAAAACTCCGTTGTTATAAATTTTCACCATACCAAAAAAATTGAATTGACGTGTAATATAAGGAAAAAATATTGTTTTGTTATTTTTACAGAATCAGAAAATAGGAAGTCTACCACATGAAAAAAATTGTATTGTTTTTCACAAAACCAAAAAAAATTAAAATCTAATACATGAAAAAATCTCCATTGTTATTGATTTTCACAATACTAAAAAAATCGAATTGAAGTACAATACATGGAATAAAACAATCTTTTGTTATTTTCACGAAACCGCAAAACAATCTTTTGGGGCTTGTGATTGGCTTAGGAGGATCAAGGAACTGTACTGAAGATCTGGACCGAATTTCATTGTATTCCGTTGAAAAATGAGGGAGAATTTCGAATTTTCGTATTTGGCGGTTATTTTGAAATCTGGTTATTTCGTCGAACGGTTTAGTGGCATCATTTAAAACTCAAATATCTCTCCCATTTCTTCATCATTTTTGGTGTTCTTCATATCCATGGAAAGAGGAAAGAGAGAAGAAGAGAATGGAATTAGTTTCACGTGAAACGGAGCTCTGTGGAGTGAGTTATGGACTTGAGAAGTTTCAGCTCGAATTGAGTTATTTCAGCAAAAACAGAATTCAATTTCATCGAATACTTATTTCAAACTCGATTATCTCACTCAATTCTTCATCATTTTATGAGTTCTTTATATGGTTGGAAAGAGGGGATCAAGAAGAAGAGAATGGTGTTGGAATTTTGTCAATTAGAGGTCTGTGGAGGGAATGGCAAGCTCGAGAATTCCTCAGCTCAAACGGTCTATTTTCATGGCTGACAGGAGGTTTTTCGCGTTTTCCGGCCAGCTCCGGCCGTTCCAGCGGTGACTAATCATACGGTTGTGCTTGTCTTGTCAAGACGAGTCAAATGGTGGTGAGTTTGTTCAATTCCGAGCATTTCGGAAAATCAGCGCTTTGAGAGAGAAAGAGTTGACTTTGACTGCGACGGTTGACCAGAATTTTGATGCGTCATTTTTCTCTGTTCTTTTGCTGCTAGGTTTATGTTGAGGTGTAAAACGATGGTTAGGATCCATTTGATCGGAACGTCACATTCCGATACGAAATGTCACATTCCGATACGAAACGTCATAAAAAACGTGGACGTTTCTTCTCTGTTTTTGGACCGAACGTGGTCGGTTCACGTATCGGTTTGGCTGAAGAACGTCATGAGACAGTGGATGTTTTCATAACATTTTGTGGTCGTTTCTTACTCGTTCCAATGTTTGCTCTTTTCCAACAACGTTTTCCATCGTTTAGGGTTAGGAAATTATATGTATGGGAAATGTGAGCGTTTTTAGGGAGAATTTGGCCATCATTGGCCCATTATTTATGTTTTTGTCCAATTCTTCATTTTATGGCCTTTTCGCCTGTAAAATAGCACAAAAATGTATTAAGAGGTTTCAAATTGTGTTTTATGAGTTATGAGTCTTTTTCATACGTTTTATGTGAAATTTGATTGAATTTGTGATGATTTAAACCCTAAAAATGTGTATAAAAATACACATTACAAATCCCACCACACTTAAACTAAGCTTGCCCTCAAGCGCAAATTAAAATCAAGTTTTAGGATTTTTAGAATCGGTTTAAAGCGTTTTTGAAAAAAAGATTTAGTTATTGCCATGAATGTTATATACTAATATTTGATTATTATAATAATACACGAGGGTCGATGACTATCCATTAATAATTTCAAATTCAAATTTATTTAAAATTCCCCAATTCTTCAAATACGAACCTTTTTCCAAAAAGCAATGCCCTAATTTCATTTTTGATACTTTCTCCCCCTAAATTTAAAATGGTGAATTTATACAAATTACCCCAAAAGTTCCAACTAACTCAACTTTCTCTTTTATAAACACGTAAAAGTTGGTATGCTATCCACTCATGTTATCAAAAGACAAGCTGTGCTTTGCACGTACAAAAAAAATCCTTCATTTTCTATTGCGGATATGTAAATTTTTTTTTTTTTTTCAAGGGTTTTAAAATAATTTTTCACATTTTTGAATTCTTTTTGTGAAGGGATAACAGGTTACGATTTCGGTCACTTGCTTTTAGTGCGAAAATTAGAGATGGACATACGAGTCATTAGCTATGCCATGGAAGATAGGTTGAGTAAGAAATTTTTTGCGAAACTAGTGGTATTAAAAGTAAGGTTTGATTTTTCAAAAGTTTTAATCACAGCATTACTTTAAAGAAAACGATTTATAATTTCGTTAAAGGGGCAAGTGAAATATTTATGAATTTTCGAAACGCTTAATGGATTTTACATGAATATTATAAATGGAAATGAGGTGAAATGTGGCATTCATGATAAAAGTTAAATCCCTATTGAAGTTTTTCAAATCTTTTCATCATTTTCCAAAACCCTAAGTATTTTTCAAAAATTGCTTGAGAGGGCTTAGTTTTAAAATCTTTTCCATTTTTCAAAACCTTTTACTTTTTCACTAATAATTCTCTTGCTTTTCTTTAAATCACACAAACTTTTATGTACAAAAATAACAAAACAAAAATGAAAGAAAAACAAGTAAAAAGTTTAAAAATTTTGTTGTATTTATGAGTTTTTTTTTTTTTTTTTTTTTTTTAAATTTTAAATTTTTTCAATTTTTATGAATTTTCACATTTTTACAAGAAAACAAAACTTGGTTTTGCACAAAACCACCCCACCACACTTAAACCTTTGTTTGTCCTCAAACAAAAAGTTCAAAAATGAGAAAATTTGTGGAAATTGGAAAAATTATTGGGTTTTTATGCAAAACCTCCCCACCACACTTAAACTTTTGTGTAGCAAATGTTTAAGTGTGAAAGAGAAGTTTTGTAAAATTAAGAAAATAAAATAAAGAAAGGAAAAATACGACCTGACACGACGAGTTGCCTCTCGCCAAGCGCTCCCATTTTACGTCTCGAGCCCGACGCCTTTGTGTTAGCCTCTCTCGAACGGGTCGTAAACGTGAACAAATCCTTGTAGGAGCTCACTTGGTGGTAAGAGATTCGGTCCGTGTTGCCTATCCTTGGTTTTGCAGATAGAAATGACTGGTCTTCCTGGTTTTGAAAGGAGTTTGAGATCGCTTTTCGTTGAGAGGGGCAATTCAATACCCAAGTTTACTCCTTGATTGGTTGGCAGGTCGATGTACATCACACCGCTTATCTCAAGGTTGGTGTAATGTATTGTTTGACAAAAGATAGGATGTCGGAAATTTGGTGAAGTTGGTTCGTGATTTAGGGTGCTTGACTCGTCGTATGTTTCAACCATTGAGTCATGGTTTGACTCATTCTCGTCCTTAACACATGACTCCTTGATTTCTAAACTCAGGTTAGTATCGCTCGACTCGTCGCAAGATTCACTTTTGGAGTAATGATTTGACTCGCATTCCACATTATTCCAAAAGTCCTCTAAGTCGAAACTAGGGTTTGTAGCACTCAAAATTTCGCCTGATTCAATCTTTGAGTCATGGTTTGACTCATCCTCGTTCTCGATCCATAGTTTCTCAAAAATATTTATAATTTCTTTAACCAATTCTTTGGTTTTGGTGGCACTCGACTCGTCGAAAGGTTCAACCAGTGAGTCATCACATGACTCACATTCCACATCGCTCGAAACCTTACAAAAATCAACCATTGAGTCCCCTTTTAATTCACATTCCACAACACCCGTATTTTCACAAAACTCACTCCCTGATTCCCTGTTTGACCCACATTCCCCATCAAACAAATTCTCTTCAAACTCAAAAATAGGGTTTTCTTCTTCCACAACTTCTATGAACATTCCTCATTTCTTTGAGATTCCTCAAATTCTGATTTTTCAAATTTGAAAATTATTTTTGTAGTGCTCGACTCGTCACTAGATTCAATCCACTCTTCTTGGTCTAACTCACTTTCCCCGTAACACCCATACTCTTCAAATTCAAAACTAGGATTCTCTACTTCCACAACTTCTTCCCCTTTCGACATTTCTGCAACATATGAACATTCTTCCATCCCCAATTTTTGATTCCCATGTTGAACCCAAGAACACTCGTCAGAATGGCTAGCTTCATTGTAACAAGGTTGGAGAGAAGGTTCTTGTGTCAGGGGCCCCTCAGTTTGCACTTGGGATGTGGTATTGGCTTGTCTGATATCGTCGACAAATCCACCAAGCGTGTTAGACATTTTGTTGAGGTCTTCCTGCATGGCGTTCATCATTTGGAATAATTGGCCATATGAAGAGTTTTGTGGTTGTTGATATCCATGATTTGGAGGGTTATGCTCGTTTGGGTAAGAGTAAGGTTGGGAGAATTCTGATGGCAAGACGGGTGTGTACGGGTTTTGGTAGTTCATTTGAGGTTGAAAACCCCAAGATTGGCTCAACATTTCATCCATCGACTCCTGAATAGACGAGTGGTTGAACAACGCTCCTTGCTCATAAGATTACCCGTAGACAGGTTGTGTCTGCACGAAATAGCCCTCGCCATTTTGCCATGAATAGCCCTCGTTTGGCCATCCCGTCCATGTTTGTCTTCCCGTCATTAAACCTCCCTTTGTTTCTCGCCTTGCCAATCCATAGACATATCTTGTGACCTAAAACCTTCAAAGATAAGAGAGACAAAAACACTAGAAAAAATATGAGATTGGTTAGTTAATAACTTGATACAAGCCGCCTCCCCGGCAACGGCGCCATTTGTAAATCGCGTTAAAACCGTCGTTGAATTTCACACAATTTAACAAAACAATTTATATTTCCCTATTAATCAATTACGAGTATGAGTGGTAATGAGTTTAGGGGTCGAACACAAGGAGGTGTGGCCTCAAGTATTAACTAGTCTCAATGATTATTCTTTAGTATAGAATCTTGTAATTCAAGGGTTATTAGATGAATTTCCAAGTTTAAATCTTATTTTCAGCCTTATTGTTAAAATTCAGCACGTCACACTTTGGTGTTTTAATTCGTAACTTGACCAAATAAACTCCGATTCCAACACACAAGATACCGTTGGAAACTAGAAAGAGAGATCTATGATATGGTACTTTACTGGTATTTCTATTTTATTCAAAAATTTCGAGATATTTGTAGTTTAAATCCAGATCTTACTTCAGATTCAAAATCGGTTCAGCAGTAACTTCAGAAAATTATAGAAAAAACACCAGAACTTGAAAAATCCCAAAATTCATACAGAAATTCAATTATCACGTTTTGGATTATCTGTTAAAATTTCATATAATTATATTTTGTAGTTTGAGATTTATAATGAAAATTCAGATCTGGATCAGAAACTGGTTCTGACAGACCAGTACTCACAAAAATTATAATATCTCGTAATCTGTCTTAACAACTATTATTTTATAATTCATATTTGGATTCTAAACTTCAAATTTCTTCAAATAGGGCTATTTTTGGATTTTTATTATTTATTTTTATATTTTTTAAAATTCAGAAGAAAAGAAACAGTAAATTGGACAAAAGTTTAAAAAAAACAGAAAAACTACAATTTTGGAAAATTAATATCTCACAGATTACAGATCGGAATTGGGCAAAATTTCGGTTGAAAATTATCTACTAAATGCGAACTAAATTTTATAAATATTTATTTAATTTTTCAGATCTAAATTAGACACGAAATTAAGGGAAAAAGACTGAAAAAACAGAGATGAAACAGCAGCAAACAGAAACTGATTCGGGTTTGATTTTTGGTTTAAAAGTAGGGATTTTTAAGAGTATTTGATCAAGAATACCATCCTTAATCACTGAATATTCAATATTCAAGATTTGTATAACAAGTTTAAGTAAATTCAAGCTAGAAAAACTCAATTAATGGACCGAAAATTGGATCTAAACAAAAATCAGCCAACTCATGTTCAAATCATAAAATTCAATCCAAAACTTCAATTAATCAATCAAAATTCTCAGCCAAGACCTTGAATGACTAATTGGTAATAATACACACGCAATTATAGGTCTAATTGATCTAATAAATTCAGCCAAATCAATCAAATCAATGATTTTCATTTTTAATAGTGATATATGAACAATTACACAAATCGGTCAAATTGATTCAAAATAAAGCAAGATTTCAAGTGATTCCTTCACAAATATCTATCCCTACACAGATCTACTCAATCATGGTTAAACAAACACGATTCGATCTCAAATTCATCATTTTACACCAACAATTTAGATTTGAAAAATTAGGAGAAAAAGAAAGAATTTAAGAAGGATTTAATTAAACCACAATGAGAAATCCAAGCTAGGACCTTCCTTGAGTTGATTTGAAGCTCCAATTGCACCTCGATTCAAGCTAGAATCGACCGATTCGAATTTTCCCCAAATCAGCCCCAAATTGCATGATTTCACTCAAAAACGAAAATTAGAGCTCAAGAAAGCTTGAAACTCATTAATGGAGATTGTAGAGGTTAGAGAAGATGAATGGAGAGTGGTGCATAAGTTAAGGAGAGTGGGAGAATGAGTGATTTGAGAGAATGGATGATAGAGCGTGTTTTGATGGATTGAAATACGGTTCTTTATATAGAGAGTTGAGGGATATTTTGTGAAGATCTGGACCGAATTTCATTGTATTCCGTTGAAAAATGAGGGAGAATTTCGAATTTTAGTATTTGGCGGTTATTTTGAAATCTGGTTATTTCGTCGAACGGTTTAGTGGCATCATTTCAAACTCAAATATCTCTCTCATTTCTTCATCATTTTTGGTGTTCTTCATATCCATGGAAAGCGGAAAGAGAGAAGAAGAGAATGGAATTAGTTTCACGTGAAACGGAGCTCTGTGGAGTGAGTTATGGACTTGAGAAGTTTCAGCTCGAATTGAGTTATTTCAGCAAAAACAGAATTCAATTTCATCGAATACTTATTTCAAACTCGATTATCTCACTCAATTCTTCATCATTTTATGAGTTCTTTATATGGTTGGAAAGAGGGGATCAAGAAGAAGAGAATGGTGTTGGAATTTTGTCAATTAGAGGTCTGTGGAGGGAATGGCAAGCTCGAGAATTCCTCAGCTCAAACAGTCTATTTTCATGGCTGACAGGAGGTTTTTCGCGTTTTCCGGCCAGCTCCGGCCGTTCCAGCGGTGACTAATCATACGGTTGTGCTTGTCTTGTCAAGACGAGTCAAATGGTGGTGAGTTTGTTCAATTCCGAGCATTTCGGAAAATCAGCGCTTTGAGAGAGAAAGAGTTGACTTTGACTGCGACGGTTGACCAGAATTTTGATGCGTCATTTTTCTCTGTTCTTTTGCTGCTAGGTTTATGTTGAGGTGTAAAACGATGGTTAGGATCCATTTGATCGGAACGTCACATTCCGATACGAAATGTCACATTCCGATACGAAACGTCATAAAAAACGTGGACGTTTCTTCTCTGTTTTGGGACTGAACGTGGTCGGTTCACGTATCGGTTTGGCTGAAGAACGTCATGAGACAGTGGATGTTTTCATAACATTTTGTGGTCGTTTCTTACTCGTTCCAATGTTTGCTCTTTTCCAACAACGTTTTCCATCCTTTAGGGTTAGGAAATTATATGTATGGGAAATGTGAGCGTTTTTAGGGAGAATTTGGCCATCATTGGCCCATTATTTATGTTTTTGTCCAATTCTTCATTTTATGGCCTTTTCGCCTGTAAAATAGCACAAAAATGTATTAAGAGGTTTCAAATTGTGTTTTATGAGTTATGAGTCTTTTTCATACGTTTTATGTGAAATTTGATTGAATTTGTGATGATTTAAACCCTAAAAATGTGTATAAAAATACACATTACAGTCATTGATTTTAACAATACCGAAAAATTCTAATTAAGATACAATACATGGAATAAAATAATCTTTCTCATTTTTTCAAAACAGCAAAATAAGAAGTCCAATACATGGAATAAACACAATTTTGTAATGTTTTTCATGAATCCACAAAAATTAAAACCTAATACATGGAAAAAAGTGCATTGTTATTGACTTTCACAATACCGGAAATATCGAATTGAGATAGAATATATGGAATAATACAAGCTTTTGCTATTTTTCCAAAACCGCAAATTAAGAAGTCAAATACATGGAAAAAACACAATTTTGTTTTCTTTTCACGAAACCAGAAAATTTTAAATCTAATACATGAAAAAAACTCCATTTTTCTTGATTTTCACAATACCATCAAAATCGAATTGAGATACAATACATGGAAGAAAATAATCTTTGTCATTTTTTCAAAACCGCAAAATAAGTCCAATACATGGAAAAAACACAATTTTGTAAAGTTTTTACAAAACCACAAAAATAAGAAGTCTAATAAATGAAAAAAAAACACAATATTGTTTTCTTGTGCACAAAACTACAAAATGTAAAATCTAATACATGGAAAAAACTCGATTGTCATTGATTTTAACAATTCCAAAAAATTCTAATTAAGATACAATACAAGTAACAAAACAATCTTTCTCATTTTTTCAATACCGCAAAATAGGAAGTCCAATACAAGGGAAAACACAATTTTGTAAAGTCTTTCACAAGACCACAAAAATTAAAATCTAATACATGGAAAAGACTGCATTGTTATTGACTTTCACAATACCAGAAAAATCGAATTGAGATACAGTACAGGGAATAATACAATCTTTTGCTATTTTCCCAAAACCGCAAAATAAGAACTCAAATACTTGGAAAAATCACAATTTTGTTTTCTTTTTCACAAAACAGCAAAAATTAAAATCTAATGCATGGAAAAACTCCATTGTTATAAATTTTCACCAAACCAAAAAAATTGAATTGACGTGTAATATAGGGAAAAAAATAATGTTTTGTTATTTTTACAGAATCAGAAAATAAGAAGTCTGCCACATGGAAAAAAAATTGTATTATTTTTCACAAAACCAAAAAAAATTAAAATCTAATACATGGAAAAATCTCCATTGTTATTGATTTTCACAATACTAAAAAAATCGAATTGAAGTACAATACATGGAATAAAACAATCTTTTGTTATTTTCACGAAACCGCAAAATAAGAAGTCTAATACATTGAAAAAATAAAATTTGTATTATTTTTCACAAAACCACAAAATTTAAAATCTAATACATGAAAAAAACTCCATTGTTATTGATTTTCACAATACCAGAAAAATTGAATTGAGATACAATACATTCAATAAAACAATTTTTCGCTATTTTAACAAAACCGCAAAATAGGAAGTCTAATACATGGAAAAAAATAATTGTTTTTTCTTTTGCACAAAACCACAAAATGGAAAATCTAATACAAGAAAAAAACTCCAATGTCATTGATTTTAACAATACCGAAAAATTCTAATTAAGATACAATACATGGAATAAAATAATCTTTCTCATTTTTTCAAAACCGCAAAATAAGAAGTCCAATACATGGAAAAAACACAAGTTTGTAATGTTTGTCTCAAAACCACAAAAATTAAAACCTAATACATGGAAAAAAGTGCATTGTTATTGACTTTCACAATACCGGAAATATCGAATTGAGACACAATATATGGAATAATACAAGCTTTTGCTATTTTTCCAAAACCGCAAAATAAGAAGTCCAATACATGGAAAAAACACAATTTTATTTTCTTTTTCACGAAACCACAAAATTTTAAATCTAATACATGAAAAAAACTCCATTTTTCTTGATTTTCACAGTACCATCAAAATCGAATTGAGATACAATACATGGAAGAAAACAATCTTTGTCATTTTTTCAAAACTGCAAAATAAGTCCAATACATGGAAAAAACACAATTTTGTAAAGTTTTTACAAAACCACAAAAATAAGAAGTCTAATAAATGAAAAAAAAAATAATATTGTTTTCTTGTGCACAAAACCACAAAATGTAAAATCTAATACATGGAAAAAACTCCATTGTCATTGATTTTAACAATACCAAAAAATTCCAATTAAGATACAATACAGGTAAGAAAACAATCTTTCTCATTTTTTCAATACCGCAAAATAGGAAGTCCAATACATGGGAAAACACAATTTTGTAAAGTCTTTCACAAGACCACAAAAATTAAAATCTAATACATGGAAAAGACTACATTGTTATTGACTTTCACAATATCAGAAAAATCGAATTGAGATACAGTACAGGGAATAATACAATCTTTTGCTATTTTCCCAAAACCGCAAAATAAGAACTCAAATACTTGGAAAAAACACAATTTTGTTTTCTTTTTCACAAAACAGCAAAAATTAAAATCTAATACATGGAAAAAACTCCGTTGTTATAAATTTTCACCAACCCAAAAAAATTGAATTGACGTGTAATATAAGGAAAAAAATAATGTTTTGTTATTTTTACAGAATCAGAAAATAAGAAGTCTGCCACATGGAAAAAAAAATGTATTATTTTTCACAAAACCAAAAAAAATTAAAATCTAATACACCGAAAAATCTCCATTGTTATTGATTTTCACAATACTAAAAAAATCGAATTGAAGTACAATACATGGAATAAAATAATCTTTTGTTATTTTCACGAAACCGCAAAATAAGAAGTCTAATACATTGAAAAAATAAAATTTGTATTATTTTTCACAAAACAACAAAATTTAAAATCTAATACATGAAAAAAACTCCGTTGTTATTGATTTTCACAGTACCAGAAAAATTGAATTGAGATACAATACATTCAATAAAACAATTTTTTGCTATTTTAACAAAACCGCAAAATAGGAAGTCTAATACATGGAAAAAAATAATTTTTTTTTCTTTTGCACAAAACCACAAAATGTAAAATCTAATACATGAAAAAAACTCCAATGTCATTGATTTTAACAATACCGAAAAATTCTAATTAAGATACAATACATGGAATAAATAATCTTTCTCATTTTCTCAAAACCGCAAAATAGGAAGTCCAATACATGGGAAAACACAATTTTGTAAAGTCTTTCACAGGACCACGAAAATTAAAATCTAATACATGGAAAAGACTGCATTGTTATTGACTTTCACAATACCAGAAAAATCGAATTGAGATACAGTACATGGAATAATACAATCTTTTGCTATTTTCCCAAAACCGCAAAATAAGAACTCAAATACTTGGAAAAAACATAATTTTGTTTTCTTTTTCACGAAACCACAAAATTTTAAATCTAATACATGAAAAAAACTTGATTTTTATTGATTTTCACAATACCGGAAAATTCGAATTGAGATACAATACATGGAATAAAATAATTTTTTGCTATTTTCACAAACTGCAAAATAAACAGTCTATTAAATGGAAAAACACACAATTTTGTTTTCTTTTGCACAAAACCAGAAAATATAAAATCTAATATATGGAGAAAACTCCATTGTCCTTGATTTTCACAATACTAAAAAATTCGAATTAAGATACAATAAGAAGTCCAAACAATCTTTACTTAGTTTCACAAAACCGAAAAATAAGAAGTCCAATATATCGAAAACACACAATTTTTTTAAAGATTTTCACAAAACGGCAAAAATGAAAATGTAATACATAGTAAAAACTCCATTGTTACAAATTTTCACAATACCAACAAAATTGAATTGAGTTACAATACATGTAATAAAACAATCTTTTGTTATTTTCACAAAACCGCAAAATAAGAACTCCAATACATGGAAAAAAATAATTTTGTATTAGTTTCACTAAACCACAAAAATTAAAATCTAATACATTGATTTTTACAATACAAAAAAAATTGAAATGAGTTAAAATACATATTATAAAACAATCTTTTATTATTTTAAAAAAACCGCAAAATAAAATGTGTAATACATGGAAAAAACACAATCTTATTTTTTTTTCAACAAAACCACAAAATATAAAATCTAATGCGAGGAGAAAATTCCATTGTTATCGATTTTCACAATACCATCAAAATCGAATTGAGATACAATACTTGGAATAAAATAATCTTTTGTTATTTTCACAAAACCGCAAAATAAGAAGTTCGATACATGGAAGCAAACAATCTTTCTCATTTTTTCAAAATCGCAAAATAAGTCCAATACATGGAAAAAACACAATTTTGTAAAGTTTTTACAAAACCATAAAAATAAGAAGTCTAATAAATGGAAAAAAACACAATTTTATTTTCTTGGGCACAAAACCACAAATTAGAAAATCTAATACATGGAAAAACTCTATTGTCATTCAATTTTACAATACCAAAAAATTCTAATTAAGATACAATACAGGTAACAAAACAATCTTTCTCATTTTTTCAATACTGCAAAATTGGATGTCCAATACATGGAAAAACACAATTTTGTAAAGTTTTTCACAAGACCACAAAAATTGAAATCTAATACATGCAAAAGACTACATTGTTATTGACTTTCACAATTCAAGAAAAATCGAATTGATATACAATACAGTGAATAATACAATCTTTTGCTATTTTCTCAAAACCGCAAAATAAAAACTCAAATACTTGGAAAAAACACAATTTTGTTTTCTTTTTCACAAAACAGCAAAAATTAAAATCCAATACATGGAAAAAACTCCATTGTTATAAATTTTCACCATATCAAAAAAATTGAATTGACGTGTAATATAAGGAAAAAAATAATGTTTTGTTATTTTTACAGAATCAGAAAATAAGAAGTCTAGCACATGGAAAAAAAAAAATTGTATTATTTTTCACAAAACAAAAAAAAATTAAAATCTAATACATGGAAAAATCTCCATTGTTATTGATTTTCACAATACCAAAAAAACTAATTGAAGTATAATACATGGAATACTTTTGTTATTTTCACGAAACCGCAAAATAAGAAGTCTAATACATTGAAAAAATAATTTTTTTATTATTTTTCACGAAACCACAGAATTTAAAATCTAATACATGAAAAAAACTCCGTTGTTATTGATTTTCACAATAACAGAAAAATTGAATTGAGATACAATACATTGAATAAAACAATTTTTTTCTATTTTCACAAAACCGAAAAATAGGAAGTCTAATACATGGAAAAAAAAATAATTTCTGTTTCTTTTGCACAAAACCACAAAATGTAAAATCTAATACATGAAAAAAACTCCAATGTCATTGATTTTAACAATACCTAAAAATTCTAATTAAGATACAATACATGGAATAAAATAATCTTTCTCATTTTTTCAAAAGCGCAAAATAAGAAGTCCAACACATGGAAAAAACACAATTTTGTAATGTTTTTCACAAAACCACAAAAATTAAAATCTAATACATGGAAAAAAGTGCATTCTTATTGACTTTCACAATACCATAAATATCGAATTGAGATACAATACTTGGAATAAAATAATCTTTTGTTATTTTCACAAAACCGCAAAATAAGAAGTTCGATACATGGAATAAAGACAATTTTATTTTCTTTTTCACAAAACCACAAAATTCAAAATCTAATACATGAAAAAAACTCGATTGTAACTGATTTTCCAAATACCAGAAAAATCGAATTGACATACAATACATGCAATAAAACAGTCTTTTTCTATTTTTCCAAAACCGCAAAATAAGAACCCTAATACATGAAAAAAACACAATTTTATTATCTTTTTCACAAGACCACAAAATGTAAAATCTAATACATGGAAAAAACTCCATTGTCATTGATTTTCGCAATACCAAAAATTTCAAATTAAGATACAATACAGGGAATAAAATAATCTTTCTCATTTTTTCAAAATCGCAAAATAAGAAGTCCGATACATGGAAAAAACACAATTTTTGTAATGGTTTTCACAAAACCACAAAAATTAAAATCTAATACATGGAACAAACTCCATTGTTATTGATTTTCAGAATACCAGAAAAATTGAATTGAGATACAATACATGGAATACAAAAATCTTTTGTTATTTTCACAAAACCGCAAAATAAGAGGTCCAATACACGGAAAAAAAATAATTTTGTATTGGTTTTCACTAAACCACAAAAATTAAAATCTAATATATCGAAAAAAACATCATTGTTATTGATATTCACAATACCAAAAAAATTGAAATGAGTTACAATACATTTTATAAAATAATCTTTTCTTATTTTTACAAAATCGCAAAATAAGAAATCTAATACACGGAAAAAACATAATTTTATTTTCTTTTTCACAAAACCACAAAATTTAAAATCTAATACATGAAAAAAACTCCCTTGTTATTGATTTTCACTATTCCAAAAAAATCGAATTGAGATACAATACATGGAATAAAATAATCTTTTGGTATTTTTCCAAAACCGCAAAATAAGAACTCTAATACATAAAAAAAACATAATTTTTTTTTCTATTTCACAAAATCACAAAATATAAAATCTAATACATGGAAAAAACTCCATTGTCATTAATTTTCACAATACCAAAAAATTCAAATTAAGATAAATATATGGAATAAAACAATCTTTCTCATTTTTTCAAAACCGCAAAATAAGAAGTCCAATACATGGAAAAAACACAATTTTGTGAAGGTTTTCACGAAACCACAAAAATTAAAATCAAATACATGGAACAAACTCCATTGTTATTGATTTTTACAATACCAGAAAAATCGAAATGAGATACAATACATGGAATAAAAGAATCTTTTGCTATTTTCACAAAACCGCAAAATAAGAAATCTAATACATCGAAAAAACTCAATTTTGTTTTCATTTTCACAAAACCACCAAATTTAAAATCTAATACATGAAAAAAACTCCATTGTCCTAGATTTTCACAATACCGAAAAATTCGAATTAAGATGCAATACATGGAGTAAAACAATCTTTACTTATTTTCACACAAAAGCGAAAAATAAGAAGTCCAATATATGGAAAACACACAATTTTTGTAAAGATTTTCACAAAACCACAAAAGTGAAAATCTAATACATTGAAAAAACTCCATTGTTACATATTTTCACAATTCGAAAAAAATTGAATTGAGTTACAATACATGTAATAAAACAATCTTTTGTTATTTTCACGAAACCGCAAAATAAGAAGTCCAATACATGGAAAAAAAATAATTTTGTATTTGTTTTCACTAAACCACAAAAATTAAAATCTAATACATGGATAAAACTTCATTGTTATTGACTTTCCCAATACCAAAAAAATTGAAATGAATTACAATACACGTTATAAAACAATCTTTTCTTATTATCTCAAAATCGCAAAATAAGAAATCTAATATACAGAAAAAACACTATTTTGTTATTTTTTTTCAGAAAACCACAAAATTTAAAATCTATTACACGAAAAAAAACTACATTGGTAATTGATTTTCATAATACGAGAAAAATCGAATTGAGATACAATACATGGAATAAAACAATCTTTTGCTATTTTCCCAAGACCGCAAAATAAGAACTCTAATACATGAAAAAAAACACAATTTTGTTTTCTTTTTCACAAAACCACAAAATATAAAATCTAATACACGGAAAAAACTCCATTGTCCTTAATTTTCACAATGCCCAAAAATTCGAACTAAGATACAATACATGGAATAAAGCAATATTTACTTACTTTCACAAAATCGAAAAATAAGAAGTCCAATATATGGAAAACACAATTTTTGTAAAGATTTTCACAAAACCAAAAAAATGAAAATCTAACACATTGAAAAAACTCCATTGTTACAAATTTTCACAAAACCAAAAAAATTGAATTGAGTTACAATACATGTAATAAAACAATCTTTTGTTATTTTCACAAAACAACAAAATAAGAAGTTCAATACATGGAAAAAAAATAATTTTGTATTTGTTTTCACTAAACCACAAAAATTAAAATCTAATGCATGGAAATAACTTCATTGTTATTGATTTTCACAATACCAAAAAAATTGAAATGAGTTAAAATACATGTTATAAAACAATCTTTTGTTATTTGCACAAAACTGCAACATAAAATGTCTAATACATGGAAAAAACACAATTTTGTTTTTTTTTTCAAGAAAACCACAAAATATAAAATCTAATGCGTGGCAAAAATGCCATTGCAATTGATTTTCACAATACCATCAAAATAGAATTGACAGACAATACATGGAGGAAAACAATCTTTCTCATTTTTTCAAAACCGCAAAATAAGTCCAATACATGGAAAAAATACAATTTTGTAAAGTTTTTACAAAACCACAAAAATAAGAAGTCTAATAAATGGAAAAAAAACACAATTTTGTTTTCTTGTGCATAAAACCACAAAATATAAAATCTAATACACGGAAAAAACTCCATTGTCATTGATTTTTACAATACCAAAAAATTCGAATTAAGATACAATACAGGTAACAAAACAATCTTTCTCATTTTTTCAATACCGCAAAATAGGAAGTCCAATACATGGAAAAACATAATTTTGTAAAGTTTTTCACAAGAGCACAAAAATTAAAATTTAATACAAGGAAAAGAGTGCATTCTTATTGACTTTCACAATACCAGAAAAATCGAATTGAGATACAATACAGGGAATAATACAATCTTTTGCTATTTTCCCAAAATCGCAAAATAAGAAGTCCGGTACATGGAAAAAACACAATTTTGTTTTCTTTTTCAGAAAACTGCAAAAATTAAAATCTAATACATGGAAAAAACTCCATTGTTATAAATTTTCACAATACCAAAAAAATTGAATTGACGTGTAATATAAGGAAAAAAATAATGTTTTGTTATTTCTACAGAATCAGAAAATAAGAACTCTACCACATGGAAAAAATAAATTTGTATTATTTTTCACAAAACTAAAAAAAATTAAAATCTAATACATGGAAAAAACTCCATTCTTATTGATTTTCACAATACCAAAAAAATCGAATTGAAGTACAATACATGGAATAAAACAATCTTTTGTTATTTTAACAAAACCGCAAAATAAGAAGTCTAATACATTGAAAAAATAAAATTTGTATTATTTTTGACAAGACCACAAAATTTAAAATCTAATACATGAAAAAAACTCCGTTGCTATTGATTTTCACAATACCAGAAAAATCGAATTGAGATACAATACATGGAAATAAAACAATTTTTTGCTATTTTCACAAAACCGCAAAATATGAAGTCTAATACATGGAAAAAAATATATTTTTTCTTTTTGCACAAAATCACAAAATGTAAAATCTAATACACGAAAAAAACTCCAATGTCATTGATTTTCACAATACCGAAAAATTCTAATTAAGATACACTACAAGGAATAAAATAATCGTTCTCATTTTTTCAAAACCGCAAAATAAGAAGTCCAATATGTGGAAAAAACTCAATTTTGAAAAGTTTTTCACAAAACCACAAAAATTAAAATCTAATACATGGAGAAAACTGTATTGTTATTGACTTTCACAATACCAGAAATATCGAATTGAGATACAATACTTGGAAAAAACACAATTTTGTTTTCTTTTTCACAAAACCACAAAATTCAAAATCTAATACATGACAAAAACTCCATTGTAATTGATTTTCACAATACTAGAAAAATCGAGTTGATATACAATACATGCAATAAAACAATATTTCCCGTTTTTTCAAAACCGCAAAATAAGAAGTCCGATACATGGAAAAAACACAATTTTGTAATGGTTTTCACAAAATCACAAAAATTAAAATCTAATACATGGAACAAACTCCATTTTTATTGATTTTCCCAATACCAGAAAAATGGAATTGAGATACATTACATGGAATAAAATAATCTTTTGCTATTTTCACAAAATCGCAAAATAAGAAATCTAATAGTTGGAAAAAACACAATTTTGTTTTCTTTTTAACAAAACCACAAAATTTAAAATCTAATACATGAAAAAAACTTCAATGTTATTGATTTTCACAATTCTTGAAAAATCGAATTGAGATACAATACATGGAATAAAATAATCTTTTGGTTTTTTCCCAAAACCGCAAAATAAGAACTCTAATACATAAAAAAAACACAATTTTGTTTTCTTTTTCACAAAACCACAAAATATAAAATCAAATACATGGAAAAAACTCCATTGTCATTAATTTTCACAAAACCAAAAAATTGAAATTAAGATACAATACATGGAATAAAATAATCTTTCTCATTTTTTCAAGACCGCAAAATAAGAAGTCCAAAACCACAAAAATTTATATCTAATACATGGAACAAACTCCATTGTTATTGATTTTTACAATACCAGAAAAATCGAATTGAGATACAATACATGGAATAAAACAATCTTTTGCTATTTCCACAAAACCGCAAAATAAGAAATCTAGTACATGGAAAAAACACAATTTTGTTTTCTTTTTCACAAAATCACCAAATTTACAATCTAATACATGAAAAAAACTCCATTGTCCTAAATTTTCACAATACCAGAAAATTTGAGTTGAGATACAATACATGGAATAAAACAATCTTTACTTATTTTCACAAAACCGAAAAATAAGAAGTCCAATATATGAAAAACACACAATTTTTGTAAAGATTTTCACAAAGCCACGAAAATAAAAATCTAATACATAGAAAAAACTACAATATTATAAATTTCCACAATACCAAAAAAATTGAATTGAGTTACAATGCATGTAATAAAACAATCTTTTGTTATTATCAGAAAACCGCAAAATAAGAAGTCCAATACATGGAAAAAAAAATAATTTTGTGTTGGTTTTCACTAAACCACAAAAATTAAAATCTAATATATGGAAAAAACTTCATTGTTATTGATTTTCACCATACCAAAAAAATTGAAATGAGTTAAAATACATGTTGTAATACAATCTTTTCTTATTTTTCATAAAACCACAAAATTTAAAATCTAATACATGAAAAAAGCTCCGTTGTTATTGATTTTCACAATACCGAAAAATTCTAATTAAGATACAATACATGGAATAAAATAATCTTTCTCATTTTTTCAAAACTGCAAAATAAGAAGTCCAATACATGGAAAAAACATAATTTTGTTAAGTTTTTCGCAAAACCACAAAAATTAAAATCTAATACATGGAAAAAACTTGTTCTTATTGACTTTCACAATACAAGAAATATCGAATTGAGATACAATACTTGTAATAAAATAATCTTTTGTTATTTTCTCAAAACCGCAAAATAAGAAGTCCGATACATGGAAAAAACACAATTTTGTTTTCTTTTTCACAAAACCACATAATTCAAAATCTAATACATGAAAAAAACTCCATTGCAATTGATTTTCACAATACCAGAAAAATCGAATTGAGATACAATACTTGGAATAAAACAGACATTTGCTATTTTCCCAAAACCACAAGATAAGAACTCTAATACACGAAAAAAATACAACTTTATTTTCTTTTTCACAAACCACAAAATGTAAAATCTAATATATGGAAAAAACTCCATTGTCACAGATTTTCACAATACCAAAAAATTCAAATTAAGATACAATACATGGAATAAAACAATCTTTCTCATTTTTTAAAAACCGCAAAATAAGAAGTCCGATACATGGAAAAAACATAATTTTGTAATGGTTTTCACGAAATCACAAAAATTAAAATCCAATACATGGAACAAAGTCGATTGTTATTGATTTTCACAATACTAGAAAAATCGAATTGAGACAAAATTCATGGAATAGAATAATCTTTTGTTATTTTCACAAAACTGCAAAATAAGAGGTCTAATACATGAAAAAAAATAATTTTGTATTGGTTTTCACTAAACCACAAAAATTAAAATCTAATACAAGGAAAAAATTTCATTGTTATTGATTTTCACTATACCAGAAAAATCGAATTGAGATACAATACATGGAATAAAACAATATTTTGCTATTTTCACAAAACCGCAAAATAAGAAATCTAATACTTGGAAAAAACTCAATTGTTCTTGATTTTCACAATACCAAAAAATTCGAATTAAGATGGAATACATGGAATAAAATAATCTTTACATATTTTCACAAAACCGAAAAATAAGGAGTCCAATATATGGAAAACGCACAAGTCTTGTAAAGATTTTCACAAAACCACAAAAATGAAAATCTAATACATTGAAAAAACTCCATTGTTATAAATTTTCACAACACCAAAAAAATTGAATTGAGTTACAATACATGTAATAAAACAATCTGTTGTTATTTTCACGAAACCGCAAAATAAGAAGTCCAATACATGGAAAAAAAATAATTTTGTATTGGTTTTCACTAAACCACAAAAATTAAAATCTAATACATGGAAAAAACTTCTTTGTTAATGATTTTCACAATACCAAAAAAATTGAAATGAGTTATAATACATGTTATAAAACATTTTTTTCTCATTTTCTCAAAACCGCAAAATAGGAAGTGCAATACATGGAAAAAAAGACAATTTTGTAAATTTTTTCACAAAACCACAAAAATAAGAAGTCTAATACATGGAAAAAAAACACAATTTTGTTTTCTTTTGTACAAAACCACAAAATATAAAATCTAATACATAGAAAAAAGTCCATTGTCATTGATTTTAACAATACGAAAAAATTCTAATTAAGATACAATACAGGTAACAAAACAATATTTCTTATTTTTTCAATACCGCAAAATAGGATGTCCAATACATGGAAAGACACAATTTTGTAAAGTTTTTCACAAGACCACAAAATTTAAAATCTAATACATGGAAAAAACTCCATTGTTATTGACTTTCACAATACCAGAAAAATCGAATTGAGATACAATACATGGAATAATACAATCTTTTGCTATTTTCCCAAAACCGCAAAATAAGAAGTCCAATACATGGCAAAAACACAATTTTGTTTTCTTTCTCACCAAACTACAAAAATTAAAATCTAATACATGAAAAAAACTCCATGGTTATAAATTTTAACAATACCAAAAAAATTGAATTGACGTGTAATATAAGGAAAAAATAATGTTTTGTTATTTTTTCAGAACTAGAAAATAAGAACTCCACCACATGGAAAAAAAAATATGTATTATTTTTGACTAAACCAAAAAAAATTAAAATCAAATAAATAGAAAAAACTTCATTGTCATTGATTTTCACAATACCAAAAAATTCTTATTAGGATACAATACATGGAATAAAACAATATTTCTCATTGTTTAAAAACAGCAAAATAAGAAGTCCAATACATGAAAAAACACAATTTTGTAATGGTTTTCACAAAACCACAAAAGTTAAAATCTAATACATGGAACAAACTCCATTGTTATTGTAATGTGTATTTTTATACACATTTTTAGGGTATTTATCATCTCAAATTCAATCGAATTTCACATAAAATGTATGAAAAAGACTCATAACTCGTAAAACATAATTTGAAACCTCTTAATACATTTTTGTGTTATTTTACAGGCGAAAAGGCCATAAAAAGAATGATTTGGGGACTTATTCGAAAGTCAACTCCAAAAGAAGCACCATAACGCAAATAAGTTGCTAGGTTTATTTTGAGGTGTACAACGATGGTTAGGATCCATTTGATCGGAACATTACATTCCGATACGAAACGTCATGAAAAACATGGACGTTTCTTCTCTGTTTTGGGACCGAACGTGATCGGTTTACGTATCGGTTCGGCTGAAGAACATCATGAGACAGTTGACGTTTTCATAACGTTTTGTGGTCGTTTCTTACTCGTTCCAATGTTTGGTCTTTTCCACCGACGTTGCTAGTCAATCGTCGCAGTCGCAGTCAACTCTTTCTCTCTCAAAAGCGCTGATTTTCCGAAATGCTCGGAATTGAACAAACTTGATACCATTCGACTCGTCTTGACAAGACAAGCACAACCGTATGATTAGTCACCGCTGGAACGGCCGGAGCTGGCCGGAAAACGCGAAAAACCTCCTGTCAACCATGAAAATAGACTGTTTGAGCTGAGGAATTCTCGAGCTTGACATTCCCCCCCACAGACTAATTGACAAAATTCCAACACCATTCTCTTCTTCTTGATCCCCTCTTTCCAACCATATAAATAACTCAGAAAATGATAAAGAATTGAGTGAGATAATCGAGTTTGAAGTAAGTGTTCGATGAAATTCAAATCTGTTTTTTTTTGCTCAAATTACTCAATTCGAGCTGAAACTTCTCAAGTCCAAATCTCACTCCACAGACCTCCGTTTTATTCAAAACCAATTCCATTCTCTTTTTCTCTCTTTCCTCTTTCCATGGATATCAAGAACACAGAAAACTATGAAGAAATGAGTGAGATATTTGCGTTTGAAATAATGCCAGTAAACCATTCGACGAAATTCCAGCTTTAACGGTCAAATTTTATTCAAATCGAATTGGTTCAAATTTCTCAAACAAGGTGATATTTTCTTGATTCATAGAGTTTAAAGGAGGTGGTTTAATGATATGTGAGGTCTTAATTGGGTCTAAAAACCATTTTACATGAAATTAAAACAAGATTTCATGCATACAAACCACAAATTCCTTTCCCTATCTAGATTTACTCACTCATAATCTCAAGAACAAGAATTTGACAAGATTTCATCATGATTATTACAAAATTGGGTTCTTGTGATCTAAAATTCAAATCGACTAATTAAAAGAGAATTAAACTAAACCGAGAGTTGGAAGACCAGCCAGTAGCTTCCTTGAGTCGTTGAAGCTCCAATTGCCGCTCGATTCAAGCTAGAATCGACCGATTCGAATTTTCCCCAAATCAGCCCCAAAATGCGCAATTTCACTCAAAAACGAAAATTAGAGTTAAAGAAAGCTTGAAACTCATTAATGGAGATTCTAGAGGTTAGAGAAAATGATTGAAGAATGGTGTCTTCAATGAAGAGGCTTGAGCGGTGTTTTATAGGCTGAAATGGACTTGAGAGTCCAATGGCCTGTTTTGAATGGAGAGGAGAATAGGGGACAAGCTGAGGCTTATGATAGGCTCAGGCGGATCCGGGGGTTGTACTGAGGGTATGGAAGAAATTTCGTTGAAAATGGTTGAGAATTGGATGAGTATTTCGCGGTTGAATTTTGCTCTGTTTTTTTTTTGGGCGGAAATATTGAAAACTCAGATGCGATCTGAGTTTGAATCGCGACATCGTGAGACTGAAGGTGGTCCCAGTTCCGTTTGGTCTGCTGTGGCTTTTCTGTTTTTTCAGTCTTATTCCCTTAATTTCGTGTCTAATTCAGATCTGAAAAATTAAATAAATATTTTTAAAATTTCTTTCGCATTTTGTAGGTAATTTTCAACCCAAATTTTGCCCAATTCCGATCTGTAATCTGTGAGATATTAATTTTCCAAAATTGTAGTTTTTTCTGTTTTTTTAAACTTTTGTCCAATTTACTGTTTCTTTTCTTCTGAATTTTAAAAAAATATAAAAATAAATAATAAAAATCCAAAAATAGTCCTAATTGAAGTAATTTGAAGTTTAGAATCCAAATATGAATTTTAAAATGGTAGTTGTTAAGACAGATTAGGAGATATTATAATTTTTGTGAGTATTGGTCTGTCAGAACCAGTTTCTGATCTAGATCTGAATTTTTATTATAAATCTCAAACTACAAAACATAATTTTATGAAATTTTAACAGATAATCCAGAACGTGATAATTGAATTTCTGTATGAATTTTGGGATTTTTCAAATTTTGGTGATTTTTCTATAATTTTCTGAATTTACTGCTGAACCGCTTTTGAATCTGAGATAAGTTCTGGACTGAATTGCAAATAATTCGAAAATCTTTAATAAAATAATAATAACAGTAAAGAACCACAGTATATATCTCCCTTTCTAGTTTCCAACGGCATCTCGTGAGTTTGATTCGGAGTTTATTTGGTCTAGTTACAAATTAAAACACCAAAGTGTGACGTGCTGAATTTTCATGATAAGGCTGAAAAGAAAATTTAAACTTGGAAATTTACCTAATAAACCTTGAAATAAAATATTTTACACTAAAGAGTAATCATTCAAACTAGTTAATTCTTGAGGCCACACCTCCTTGTGTTCGACCCCTAAACTCATTATCACTCATACTCGTAATTGATTAATAGGGAAATATAAATTATTTTGTTAAATTGTGTGAAATTCAACGACGATTTTACACGATTTAAAGTTATTGATTTTCACAATACCAGAAAAATCGAATTGAGATAAAATACATGGAATAAAATAATCTTTTGTTATTTTCACAAAACCGCAAAATAAGACGTCCAATATAGGGAAAAAAAATAATTTTGTATTGGTTTTCACTAAACCACAAAAATTAAAATCTAATACAACGAAAAAATTTCATTGTTATTGATTTTCACAATACCAAAAAAATTGAAATGAGTTACAATACATGTGATAAAACAATCTTTTCTTATTTTCACAAGATCGCAAAATAAGAAATCTAATACATGGAAAAAACAAAATTTTGTTTTTTTTTTCACACACAAAATTTAAAATCTAATACATGAAAAACAACTCCATTTTTATTAATTTTCACAATACCAGAAAAATCGAATTCAGATACAATACATGGAATAAAATAATCTTTTGCTATTTTCCCAATACCGCAAGATAAGAACTCTAATAGAAGAAAAATCACAATTTTGTTTTCTTTTTCACAAAACCACAAAATATAAAATCTAATACATGAAAAAAACTCCATTGTCATTAATTTTCACAATACCAAAAAATTCTAATTAAGATACAATACATGGAATAAGACAATCTTTCTCATTTTTTCAAAACCGCAAAATAAGATGTCCAATACATGGAAAAAACACAATTTTGTAAAGGTTTTCACAAAACCACAAAAATTAAAATATAATACATTTAACAAACTCCATTGTTATTAATTTTCACAATACCAGAAAAATCGAATAGAAAAATCGAATTGAGATACAATAAATGGAATAAAACAATCATTTGCTATTTTTCCAATACCGCAAAATAAGAACTCTAATACATGAAAAAAACACAATTTTGTTTTCTTTTTCACAAAACCACAAAATATAAAATCTAATACATGAAAAAAACTCCATTGTCATTAATTTTCACAATACCAAAAAATTCTAATTAAGATACAATACATGGAATAAAACAATCTTTCTCATTTTTTCAAAACCGCAAAATAAGATGTCCAATACATGGAAAAAACACAATTTTGTAAAGGTTTTCACAAAACCACAAAAATTAAAATCTAATACATTTAACAAACTCCATTGTTATTGATTTTCACAATACTAGAAAAATCGAATTGAGATACAATACATGGAATAAAATAATATTTTGCTATTTTCACAAAACCGCAAAATAAGAAATCTACTACATGGAGAAAACTCAATTTTGTTTTCTTTTTCACAAAACCACCAAATTTAAAATCTAATATATGGAAAAAACTCCATTGTCCTTGATTTTCACAATACCAAAAAATTCGAATTAAGATGCAATACATGGAATAAAATAATCTTTACATATTTTCACGAAACCGAAAAATAAGAAGTCCAATATATGGAAAACACACAAGTTTTGTAAAGATTTTCACAAAATCACAAAAATGAAAATCTAATACATTGAAAAAACTCCATTGTTATAAATTTTCACAACACCAAAAAAATTGAATTGAGTTACAATACATGTAATAAAATAATCTTTTGTTATTTTCACAAAACCGCAAAATAAGAAGTCCAATACATGGAAAAAAAATAATTTTGTGTTGGTTTTCACTAAACCAGAAAAAATTAAAATCTAATACATGGAAAAAACTTCATTGTTAATGATTTTCACAATACCAAAAAAATTGAAATGAGTTACAATACATGTTATAAAACAATCTTTTGTTATTTTCACAAAACAACAAAATAAGATGTCTAATACATGGAAAAAACACAATTTTTTTTTTCAACAAAACCACAAAATACAAAATCTAATGCGTGGAAAAAATTCCATTGTTATTCATTTTCACAATACCATAAAAATCGAATTGAGATACAATACATGGAATAAGACAATCTTTCTCATTTTCTTCAAACTGCAAGATAGGAAGTCCAATACATGGAAAAAACACAATTTTGTAAATTTTTTCACAAAACAACAAAAATTAGAAGTCTACCAAATGGAAATAAACCCAATTTTGTTTTCTTTTGCACAAATCTGCAAATATAAAATCTAATACATGGAAAAAACTCCATTGTCATTGATTTTAACAATACCAAAAAATTCTAATTAAGATGCAATACAGGAAACAAAACAATCTTTCTCATTTTTTCAATACCGCAAAATAGGATGCCCAATACATGGAAAAACACAATTTTGTAAAGTTTTTCACAAGACCACAAAAATTAAAATCTAATACATGGAAAAAACTGCATTGTTATTGACTTTCACAATACCAGAAAAATCGAATTGAGATACAATACATGGAATAATACAATCTTTTGCTATTTTCCCAAAACCGCAAAATAAGAAGTGCTATACATGGAAAAAACACAATTTTGTTTTATTCTTCACCAAACTACAAAAATTAAAATCTAATACATGAAAAAAACTCCATGGTTATAAATTTTCACACTACTATAAAAATTGAATTGACGTGTAATATAAGGAAAAAAACAATGTTTTGTTATTTTTACAGAACTTGAAAATAAGAAGTCTACCACATGGGAAAAAAAATATGTATTATTTTTCACAAAACCAAAAAAAATTAAAATCTAATAAATAGAAAAAAACTCCATTGTCATTGATTTTCAGACTACCAAAAAATTCAAATTGAGATACAACACATGGAATAAAACAATCTTTCCCATATTTTAAAAATCGCAAAATAAGAAGTCCGATACATGAAAAAAACACAATTTTGTAATGGTTTTCACAAAACCACAAAAATTAAAATCTGATGCGTGGAGCAAACTCCATTGTTATTGATTTTAACAATACCAGAAAAATCGAATTGTGATAAAATACATGGAATAAAATAATCTTTTCTTATTTTCACAAAACCGCAAAATAAGAGGTCCAATACATGGAAAAAAAAATTTGTATTGGTTTTCAGAAAACCACAAAAATTAAGGTAAGGAAAAAACTTCATTGTTATTGATTTGGATATTACTAAAAAAATTGAAATGAGTTACAATACATGTTATAAAACAATCTTTTCTTATTTTCACAAAATCGCAAAATAAGAAATCTAATACATGGAAAAAACACAATTTGGTTTTCTTTTTCACAAAACCACAAAATTTAAAATCTAATACATGAAAAAAAAAACTCCATTGTTATTGACTTTCACAATACCAGAAAAATCGAATTGAGATACAATACATGGAATAAAACAATCATTTGCTATTTTTTCAATACCGCAAAATAAGAACTCTAATACGTGAAAAAAAACACAATTTTGTTTTTCTTTTTCACAAAACCACAAAATATAAAATCTAATACATGGAAAAAACTCCATTGTCATTAATTTTCACAATACCAAAAAATTCTAATTAAGATACAATACATGGAATAAAATAATCTTTCTCATTTTTTCAAGACCGCAAAATAAGATGTCCTATACATGGAAAAAACACAATTTTGTAAAGGTTTTCACAAAACCACAAAAATTAAAATCTTATACATTTAACAAACTCCATTGTTATTGATTTTCACAATACCAGAAAAATCGAATTGAGATACAATACATGGAATAAAACAATATTTTGCTATTTTCACAAAATCGCAAAATAAAAAATCTAATACATGGAGAACACTCAATTTTGTTTTCTTTTTCACAAAACAACCAAATTTAAAATCTAATATATGGAAAAAACTCCATTGTCCTTGATTTTCACAATACCAAAAAATTCGAATTAAGATGCAATACATGGAATAAAATAATCTTTACATATTTTCACAAAACCGAAAAATAAGAAGTCCAATATATGGAAAACACACAAGTTTTGTAAAGATTTTCACAAAACCACAAAAATGAAAATCTAATACATTGAAAAAACTCCATTGTTATAAATTTTCACAACACCAAAAATATTGAATTGAGTTACAGTACATGTAATAAAGTAATCTTTTGTTATAGTCACAAAACCGCAAACTAAGAAGTCCAATACATGGAAAAAAATAATTTTGTATTGGTTTTCACTAAACCACAAAAATTAAAATCTAATACATGGACAAAACTTCATTGTTAATGATTTTCACAATACCAAAAAAATTGAAATGAGTTACAATACATGTTATAAAATAATCTTTTGTTATTTTCACAAAACCGCAAAATAAGATGTCTAATACATGGAAAAAACACAATTTTTTTTTCAACAAAACCACAAAATACAAAATCTAATGCGTGGAAAAAATTCCATTGTTATTAATTTTCACAATACCATAAAAATCGAATTGAGATACAATACATGGAATAAAGCAATCTTTCTCATTTTCTCCAAACCGCAAAATAGGAAGTCCAATACATGGAAAAAACACAATTTTGTAAATTTTTTCACAAAACCACAAAAATAAGAAGTCTAATAAATGGAAATAAACACAATTTTATTTTCTTTTGCACAAATCCACAAAATATAAAATCTAATAAATGGAAAAAACTCCATTGTTATTGATTTTAACAATACCAAAAAATTCTAATTAAGATACAATACGGGAAACAAAACAATCTTTCTCATTTTTTCAATACCGCAAAATAGTATGTCCAATACATGGAAAAACACAATTTTGTAAAGTTTTTCACAAGACCACAAAAATTAAAATCTAATACATGGAAAAAACTGCATTGTTATTGACTTTCACAATACCAGAAAAATCGAATTGAGATACAATACATGGAATAATACAATCTTTTGCTATTTTTTCAGAACCGCAAAATAAGAAGTCGAATACATGGAAAAAACACAATTTTGTTTTCTTTTTCACCAAACTACAAAAATTAAAATCTAACACATGAAAAAAACTCCATGGTTATAAATTTTCACAATACCAAAAAAATTGAATTGACGCGTAATATAAGGAAAAAAACAATGTTTTGTTATTTTTACAGAACTAGAAAATAAGAAGTCTACCACATGGGAAAAAAAATATGTATTATTTTTCACAAAACCAAAAAAAATTAAAATCTAATAAATAGACAAAACTCCATTGTCATTGATTTTCCCAGTACCAAAAACTTCAAATTGAGATACAATACATCGAATAAAACAATCTTTCTCATATTTTAAAAACCCCAAAATAAGAAGTCCGATACATGGAAAAAACACAAGTTTGTAATGATTTTCACATAACCACAAAAATTAAAATCTAATGCATGGAGCAAACTCCATTGTTCTTGATTTTCACAATACCAGAAAAATCGAATTGTGATAAAATACATGGAATAAAATAATCTTTTGTTATTTTCACAAAATAGCAAAATAGAAAGTCTAATACATGGAAAAAAATATTTTTTTTTCTTTTGCACAAAACCACAAAATATAAAATCTAATAAATGAAAAAAAACTCCATTGTCATTGATTTTAACAATACCAAAAAATTCTAATTAAGATACAATACATGGAATAAAACAATCTTTCTCATTTTTTCAAAACCGCAAAATAAGAAGTCCAATACATGGAAAAAACACAATTTTCTAAAGTTTTTCATAAAACCACAAAAATTAAAATCTAATACATGGACAAAACTTCATTGTTAATGATTTTCACAATACCAAAAAAATTGAAATGAGTTACAATACATGTTATAAAATAATCTTTTGTTATTTTCACAAAACCGCAAAATAAGATGTCTAATACATGGAAAAAACCCACCTTTGTTTTCTTTTTCACAAAACCACAAAATTTAAAATCTAATACATGAAAAAAATTCCATTGTTATTGACTTTCACAATACCAAAAATATCGAATTGATATACAATACATGGAATAAAACAATCTTTTGCTATTTTCGCAAAACCGCAAAATCAGAAATCTAATACATGGAAAAAACCCACCTTTGTTTTCTTTTTCACAAAACCACAAAACCACAAAATTTAAAATCTAATCATGAAAAAAACTCCATTGTTATTGATTTTCACAATACCAGAAAAATCGAATATACCATAAAAATCGAATTGAGATACAATACATGGAATAAAGCAATCTTTCTCATTTTCTCCAAACCGCAAAATAGGAAGTCCAATACATGGAAAAAACACAATTTTGTTTATTTTTTTCACAAAATCACAAAATATAAAATGTAATACATGGAAAAAACTCCATTGTCATTAATTTTCACAATAACAAAAAATTCAAATTAAGATACAATACAAGGAATAAAACAATCTTTCTCATTTTTTCAAAACCGCAAAATAAGAAGTCCAATACATGGAAAAAACACAATTTTGTAAAGGTTTTCACAAAACCATGAAAATTAAAATCTAATACATCGAACAAACTCCATTGTTATTGATTTTCACAATACCAGAAAAATCGAATTGGGATACAATACATGGAATAAAACAATCTTTTGCTATTTTCACAAAACCGCAAAATAAGAAAATGGAACCTATAGGGTCACACAAGGAACTTCATTCGTACAAGATGAATATGTCTCAAAACATTTATACATATGATGTATAAATTGGTGAACGAAATAATTAATTATTGGATTGAACTAAACAGTATCATTTCGTTGGCAACGGAATAGTTCTGTTCCCAACAGAATATATATGAAAACTGTAATAACCTTAGATGTCAAGTATTCCGTTATGGAAATACCTATTCCGTTGACAACGGAATAGGTACATATTAGGATTTTTAGTTATGGGAACTGAGCAATCGTTCACCTCTCTCTCTAGTATAAATAGAATTGTAGTCCCTCTCTATTTAATAGACAATTCTCAAGCTTTATAAGCCGTCCTACACAGAAATAGAGAGAGAGTTTCGAGTTATTTTTAGAAAGTATTTTCGGACTCGTCTAGCCGAGTCCGGTTATTCCGTGCATCTGAAGTTCGACGCGGATACAAGTAGAGGTCTTCTACTTTGAAGACTAGCGAGCGATCAGTTTCTTTACTCTAGGAGAAGTAAGGAGTTCATTCGAGTCGACCATCAGGAAGGAGAAGGTTGCACGTCAGAAAAGTTCAGACCTACATCCGTTCTTCATCTTGTGGATCAGGAAGATCCGAGGTATAAATTTTAATAGCTAATCTCGTACCTTTATTTCCTTTACGATGATCCTAGGGAGGATTGAACCTGTAGATTCCGATGCGCATGTATCGTACATGGCTACGGGTTCCCCAACAAGGAAATCATATTTGTGAAATACTCGTATTCATTTTAACTAATATGCTTTCTTGTAGATTTGTCTAAGTTCATCATGTAAAACCGATCAGTGGTGTTTGGATAGTGGTTATTCCCGCCATATGACCTGGGATAAGAGTAAGTTCAAGACCTTGAGACCCTTCGACGGAAGAGATGTCACTTTTGACCGGAATCAGAAAGGAAAGATAGTTGGTGTGGGCTCGTTCGGCACAGGGAATTGTACATTGGACAATGTCTATTTTGTGATGCAGGATATGATGTGAAATTTGATAACATGAATTGTCATGTGATTGCAAATTCAGATCATATTACAGTTTGCATGGGAAAAAGAAAGGGTGACCGTTATTTCTTTGACTTTCATTCTTTTGTGCCAGGCATTCATTGTCTGACAGCCATCGGAATCGAGTTCACATCTATGTCACAGGCGACTGGGCCATGTATGCATGGACATAATTTTGAAATTATGTCGTAAAGAACTAATTTCGGGTTTGCCATCACATTAACTTAAGCTAAATGGGTTATGCGATGCTTGTGAGCGTGGTAAGCACTCCAAATCATCTAGATTTAAGTCCAAGACGGTAATTTCGACGAAGCGCCCTCTCGAGCTACTTTACCTCGACTTGTGCAGCCCTATGAGCATCTCTAACCTCGCCGGTAAAAGGTATTGTTTTGTAATTGTAGATGATTTCTCTCGCTTTACTTGGGTTTATTTCTTGATTCAAAATAATGAAACGAGTGATGTGTTCATCAAATTTATTCCCTTGTGGAAAATGAACAAGGCACCACTATCATTACGGTTCGTAACGATAATGGTGGTGAGTTCAAAAATACAAAATTTGACGACTTAGGGATATAAATGTGAATTTTCCGCTCCACGCACTCCACAAGAAAATGGGGTAGTAAAGCGTAAAAATTGCACTCTTATTGAGCTTGCACGTACTATGTGAAACTAACATCCCTCTCCGAAATACCTTTGGGATGAGGCAGTTAACACTGCTTGTCACGTCGCGAATCGTGTCAGCCTAAGTTCTATTTTGAAAAAGATACCTTATGAATTATGGTACGGTCGCAAGCCAAACATTTCCTACATGGAAGTTTTTGGTTTTAAATGTTTCATTTTTGATGAATCCAATAAACTTGATAAATTTGATTCGAAATCTAACGAAGGAATTTTCGTTGGATATTCTAATACAAGTAAAGTATATAGAGTCTATATTAAATCTTCATGGATTATTGTTGAATCCGTGCATTTGCAATTTGATGAAACTAAAAACGGGTCCGAGAAAGGTGTTTCTTTGACAGATACAGGTACAAGTGGTGGACTTACAGGAGCTAATCAACCGAATATCATCGACTTTAATCTTGGCGATCCGACTTTAGACGAACCCAGAATTTTAGAAATTTACCAGGCTTTTGACAATATCCGACCCCGGTTACGAAACCCTAATTCGCCTCTTCTACGCAAATGTAACATTTGTTGACAAAACCTATCAAGTTACCCCGTGGCTATTCGGGCATCCCGTAATAATAAACCCGTCCAAACTTTACGAGTGGTTTGGTCTTGAGGTCACTCAAGACCAAGAGTGTTTCTATATCCGACGTGCGAATTAATGGCTCGGTAGTGATTCATATGAACAAATGTGAAGCTGCCCGAGATACGTATGCTAAATACGTTAAGGATGACACAGAGATATCTTGTCTCATGCTAGCGACAATGACCCCCGAGCTTCAGAAGCAACTGGAGGACATGGGTGCTTCGTTATGATCATAACTCTCAAGGAAATGTTCCAAGAGCAGGCTAGAGTTTAGTGCTACAAAGTGACCGCCTCTATGACGACACAAAGATGGCTGAAGGTTCATCTATGAGTGCTCATGTATAGAAGATGAAGAGCTATCTTGATCTATTTGGGAGGCTTGGTTCAGCTATGCCCAGAGAATTGGCTATTGCCATAAATCTCGGGTCGTTACATCCTACTTTTAAGCAATTCATCCTGAACTATAATATGCATCAGATGGAGAAATCTATCACCGAGTTGCATGGGATGCTTAAGAACGCACAGGAAGACCTGAAGACAAATGTTGTCAAAGATGTCCTAATGGTTCAGAAGAAGAAAGGTAAGAAGACCGGGAACAAGAGCAAGGGTAAAGACAAGGTATTGCCTAAACCTAAGATCTAGAAAGAGAAGGAGGGAGTGTGACTACTGCTTAAGGTATTTTTGTTATTGAAACTAATTCACCTACTCCTAAAGGATATGGTATTGGATACCGGATATGGTACTCACATTTGTAATGATGTGCAGGGACTATAAAGGAGTAGAAGATTAGCTAAGTGCGAAGTCGACCTGCGTGTGGGAAATAGAGCAAGAGTTGCTGCATTAGCCGTAGGAACTTATTTATTGACTTTGCGTAGTGGACTTGTATTAGTACTTAATAATTATTATTTTGTACCTGCTATGAGCAGAAATATTATTTCTATTTCTAGTCTAGCTTTGGATGGTTATAAATTTATTATTGAGAATAATAATTGTTCTATCTTAAAAGATAATCTTTTCTATGGAAATGTTCTATTAGAAAGAGGTCTTTACGTGCTAGATCTTAAGAAAGAGAATTATAAGTCCATATATAACATTAACACTAAACGATTCAAACCGAATGACTCAAATACGACATACCTCTGGCGCTGTCATTTAGGCCATATAAATGAGAAACACATTTCTAAACTCCACTCTCGTTGACTTTTAGAATCATTTGATTTGGAATCATTTGAGACGTGCCAGTCTTGTATACTTGGCAAGATGACAAAGAAACCCTTCACAAATATTGATGAAAGGGTCAATGACTTATTAGAACTCATACATACTGATGTATGTGGAACAATGAGTATGCCGGCTAGAGGTGAGTATCGGTACATCATAACTTTCACGGACGACTTCAGTAAATATGGATATGTCAACCTAATGAAGCACAAGTCTGAAAACTTTGAAGTATTCAAAGAATTTAAGAATGAAGTACAAAATCAACTTGGCAAGAAGATTAAAGCACTTCGATCTGATCTCCAAGAACTCCTCAGTGGAATGGACTGTCAGAAAGGAGGAATCGAACCTTATTGGATATGGTTCGATTGATGATGAGTCAAACGAGTCTTTCAATGTCTTTTTGGCATTACGCTCTTGAGACTGCCACATTCATACTGAACAGGATTCGATCCAAAGCAGTTCAAACGACGGCATATGAGATGTGGACGGGGAAAAGCCCCAAGTTATCTTTTCTTAAAATTTGGGGATGTGAGACTTATGTCAAACGTCAGTTTCTCGATAAACTCAGACCCAAATATGATAAGTGCCTGTTTGTGGGATATCCTAAGGAAACTAAATGATACTACTTTTACCACCCATCGGAGAACAAAGTGTTTGTTGCTCACAATGGAGCCTTCTTGGAAAGAGAGTTTGTCTCTATGAGAAGCAGTGGGAGCAAAGTACAACTCGAAGAAATTCGAGACCCACCTATAGTTGCAGAACCTATGATGGAGGAACAAACAAGCTCTCAAGGAGTTGGTGAGCTTGAAAGACAACAGACTCAATGTAGATCTAGTAGGATTCGTCATGAGCCCGAGAGATACGGATTTCTCGTGTCTAATGGTGATGATGTGACATTCATAGATAATGAACCATCGTCCTACCAAGATTCTATGAAGAGTCCTGACTCTCAGAAATGGTTAGAGGCCATGAGAGCCGAGATGCAATCCATGCTTGACAATCAAGTTTGGAATTTGATTGATCCATCCGAAGGCTTGAAGACCATCGGATGTAAGTGGGTCTTCGAGAAGAAGACTGACGTGGATGGAAAGGTACATACCTACAAAGCTAGGCTTGTGGCAAGAGGTTTCAAACGAGTTCATGGGATTGACTATGATGAAACTTTCTCACCTGTAGCTATGCATAAATCCATCAGAATTTTATTAACCATAGCAGTATATTATGACTATCAAGTATGGCAAATAGATGTCAAAACAACTTTCCTAAATGAAAATCTGACCCAGGAGGTGCATATAATGCAATTCGAGGGTTTTGTCAATCCTAAGAATTTTGGTAAGCGTCTCGAAGTTGGAACCTTCGTTTTGATGAAGTCATCAAATGTTTTGGTTTTACCAAAAGTGAAGGTGAGCCTTGTGTTTACATGAAGTTCAGTGGGAGCACGGTAGTATTCATGGTGCTTTACGTGGATGGCATATTACTCATGGGAAATGACATCCCAATATTATTGAACGTCAAGAAATGGTTGGGAGATAATTTCTCGATAAAAGACCTAGGAGAAGCCTCCTACGTGTTAGGAATCAGGATCAATAAAGATAGATTTAGAAGGCTTATATGTCTGAGTCAAAGTACATACATAGACAAGGTCATGAAACGGTTTAGAATGCAAGAATCCAAGAAAGGATTTTTGCCCTTGTCACATGGCGTTTCTCTCAGTAAGACATAGTGTCCTACAAGTGAGCAGGAGCGAAGACGCATGAATAAGAACCCATATGCTTCGGCAATAGGATCTATCATATATACCATGATATGTACTAGACCAAATGTGTCTTACTCGTTGAGCGCAACAAGCAGGTTTCAGTCTAATCCAGGTGAAAGTCACTGGATAGCTGTTAGAAGAATCCTTAAGTACTTACGAAGAACTAAGGACCTATTCCTTGTCTATGGATGTATGGAAAACGAGCTCGTTGTAAAGGGTTACACCGACGCAAGCTTCCAGACAGACTCATACTAGATCGCAATCAGGTTATTTATTTTGCCTAAATGGAGGCGTAGTGACATGGAAGAGTTCCAAGCAATGTACTGTAGCAGGTTCTTCAACGGAAGCAGAGTATATAGCCGCTGCAGAAGCGGCTAAAGAAGCTATTTGGATAAAGAGCTTTTTGGAGGAGCTAAGAGTAGTTCCGAGTATCTCGAAACCAGTGGATCTATATTGTGACAAGCAAAGGAACCGAGATCTCACCAAAAGTCCAAGAACATACTGCGACGCTTCCATCTAATCAGAGAGATCGTACAAAGGGGTGATGTTAAAATGTGTAAAGTGCCACCGGACGACAATGTCGCCGATCCATTAACTAAACCACTTTCACAAGCGAAGCATCAGGGTCATGTTAGGTCTATGGGCATTAGATGCTTAGAGTTGGCCTACTGCAAGTGGAAGACTGTAGGATTTGTGCCCTAGGCCAAATGTATTTGTGCTAGGAAATGGATTATGTATTAAGACATCATTATTTATCAAATAAAGGTTGTTTCTTATATATCTGTGAGTTTGGGTTGTGAATGTAAATCTTATATCAACCATGAATGACACTTCGAGTTCACATCATTAGAATACTTAATTCTGATAGTAGAACTGTGAACCAACGAATGACATTCTGAACTGTCCCTAGTGATATGTAGGATGTTTATAGAGATGGACATACTTCAGGTAAGAAGCTACATATCCACACAAGTATATTCACAAGCCGGATGATCATGTTATTGTTGGGTTTCTACCATTCATAACGCAGCGGAAACACAAAAACGAAACAAAATCGAATTCGAAACCCAAAAGAAGGATCTGTGAATTACAATTAAATCAAAGAAAAGTTCATAACTTTGTGTCGTCGGATTTCGCTTAATCCGTGATGATCAAAAACGAATTCGGTTGACGGTTTTCTTTGTCCGATCCAAACCGGTTTCCAAACTGATCCTTTGAATGTTTCGCCTAATCGGTCTCACAAACCGATCTCCAAGCAATCTCCAAACGAACCGATTCTCCAAGCAAACCGCTTCTCCTATAAACTGATTCACCAAACAAAAACCACAGTTTCAACCCAAATCAAAAAGACGCCGCACTTTGCTTCGTCCTCTATCGGTATCCACATGAACAACCCCTTTGAACGGATAAAGAATGATATATGCTAGTATTCGTTCTTCATTTCTCTCACAGAAATAACAAGAGAATAATTTTCGGATTTTTCTCTCCTCTTTGTCTCACAAAAAATGGACGAAAAATATTATGCCCTTAATCTAATTTTGGGGTGTCTCTTGTGCCTATATAGTCCATAAGTTTCATATCCTATGTGCATGGTAACTATGTAACCATATATGCAACACACCTTCTCATATAAGATGTAGGATTGGATGTGTCACTTGACTATGTAGCTCTCCATACAACTTATCACATAAGTTATGATTTTTCTGTCAACCTTATGTTGGTCGATAAATATTTCTTGACACCGAATTTGATTGAACATGAAATGACATTAATAACTCCATATTAATTCACTTAAGCACGGCCGTGCGTTTCTTCAATCAAATCATCAAGAGGCCTAAAGATATCTCTCTCAATTTATGAGAGGAACAAATCCTATCTTAATTAAACTCTTTCCTCCGCACAATTCATTATATACCTAATTATAATCTTTATGATCGCCCGGTTAAAGACGATGTTAGATTATATTAAAGTATAAAATTTATCATGTAGGAAACTGAGATAATCTCAAGTCTAAGGATTATAGATACATTCTTTACTGAGAATAACTAATTACACGAACCATGTAGTATTCTCACAGTGGGTCCAGTATATGGTCTCCAACATATACTTATGTTAATGACTTAATAACTCTTATTCATGATCAGTAAAACGTGACCATCAGTCAACTAACATACTGATGTACATTTATAGCTTATCATAAAGTATGTTTGTCTCACAAACATTCTACGAATGATCATGGACGGTTTAGAATATCATTCATAATACTTTATAGTTTTACTATCAAAGTCACATACTTTGATGATATAAAGCTGAATATCATATTCAAGGTTCATTTTAGTAATAAGAATAAAATAACCAATACGCATTTATTATATAAAATATCTCTAAGTAAACACAATATTTGTTTAACACAATCCATACATCTAGGTCTCAAATATATTGGCCTAGGGCATACTACTAACAGTTCTGCTGATCATGGACATAGAGATATCAAGTCTGGAATATAGGTACATGTTAGAGAACACATACTGGACTGACCACACTATGAGAATATTCATGGCCTATGTCATTAGTGATTCTCATATGAATAGTGTGCTTGTTCCTACGACCTGAGGTCACCATGGATTCATGTATGAGGAACTGCATACTTTAATATGATCTTACATCATCCGTAACGGAATGATCATTAGGGTCATCGTTAGGTATGCACTGAATCATGACAAGGAATGTGAGTGACCAAGATAAAATTTGTTCCTCTCGTCATGAGAGAGATATCTCTGGGCCCCCTGATGAACTAGGACTGAAGGAAATGCATGGCCATGCTCAAAATGGATTAACATGTGTTGTTAATATCATTTTGTATTTACTCAGTCCAATTCTCGATGAGGAAAGAGACTTTGATCAAACTCAAGGATGACATATTACCGTACCTTGTGATCAAGATGTATATCATAGAACAAAAGGAATAAGCAAATGTCTATTCAGATAGGTTTACGATCGCTAATCATTTCAATTAACATGGGTAGTCATGACATCAGTCTAGAGGTTACTCATGACTTACGATCTTTAGAAGATTGTTGCCAGCGTTAAATGGAACCTACACGGTCACACAATGGACTCCATTCATACGGGATGAATATGCCTCAAAACAGTCATACATATGATGTATTAATTGGTGAATGAAATAATCAATTATTCGATAATTGATTGAACAAAACAGTGCCATTCCGTTGGCAACGGAAAAGTTCCGTTCCCAACGGAATATATATGGAAACTATAATAACCTTAGCTAACAAGTATTTCATTATGGAAATACCTATTTCGTTGGCAACAGAATAGTTCCGTTGGCAACGGAATAGGCGCGGATTAGGGTTTTAGTTATGGTAACTGAGCAATTGTTCGCCTCTCTCTCTAGTATAAATAGAAGGGCAGGGTCTCTCTATTTCATATACAACTCAGAAGCCTAAGAGGCCGTCTTTACACAGAAAAGAGAGAGAGAGTTTTGATAGATATTCGGAAAGTATTTCCGAATTTGTCAATATCATATTATTTCTAATTTGAAATTTATCTACCTGAAGTTGTCTTAGGAATTTACTTTCAGTTTTTCCAATTCTGCCTAAATTATTTAATAAATATTTCGATGAATCATGATTAAAAAAAGTTATAATCTGATCAATCAGTAAACTACAAATTAAAAAAAAGACACATAATTATAAAATGGCAGAAAATAAAATTGTGATATCGCATAATTTCATAACATCGGAGAATAATTTTTCAGATGAATGATCTTTTAAGATCTAGTTCATGGATGTGTGTGTGTGGGGGAGGGGGTGTGAAGTGTTGTTTAGTCCAAAAAAACATCACCAACAATGATGCTCTTACCATTGTTCAAAGGTTCAACAAAATTGCTGAAGTGATATTTTGAAGCACTATTTAGTCATTGATTTGTCTGTGCTCTTCCTTGTGATAAAATGCTTTAAGATGATGGTTAGGTTAAACATTTGTTCTTAATAATTCAGAGAAAATAATTCTGATAATGAATTTAATAAATTAATAAATTACTTAATAAAAAAATTATATCGCGGAGTATATTTTCACACTGTATAATCTTTGAGGAATTTCCTAAGTGAGTATTACCATATACTCTCTGAGAATTCCCTAAGTGGGAATTACCATGTAAATTTTGACCGTATATGATCATCACTATGCATGTGTTCAATGCTACGTCAACTTATACTTATGTATAGTAGATACCAAGTATTCGGAAAAAATATCTAAATATTAATTTTTAAAATTTGAAGGAGGAATGTTGTATATTATTTATATGTAAATAATATTATTAAAATTTAAAACTTATTGTCGTATTTTAATTGATACTTTAATGGCCATTGAAATAAAATTTAAAGAAGAAATTAATGAGGAGTTTGGAATGGTAATAATACCTTGGATCAAGTCTCCTCATCTCCTTTATTATAAAAGGAGTTTCTCTCATTTCTAAATATAACAATAAGTATATTACAACATACAGAATTGGGTTACAATACATATAACAAAACAATCTTTTGTTATTTTCACAAAACCGCAAAATAAGATGTCTAATACATGGAAAAAATATAATTTTGTGTTGTTTTTCACAAAACAACAAAAATTAAAATCTAATACGTGAAAAAAACTCCATTATTATTGATTTTCACAGTACCAAAAAAAATCAAATTGACGTGTAATACATGGAAAAAAATAATCATTTGTTATTTTCACAAAACCACAAAATAAGAAGTCTACTACATGGAAGAAACAAAATTTGTATTGTTTTTAGCAGAACCACAGAAATTAAAATCTAATACAAGGAGAAAAAACTCCATTGTTATTGATTTTCACAACACCAAAAAAATTGAATTGAGGTGCAATACTTGGAATAGAACAATCTTTTGTTATTTTCACAAAACCGCAAAATAAGAAGTCTAATACATGAAAAAAACAAAATTTTGTATTGGTTCTCACAAAACCACCAAATTACAATCTAATACATGGAAAAAACTCCATTGTTATTTATTTTGACAATACAAAAAAAATTGAATTGAGTTACAATACATGTAATCAAAACTTTCCTCCTCTTCATCTTTCCAAAATATAATCTTCCAACTTTATAAAATATAATCTTGGCTTGAAAAATCATGGTACAAAGCTTCATTTCTTTTTGAAATGAAGGCCCGCGATGTGGATACGGGTCTTTCTCGTGGTGTAGAACCTTGAAGGTGGAGAGACAACGAATCCTAGACTAGGGGACGTCAATCTGTCTTTAGGGTAATCATGACTTGATCGCACGACTATTTCCAAACTTGTCTCATTCTTTATTATTATTTTGATTATTTATTTTGATTATTTAATTTGATTAATTTTTTAGAAATATAACCAATAATGACTACAACCTTGACTTCTTACAGTCATTATCTACAAACTAGCAGACATATCAAGGCAAGCAGATGAATTAAAGTTGGTTAGGTTGTTGATTTGATTAGTTAACAAGATTAGAATAGTTAGACTTTGCTTAGTTAGTGTTGAAATAGTGATCAATTTTGTAATATAATGTTGATTTGAGTTTATTTATCAATAAATTAATTTTTTGTTTGATAGATATGGAAGCAAATGGCTCAACAAGTGGAATTTTTCAAGATGATACATGCATCTTTGATGATGGAGAAGAGCTAGAACACTCTTCAAATCCTTGCGACGACCCCCATGATGATTTTAGTGAAGAAGAAGATGTTGAAAATGATAATTCGCTTAATTGTGAACCATAATGGAATTTGCGAGTACCGATGAGGCATATAAATTCTACAATTTATATGCATGCAAAAAAGGATTTAGTATTCGTAAAGCGGGGGGGGGAGAGTTATAAGTCGGTAAAGTGCGGGGGGTATAGATAAAGTGTGGTGCACGAAAAGGGATATATTAAACGAGATCGCGGCATCAAATAGAAATCCTAGACTAGGGGACGTCAATCTGTCTTTAGGGTAATCATGATTTGATCGCACGACTATATCCAAACTTGTCTCATTCTTTATTATTATTTTTATTATTTATTTTAATTATTTAATTTGATTAATTTTTTAGAAATATAACCAACAATGACTACAACCTTGACTTCTTACAGTCATTATCTACAAACTAGCAGACATATCAAGGCAAGCAGATGAACTAGAGATTAAAGAAACCAAACAAGCAAATCGTCAGGTCCTGATGGTTTACCAATAGAATTCCTCATGAAATTTCGGATCTAATGTGGCCGATTAATGACTTTATGGACAATAAAAGTGAATTTTGGAGAATAAATGAGAATGCCACACTATTCTCCAAGAAAGAAGGTACTTCTTACATTAACCAATTCATACCTATAAGTTTCATAAATGCGCCTACTAAAATAATCTCCAAAATATTGGCTATCAGATTGTAACGCCATATTGACAACATGATTTATGAAAACAAATCAACTTTCATTAATGGTAGATCCATAGTGAAATTCTTCATAGTGGCCAGAGGAATGACGACATGTGTCAAGAAATTAAATTACCATCGATTCTCCTAAAAATTGACTTCAAAAGAGCATTTGACACAGTCAAATGAGACTTCCTCTTCCAGGTCATGAAGGCAAGATGATTCCTAACGAAACGGATCCAATGGATTCATAATCTTCTAAGATCATCATCCCCCTTCCTTGCCATAAATGGCTAGGATAGTATAGTAGACATTTCATCCACTCCAGAAGGGTTAGGCAAGGAGACCTATTATCCGTGCTACTCTTCAATCTTGTTGTGGATGCATTACAATTTATGCTAGAGATGTCTAGATCACTAATTAATCCACACTACATCATTCAACCTCACATGTTCCAATTTGCCGATGACACCACATACCTCTGTGAGGCATCACCCGACAATCCCAAAGTGGTTAAACATGTCCTAATCACTTATGCCAACTTGAGTGACTTATACATTAACAATGACAATATCCCATTTACCACAATCAGTGTTCCACAAATTCGTCACCAAACTCTATCAAAAATCCTTGAAAGTCCAAAAAAGGTTTCTCCACAATTCATCCTTTCTACCTCTCCTATAAAAGATACTAGCAGGGTGGAAAGGGAAGACACTATCATATGGAGGGGGAACTCTCATCTAGTCAGTGCTAATGTCTACTCTCATCTACCATATGCATGTAATCACTCTTCCAAGATGGTTCATCCAAGAGGTGAAAAAGTGAAGAGAAGTTTCTTATGGAGAGGTGACAGACCTTCTCATGGTGATCACTGTCTAGAAGCTTGGAAGAAATAAGCAATGCCTACCTTAGAAGAAATAATCAATGTCAAAGATCAATGAGGGATTGGGAATGCTAGATATAGCCAACCACAATATGGCTATGAGTCTGAAATGGCTATGGAGGCCAAACAAGAAACCAATGAGCTTACAGGATAAAACTCTTCGTGTTGTTCGCACTTTGATGATGTTTAAAATAATTCGGAGTTACTAATAAATTCTTTGAGTATTTTGAATTAGTAAAGATAAAAACAAGTTCAAGATAAATAATGAAGACCTGATAAATACATATGCAACGCTTTATTTTCAGAAGAGTTAGAAGACATGAAGACTTTGGTTGAGCACTCGCTTCAGTTTTATTTTATTCTTTGAGTAATTTAAATACAAAACTAGAGAGAAAATTCTTAACTGAAATATCTTTGTTAGTCCATTAAAAAAGATCATTGGTCCATTTTAACGGACCAAACTGCAAAATGTTCTGACATCCCTTTCATTCTAACATTTGATAAAATCACCAAATTTAAGATTTGCCCTTTATATAGTCCATTCTAACGGATCGTTGGTCCGTTAGAAAGTACGGAACAACTATTTTCTTTTTTGTAGGACTGCTCCTTCCAACTTTAAAAGGGTCTCCCCAATCCGATTTTTCTACCAATTTTCTGAGCAAAACTTAAAGAAAGCTCTATCTAGTATTGTATAAAATTACTCAATAATCTTTGTAAGATTAGAGAGAATTCAGTGACCGATATTTGTTTGTTTGTTTGAAAGAAATTGTTGACTTGTTGTTTCAATGAATCGCTACAAGTTGTAAAGCGATCATTGATTCGAGCTTAAAAGAACACTATTTGGATTAGTGAATCAAGGAGCTGAGTGGCATATCCAGAGAGTAGGCTCTAATGAACACAATAAGAGTTGTCAGCGGGAATGTGTGATTACAGCTAATGCAACCTGCTCGCCGAAGTTCATAAACAAGTTTGGTGTTCGGTATCATTGTTGATTTTCTATTCCTTATTTTCTTATTATTATTTAAATTATTTTTAATTTATACAATCATCCAATTGAGTCTAAAACCTAAAATTATAAAACCCTAAAAAGTTTAAAAATCACACTTTCGAATAATTTAGGCCTATTCATGTCCCCCCCCTCTTAATGCCTCAATTAAATAACACTTCAGAGACTTTATAATTATATACCATCCTCCTTTGAACATAGAGAACCCACAATGACTCCTTCTTCCTCAATGAAATCTTGTATCTTATGTCAAGCTTTTCACCATCCTCGTTTGAACATTGACTATACTGAGATTACCCCTTGACTGTTGACCATTGACTTGGTCAAATGTTGATAATTACTTGGTCAAACATTGACCGTTGAGTTGGATAAATGTTGATCGTTGACCGAGTCGAATGTTAACCGAGCCGAATGTTAACAAAATCAAATGTTGATTTTTAACCTCTCAAATGTTGACTATGATGACCGCGCTCCAAATTCCGCATTCGTAAGCCATATATATATATATATGTATATAAATATATGTATGTATATATATATGTATGATATATATATATATATATATATATATATATATATATATATATATATATATATATATATATATATATATATATATATATATATAATTTTTTTTTGTATTCGAATATTTGAGTATTTACTATAATTCTTTATGAAAAATCTAATTGAGTGTTTTAGATTGAAATGAGCGAATGAATGCATGAAACGTGAGTTTTAGGTGCAAACAAAGATCGTGGAGAAATATTTTAAAATGAATACAAATTTTTGTTTGTATTTGAATAATTTAGTATTTACTATCATTCATAGCGAAAAATCTATCCGAGTTTTTTTTAAATGAAATGAGCGAACAAATGCACGAAACATGAATTTTAGGGGAAAACAAAGATTGTGGAGAAATATTTTAAAAGGAATACATATTTTGGTTTGCATTTGAATAATTTAGTATTTAGTATCATTCATAGCGAAAAATCTATCCGAGTTTTTTTTAAATGAAATGAGCGAACAAATGCATGAAACATGAATTTTAGGGGCAAACAAAGATCGTGGAGAAATATTTTAAAATGAATACAAATTTTGGTTTGTATTTGAATAATTTAGTATTTACTATCATTCTTTACGAAAAATCTAACCAAGATTTTTAGCATGAAATGAGCGAACAAAGGCACGAACAAGAGTTTTAGGTGAAAATAAAGATATTCGGGAAATATTTTAAAATGAATACAAATTTTGGTTTGTATTTGAATAATTTAGTATTTACTATCATTCATAGCGAAAAATCTATCAGAGTTTTTTTTAAATGAAATGAGCGAACAAATGCATGATACATGAATTTTAGGGGTAAACAAAGATTGTGGAAAAATATTTTAAAAGTAATACATATTTTGGTTTGCATTTGAATAATTTAGTATTTACTATCATTCTTTACGAAAAATCTAACCAAATTTTTTTGAATGAAACGAGCGAACAAACGCACGAAACGTCAGTTCTAGGGGCAAATAAAGATTGTGAAGAAATATTATCAATGGAATACATATTTTGGTTTACATTTGAATAATTTAGTATTTACTATCATTCTCTACGAAAAATCTATTCGAGTTTTTTTTTAACTTGACGAGTGAAAAAACGCACGAAACATGAGTTTCAGAGGAAATAACGATTGTGGAGAAATATTTTAAAATGAATACCAATTTCTGTTTACATATGATTAATTTAGTAGTAACTATCATTCTTTACGAAAAATCTATCCGAGTTTTTTTTTGAATGAAACGAGCGAACGAACGCGCGAAACCTGAGTTTTAGGGTCAAACAAAAATTGTGGAGAAATTTTTAAATACGAATATAATTTTTTTTTGTATTTGAATATTTGAGTATTTACTATAATTCTTTATGAAAAATCTAACTGAGTGTTTTAGATTGAAAAGAGCGAATGAATGCATGAAACGTGAGTTTTAGGTGCAAACAAAGATCGTCGAGAAATATTTTAAAATGAATACAAATTTTGGTTTGTATTTGAATAATTTAGTATTTACAATCATTCATAACGAAAAATCTATCCGAGTTTTTTTTAAATGAAATGAGCGAACAAATGCACGAAACATGAATTTTAGGGGAAAACAAAGATTGTGGAGAAATATTTTAAAAGGAATACATATTTTGGTTTGCATTTGAATAATTTAGTATTTACTATCATTCATAGCGAAAAATCTATCCGAGTTTTTTTTAAATGAAATGAGCGAACAAATGCATGAAACATGAATTTTAGGGGCAAACAAAGATCGTGGAGAAATATTTTAAAATGAATACAAATTTTGGTTTGTATTTGAATAATTTAGTATTTACTATCATTCTTTACGAAAAATCTAACCATGATTTTTAGCATGAAATGAGCGAACAAAGGCACGAAACAAGAGTTCTAGGTGAAAATATAGATATTCAGGAAATATTTTAAAATGAATACAAATTTTGGTTTGTATTTGAATAATTTAGTATTTACTATCATTCATAGCGAAAAATCTATCAGAGTTTTTTTAAATGAAATGAGCGAACAAATGCATGATACATGAATTTTAGGGGTAAACAAAGATTGTTGCAAAATATTTTAAAAGTAATACATATTTTGGTTTGCATTTGAATAATTTAGTATTTACTATCATTCTTTACGAAAAATCTATCCAAATTTTTTTGAATGAAACGAGCGAACAAACGCACGAAACGTCAGTTCTAGGGGCAAATAAAGATTGTGAAGAAATATTATCAACGGAATACATATTTTTGTTTACATTTGAATAATTTAGTATTTACTATCATTCTCTACGAAAAATCTATTCGAGTTTTTTTATTTATACGAGTGAAAAACGCACGAAACATGAGTTTCGGAGGAAATAACGATTGTGGAGAAATATTTTAAAATGAATACCAATTTTTGTTTGCATATGATTAATTTAGTAGTAACTATCATTCTTTACGAAAAATCTATCCGTTTTTTTTTTGAATGAAACGAGCGAACGAACGCAAGAAACATGAGTTTTAGGGTCAAACAAAAATTGTGGAGAAATTTTTAAATACGAATATAATTTTTTTTTGTATTTGAATATTTGAGTATTTACTATAATTCTTTTTGAAAAATCTAATTGAGTGTTTTAGATTGAAATGAGCGAACAAATGCATGAAACGTGAGTTTTAGGTGCAAACAAAGATCGTGGAGAAATATTTTAAAATGAATACAAATTTTGGTTTGTATTTGAATAATTTAGTATTTACTATCATTCATAGCGAAAAATCTATCCGAGTTTTTTTTAAATGAAATGAGCGAACAAATGCACGAAACATGAATTTTAGGGGAAAACAAAGATTGTGGAGAAATATTTTAAAAGGAATACATATTTTTGTTTGCATTTGAATAATTTAGTATTTACTATCATTCATAGCGAAAAATCTATCCGAGTTTTTTTTAAATGAAATGAGCGAACAAATGCATGAAACATGAATTTTAGGGGCAAACAAAGATCGTGGAGAAATATTTTAAAATGAATACAAATTTTGGTTTGTATTTGAATAATTTAGTATTTACTATCATTCTTTACGAAAAATCTAACCAAGATTTTTAGCATGAAATGAGCGAACAAAGGCACGAAACAAGAGTTTTAGGTGAAAATAAAGATATTCGGGAAATATTTTAAAATGAATACAAATTTTGGTTTGTATTTGAATAATTTAGTATTTACTATCATTCATAGCGAAAAATCTATCAGAGTTTTTTTTAAATGAAATGAGCGAACAAATGCATGATACATGAATTTTAGGGGTAAACAAAGATTGTGGAAAAATATTTTAAAAGTAATACATATTTTGGTTTGCATTTGAATAATTTAGTATTTACTATCATTCTTTACGAAAAATCGAACCAAATTTTTTTGAATGAAACGAGCGAACAAACGCACGAAACGTCAGTTCTAGGGGCAAATAAAGATTGTGAAGAAATATTATCAATGGAATACATATTTTGGTTTACATTTGAATAATTTAGTATTTACTATCATTCTCTACTGAAAAATCTATTCGGTTTTTTTGACGAGTGAAAAAACGCACGAAACATGAGTTTGAGGAAATAACGATTGTGGAGAAATATTTTAAAATGAATACCATTTTTTTACATATGATTAATTTAGTAGTAACTTCATTTTTGATTAAAATCTATCCGAGTTTTTTTTTGAATGAAACGAGCGAACGAACGCACGAAACCTGAGTTTTAGGGTCAAACAAAAATTGTGGAGAAATTTTTAAATACGAATATAATTTTCTTTTGTATTTGAATATTTGAGTATTTACTATAATTCTTTATGAAAAATCTAACTGAGTGTTTTAGATTGAAATGAGCGAACGAATGCATGAAACGTGAGTTTTAGGTGCAAACAAAGATCGTCGAGAAATATTTTAAAATGAATACAAATTTTGGTTTGTATTTGAATAATTTAGTATTGACAATCATTCATAGCGAAAAATCTATCCGAGTTTTTTTTAAATGAAATGAGCGAACAAATGCACGAAACATGAATTTTAGGGGAAAACAAAGATTGTGGAGAAATATTTTAAAAGGAATACATATTTTGGTTTGCATTTGAATAATTTATTATTTACTATCATTCATAGCGAAAAATCTATCCGAGTTTTTTTTAAATGAAATGAGCGAACAAATGCATGAAACATGAATTTTAGGGGCAAACAAAGATCGTGGAGAAATATTTTAAAATGAATACAAATTTTGGTTTGTATTTGAATAATTTAGTATTTACTATCATTCTTTACGAAAAATTTAACCATGATTTTTAGCATGAAATGAGCGAACAAAGGCACGAAACAAGAGTTTTAGGTGAAAATAAAGATATTCAGGAAATATTTTAAAATGAATACAAATTTTGGTTTGTATTTGAATAATTTAGTATTTACTATCATTCATAGCGAAAAATCTATCGAGTTTTTTTTAAATGAAATGAGCGAACAAATGCATGATACATGAATTTTAGGGGTAAACAAAGATTGTGGCAAAATATTTTAAAAGGAATACATATTTTGGTTTGCATTTGAATAATTTAGTATTTACTATCATTCTTTACGAAAAATCTATCCAAATTTTTTTGAATGAAACGAGCGAACAAACGCACGAAACGTCAGTTCTAGGGGCAAATAAAGATTGTGAAGAAATATTATCAATGGAATACATATTTTGGTTTACATTTGAATAATTTAGTATTTACTATCATTCTCTACGAAAAATCTATTCGAGTTTTTTTTTTAACTGAAATGAGTGAAAAAACGCACGAAACATGAGTTTCGGGAAATAACGATTGTGGAGAAATATTTTAAAATGAATACAATTTTTGTTTGCATATGATTAATTTAGTAGTAACTATCATTCTTTACGAAAAATCTATCCAGTTTTTTTTTGAATGAACGCAAGAAACATGAGTTTTAGGGTCAAACAAAAATTGTGGAGAAATTTTTAAATACGAATATAATTTTTTTTTGTATTTGAATATTTGAGTATTTACTATAATTCTTTTTGAAAAATCTAACTGAGTGTTTTAGATTGAAATGAGCGAACAAATGCATGAAACGTGAGTTTTAGGTGCAAACAAAGATCGTGGAGAAATATTTTAAAATGAATACAAATTTTGGTTTGTATTTGAATAATTTAGTATTTACTATCATTCATAGCGAAAAATCTATCCGAGTTTTTTTTAAATGAAATGAGCGAACAAATGCACGAAACATGAATTTTAGGGGAAAACAAAGATTGTGGAGAAATATTTTAAAAGGAATACATATTTTTGTTTGCATTTGAATAATTTAGTATTTACTATCATTCATAGCGAAAAATCTATCCGAGTTTTTTTTAAATGAAATGAGCGAACAAATGCATGAAACATGAATTTTAGGGGCAAACAAAGATCGTGGAGAAATATTTTAAAATGAATACAAATTTTGGTTTGTATTTGAATAATTTAGTATTTACTATCATTCTTTACGAAAAATCTAACCAAGATTTTTAGCATGAAATGAGCGAACAAAGGCACGAAACAAGAGTTTTAGGTGAAAATAAAGATATTCGGGAAATATTTTAAAATGAATACAAATTTTGGTTTGTATTTGAATAATTTAGTATTTACTATCATTCATAGCGAAAAATCTATCCGAGTTTTTTTTAAATGAAATGAGCGAACAAATGCATGATACATGAATTTTAGGGGTAAACAAAGATTGTGGAAAAATATTTTAAAAGGAATACATATTTTGGTTTGCATTTGAATAATTTAGTATTTACTATCATTCTTTACGAAAAATCTATCCAAATTTTTTTGAATGAAACGAGCGAACAAACGCACGAAACGTCAGTTCTAGGGGCAAATAAAGATTGTGAAGAAATATTATCAATGGAATACATATTTTGGTTTGCATTTGAATAATTTAGTATTTACTATCATTCTCTACGAAAAATCTATTCGAGTTTTTTTTGACTTGACGAGTGAAAAAGCACGAAACATGAGTTTCGGAGGAAATAACGATTGTGGAGAAATATTTTAAAATGAATACCAATTTTGTTTCATATGATTAATTTAGTAGTAACTATCATTCTTTACGAAAAATCTATCCGAGTTTTTTTTTGAATGAAATGAGCGAACGAACGCACGAAACATGAGTTTTAGGGTCAAACAAAAATTGTGGAGAAATTTTTAAATACGAATATAATTTTTTTTTGTATTTGAATATTTGAGTATTTACTATCATTCTTTATGAAAAATCTAATTGAGTGTTTTAGATTGAAATGAGCGAACGAATGCATGAAACGTGAGTTTTAGGTGCAAACAAAGATCGTGGAGAAATATTTTAAAATGAATACAAATTTTGGTTTGTATTTGAATAATTTAGTATTTACTATCATTCATAGCGAAAAATCTATCCGAGTTTTTTTTAAATGAAATGAGCGAACAAATGCACGAAACATGAGTTTTAGGGGCAAAACAAAGATTGTGGAGAAATATTTTAAAAGGAATACATATTTTGGTTTGCATTTGAATAATTTTTTATTTACTATCATTCATAGCGAAAAATCTATCCGAGTTTTTTTTAAATGAAATGAGCGAACAAATGCATGAAACATGAATTTTAGGGGCAAACAAAGATCGTGGAGAAATATTTTAAAATGAATACAAATTTTGGTTTGTATTTGAATAATTTAGTATTTACTATCATTCTTTACGAAAAATCTAACCAAGATTTTTAGCATGAAATGAGCGAACAAAGGCACGAAACAAGAGTTTTAGGTGAAAATAAAGATATTCGGGAAATATTTTAAAATGAATACAAATTTTGGTTTGTATTTGAATAATTTAGTATTTACTATCATTCATAGCGAAAAATCTATCCGAGTTTTTTTTAAATGAAATGAGCGAACAAATGCATGATACATGAATTTTAGGGGTAAACAAAGATTGTGGCAAAATATTTTAAAAGGAATACATATTTTGGTTTACATTTGAATAATTTAGTATTTACTATCATTCTTTACGAAAAATCTATCCAAATTTTTTTGAATGAAACGAGCGAACAAACGCACGAAACGTCAGTTCTAGGGGCAAATAAAGATTGTGAAGAAATATTATCAATGGAATACATATTTTGGTTTACATTTGAATAATTTAGTATTTACTATCATTCTCTACGAAAAATCTATTCGTGTTTTTTTTTAACTAGCGAGTGAAAACGCACGAAACATGAGTTTGGGAAATAACGATTGTGGAGAAATATTTTAAAATGAATACAATTTTTGTTTGCATATGATTAATTTAGTAGTAACTATCATTCTTTACGAAAAATCTATCCGAGTTTTTTTTTGAATGAAACGAGCGAACGAACGCACGAAACATGAGTTTTAGGGTCAAACAAAAATTGTGGAGAAATTTTTAAATACGAATATAATTTTTTTTTGTATTTGAATATTTGAGTATTTACTATCATTCTTTTTGAAAAATCTAATTGAGTGTTTTAGATTGAAATGAGCGAACAAATGCATGAAACGTGAGTTTTAGGTGCAAACAAAGATCGTGGAGAAATATTTTAAAATGAATACAAATTTTGGTTTGTATTTGAATAATTTAGTATTTACTATCATTCATAGCGAAAAATCTATCCGAGTTTTTTTTAAATGAAATGAGCGAACAAATGCACGAAACATGAATTTTAGGGCAAAACAAAGATTGTGGAGAAATATTTTAAAAGGAATACATATTTTGGTTTGCATTTGAATAATTTTTTATTTACTATCATTCATAGCGAAAAATCTATCCGAGTTTTTTTTAAATGAAATGAGCGAACAAATGCATGAAACATGAATTTTAGGGGCAAACAAAGATCGTGGAGAAATATTTTAAAATGAATACAAATTTCGGTTTGTATTTGAATAATTTAGTATTTACTATCATTCTTTACGAAAAATCTAACCAAGATTTTTAGCATGAAATGGGCGAACAAAGGCACGAAACAAGAGTTTTAGGTGAAAATAAAGATATTCGGGAAATATTTTAAAATGAATACAAATTTTGGTTTGTATTTGAATAATTTAGTATTTACTATCATTCATAGCGAAAAATCTATCCGAGTTTTTTTTAAATGAAATGAGCGAACAAATGCATGATACATGAATTTTAGGGGTAAACAAAGATTGTGGAAAAATATTTTAAAAGGAATACATATTTTGGTTTACATTTGAATAATTTAGTATTTACTATCATTCTTTACGAAAAATCTATCCAAATTTTTTTTGAATGAAACGAGCGAACAAACGCACGAAACGTCAGTTCTAGGGGCAAATAAAGATTGTGAAGAAATATTATCAATGGAATATATATTTTGGTTTGCATTTGAATAATTTAGTATTTTTATTTTAAAAATTTTTTAATTTTTTTTTTTTGAAAAAAAAAAAAAAAAAACTGAGTTTGAATAAGTTTTATTATTTTTTTTTGTACTATCATTCTTTACGAAAAATCTATTCGTGTTTTTTTTGAATGAAATGAGCGAACGAACGCACGAAACCTGAGTTTTAGGGTCAAACAAAAATTGTGGAGAAATTTTTAAATACGAATATAATTTTTTTTTGTATTTGAATATTTGAGTATTTACTATCATTCTTTATGAAAAATCTAATTGAGTGTTTTAGATTGAAATGAGCGAACGAATGCATGAAACGTGAGTTTTAGGTGCAAACAAAGATCGTGGAGAAATATTTTAAAATGAATACAAATTTTGGTTTGTATTTGAATAATTTAGTATTTACTATCATTCATAGCGAAAAATCTATCCGAGTTTTTTTTAAATGAAATGAGCGAACAAATGCACGAAACATGAATTTTAGGGGCAAAACAAAGATTGTGGAGAAATATTTTAAAAGGAATACATATTTTGGTTTGCATTTGAATAATTTATTATTTACTATCATTCATAGCGAAAAATCTATCCGAGTTTTTTTTAAATGAAATGAGCGAACAAATGCATGAAACATGAATTTTAGGGGCAAACAAAGATCGTGGAGAAATATTTTAAAATGAATACAAATTTTGGTTTGTATTTGAATAATTTAGTATTTACTATCATTCTTTACGAAAAATTTAACCATGATTTTTAGCATGAAATGAGCGAACAAAGGCACGAAACAAGAGTTTTAGGTGAAAATAAAGATATTCAGGAAATATTTTAAAATGAATACAAATTTTGGTTTGTATTTGAATAATTTAGTATTTACTATCATTCATAGCGAAAAATCTATCAGAGTTTTTTTAAATGAAATGAGCGAACAAATGCATGATACATGAATTTTAGGGGTAAACAAAGATTGTGGCAAAATATTTTAAAAGTAATACATATTTTGGTTTGCATTTGAATAATTTAGTATTTACTATCATTCTTTACGAAAAATCTATCCAAATTTTTTTGAATGAAACGAGCGAACAAACGCACGAAACGTCAGTTCTAGGGGCAAATAAAGATTGTGAAGAAATATTATCAACGGAATACATATTTTGGTTTACATTTGAATAATTTAATATTTACTATCATTCTCTACGAAAAATCTATTCGAGTTTTTTTTTAACTAGACGAGTGAAAAAACGCACGAAACATGAGTTTCAGAGGAAATAACGATTGTGGAGAAATATTTTAAAATGAATACCAATTTTTGTTTGCATATGATTAATTTAGTAGTAACTATCATTCTTTACGAAAAATCTATCCGAGTTTTTTTTTGAATGAAACGAGCGAACGAACGCAAGAAACATGAGTTTTAGGGTCAAACAAAAATTGTGGAGAAATTTTTAAATACGAATATAATTTTTTTTTGTATTTGAATATTTGAGTATTTACTATAATTATTTTTGAAAAATCTAACTGAGTGTTTTAGATTGAAATGAGCGAACAAATGCATGAAACGTGAGTTTTAGGTGCAAACAAAGATCGTGGAGAAATATTTTAAAATGAATACAAATTTTGGTTTGTATTTGAATAATTTAGTATTTACTATCATTCATAGCGAAAAATCTATCCGAGTTTTTTTTAAATGAAATGAGCGAACAAATGCACGAAACATGAATTTTAGGGGAAAACAAAGATTGTGGAGAAATATTTTAAAAGGAATACATATTTTTGTTTGCATTTGAATAATTTAGTATTTACTATCATTCATAGCGAAAAATCTATCCGAGTTTTTTTTAAATGAAATGAGCGAACAAATGCATGAAACATGAATTTTAGGGGCAAACAAAGATCGTGGAGAAATAAAATGAATACAAATTTTGGTTTGTATTTGAATAATTTAGTATTTACTATCATTCTTTACGAAAAATCTAACCAAGATTTTTAGCATGAAATGAGCGAACAAAGGCACGAAACAAGAGTTTTAGGTGAAAATAAAGATATTCGGGAAATATTTTAAAATGAATACAAATTTTGGTTTGTATTTGAATAATTTAGTATTTACTATCATTCATAGCGAAAAATCTATCAGAGTTTTTTTTAAATGAAATGAGCGAAGAAATGCATGATACATGAATTTTAGGGGTAAACAAAGATTGTGGAAAAATATTTTAAAAGTAATACATATTTTGGTTTGCATTTGAATAATTTAGTATTTACTATCATTCTTTACGAAAAATTTATCCAAATTTTTTTGAATGAAACGAGCGAACAAACGCACGAAACGTCAGTTCTAGGGGCAAATAAAGATTGTTGTAGGGCTTCGCGATTCATCTCCAAATGATCTACCTGTGTCTCCTTGTGGATCTGATCACGAAAAGGCGCTACGACTCCAACACCGCCCTCTACACATATCCACACGCGACTGACTCATTGGATGAAAAACCGAGATTACTAGATCTGGTTTCTCTTTCTCTCTCTCTCAATAGACGGCTAGGGTGAGATCTGAATCTTCAGACCTAATCAGATGAACCCTTCATCTATTTATAGCATCTAATGCTCACACCTCTTCATCTTCCTTTTGATTTTCTGTGTCCAACCGAGTTAGTTATGTTTGTGTGCGACCCTATAGGCTCATTTAATATTGGCAATAAACTTCAAGTTTATAAATCATAAGTAGCCTTTAGTACAACGTTATGATTATCCAAATTAATGAATGACACGTGATCATAACCTATACCTCAATTATGTATTTAGTCCCTTTGTTAAACGATATTTACATTGATCAAAAGGCATGGTTTTATGTCATCCTTATTATGATCAATTTTCTTTCCTGAATTATAATTAGACAGAATAAATTAAAAGATATAAACAACACATGCTAATTCTTTCATACACGGCCGTGTGTTTTCCTTCAGTCTCAATTTATCAGGGGGCCCTGAGATATCTCTCTCGTATCTGAGAGTAACAAATTTTATCTTTAACATTCACATTCCAATTCATGGTTTACTAAATACCCGATCATAGCTTTTATAATTATCCGGTTAAAAATAACATTTGACTATGTCAAAGTATAAAGATATACAAGGACTACTCATACATTAGATGATGAGAAAATACTAATGATATATATCATGTATATTCTCATAGTGGGTCGATCCAATATATGTTCTCCAACATATATTTATATTAATGAATTGATATCCAATATCCATGATCAGTAAAACGTGATCATCATCCAAATAATATACTAGTAATAATGAAACGGTTCAGAATGCAAGAATCCAAGAAATTATTTTTGCCCTTGTCACATAGCGTTTCTCTTAGTAAGACACACTGTCCTACAAGTGAGCAGGAATGAAGACACATAAATAAGATCCCATATGCTTCGGCTATAGGATTTATCATGTATGACATGATATGTACTAGACCAGATGTGTCATACTCATTGAGCGCAACAAGCAGGTTTCAGTCTAATCTAGGTGAAAGTCATTGGATAGCTGTTAAAAGAATCCTTAAGTACTTACGAAGAACAAAGGACATGTTCCTAGTCTATGGAGGTATGGAAGACGAGCTCGTTGTAAAGGGTTACACCGGCGCAAGCTTCAAGACAGACTCAGATGACTTTAGATCACAATCAGGTTATTTATTTTGCCTAAATGGAGGTGCAGTGACATGGAAGAGTTCGAAGCAATGTACTATAGCAGATTCTTCAACGGAAACAGAGTATATAGCTGCTGTAGAGGCGGCTAAAGAAGCTGCTTGGATAAAGAATTTTTTGGTGAAGCTAAGCGTAGTTCCAAGCATCTCGGAACCAGCGGATCTATATTGTGATAACAATGGAGCGATCGCACAAGTAAAGGAACCGAGATCTCACCAAAAGTCCAAGCACATACTGCGACGCTTCCATCTAATCAGAAAGATCATACAAAATGCTGATGTTAAAATGTGTAGAGTGCCATCGGACGACAATGTCGCCGATTCATTAACTAAACCACTCCCGCAAGCGAAGCTTGAGGGTCATGTTAGGTCTATGGGCATAAGATGCTTAGAGTTGGCCTAGTGCAAGTGGGAGACTATAGGATTAGTGCCCTAGGTCAAATGTATTGTACTAGGAAATGATTATGTATTAAGACATTATTATTTATTCAATAAAGGTCTTTTCTTATATATCTGTTTGTATGGGTTGTGAATGTAAATCTTATATCAGCCAAGAATGATACTTCGGATTCACGTCATCAAAATACGTGATTCTAATAGTAGAACTGTGAACCAACAAATGACATTCTAAACTGTCCCTAGTGATATGTAGGATGTTTATAGAGATAGACATACTTCAGGTAAGAAGCTACATATCCCCACTAGTATATTCGCAGGCTGGATGATCATGTTCTGCTGATCATGGACATAGAGATGTAAAGCCTGAAATATAGATACGTGTTAGAGAACATGTACTAGACGGACCACACTATGAGAATATGCATAGTATATGTCATTAGTGATTCTCATATGAATAATGTACTTGTTCCTACGACCTGAGGTCACCATGGATTCCTGTATGAGGAACTGCATACTTTAATATGATGTTACGTCATCCGTAACGGGATGATCATTATGGTCTCGTTAGGTACGCACTGAATCATGACGAGGAATGTGAGTGACCAAGATGGGATTTGTTCCTCTTGTCATGAGGGAGATATCTCTGGGCCCCCTGATGAACTAGGACTGAAGGAAATGCATGACCATGCTCAAAATGGATTAACATGTGTTATTAATATTATTTTGTATTTACTCAGTCTAATTCTCGATCAGGAAAGAGACTTTGATCAAACTCAAGGATGACATACTTCCATGCCTTGTGATCAAGATATATATCATAGAACAATAGGAATAAGCAAATGTCTATTCAGATAGGTTTATGATCGCTGATCATTTCATTCAACATGGGTAGTCATGACATCAGTCTAGAGGTTACTCATGACTTATGATCTTTAGAAGATCGTTGCCAACATTAAATGGAACCTACACGGTCACACAATGAACTCCATTCGTACAGGATGTATATGCCTCAAAAACAGTTATACATATGATGTATAAATTGGTGAACGAAATAATCAATTATTGGATAATTGATTGAACAAAATAGTACCATTCCGTTGGCAACGGAATAGTTCCGTTCCCAACGGAATAGACATGGAAACTGTAATAACCTTTGCTGCCAAGTATTCCGTTATGGAAATACCTATTTTATTGGTAATAGAATAGTTCCGTTGGCAACAGAATAGGCGCAGATTAGGGTTTTTAGTTATGGTAACTGAGCAATCGTTCGCCTCTCTCTCTAGTATAAATAGAAGGGCAAGAGTCTCTCTATTCGACACACAGAAAAGAGAGAGATATTCGAAAAATATTTCCGGACTTGTCTAGCCAAGTCCGGTTATTCCGTACGTCTGAAGTTCGCGTGGATATGAGTATTGCGATCGATCGATCTTCATCCCTAGTAGAAGCAAGGAGGTCGCGTGTCGAGATTTAGGAAGGAGAAGGTTGCAAGTCAGGAAAGTTCAGACCGACATCCGTTCTTTGTCTCGCGGATCAGGAAGATCCGAGGTATAAATTTTAATAGTTAATCTCATACTTTTATTCCCTTAACGTTGATCCTAGGACGGGTTAAATCCATAGGTTCCACTGTGGATGTAACATACATGGCTATGGATTTGCCAACAATGGCATCAGAGCGTTCGTTAAGGAAATAATCGTCGATGACATATTTAAAATTTAGTAAATTCTAGTATAATAAATTTTAGGATTTTGAAAAATATTATTTCAAAACATCACAGAAATCATTTCTGGGAATATAATATTGGATATTATGATTTTCTAGAGTTTCAACAATTAGTTTTTTTAAACCCGTTTTGGAAACGGAACTAAAACAAAAGAAAATACGAATTTCCAACATGTCTTCGTTGAGAACAGAGTACTTCCATTGAGAAAGAAATAGTTCCATTTAGAACGGAACAGTTCCGTTCCCAACGGAATAATACTGATTTTGCGAGAAACCCTAATTTTTGTTATACATGGAATTTAAATATACAAATATAGTATGAGCTTTAGATCTGTGATTGTTCTGTGATGTAATCTTGTGTGTGAATGCTTGTAATTTTATTTAATATCTATGACAACCAGTGAGTTGTCCAAAGTTGTAATTATGGCAACCTGTGAGTTGTCCAAATTTTTAAATTACCTTTTCTAGCAATAGGATAGTTGGTAGGATAGATATTATTTCAAGACTTCAAGACAAGAGATCTTGGCGTAATCTTCGGAAGATGGCATTGGATCTTCGCACACACAACGAAGGGTTCGTTGAAGATTACTCCTGCAATCTAGAGATAGATCTAGAATTAGAAACCTCATGATCGCTCGTGAGGATTAGGCTCATACCATATTTAACTTAGTTTCTGTGATGTTTATATTTATAAATCTAAAACAAAATCCTTCAGAATGTTAAGTAAGAAAGTGCCCCCCATGTCACTGAAGCCCTCGGTACTTAGACAGTCTTCCATGTGGGTCATGCCAAAGCTGAGTTTGTTGGACTCTATTTCGCTGATAATCATACATGGTTAAACTTAACTAAGCAAGCAAGTCGGACTTGGGCTCAGGGCACAAGATGAAATAATACACCGGGCATATGATGCTCATTCCATAGAAGGAAAGAGTTGTATATGATACAATTGGAAGTGTTCCTACCTAAATAGTTGTATATTGAGGGTTGCGCCAAAGCGTACTTAATACTCAATGAAATACGGATCTTGACTCACTATGGAAACCTCATTTATTTGATATAAAGAAAAATAGTGGGAGTACAATATAAGAAGCACCAAAACAAAATAACCCCAATGAATAAATAATAATGGCACTTTACATTTTAACTTATAGAATAATGGCAAATAATAATTCAACTGGGTTGAATTTGCGATCTATCCTTGAGAAGGATGATCTCAATGGGTCTAACTTCCTTGACTTGTTTAGAAACTTGAGAATTGTTCTCAAGGCTGACAATAAATTGTATGTCATAGAAGAGACTTACCCAGAGGAACCAGAACAAGGAGCCACAACGGCTGCCCGAGATGCGTGTGCTAAATACGTTAAGGACGACATGGAGATATCTTGTCTCATGCTAGCGACCATGACCTCCGAGCTTCAGAAGCAACTAAAGGACCTGGGTGCTTACGATATGATCGTAACTCTCAAGGAAATGTTCCAAGAGAAGGCTAGAGTTGAGCGCTAAAAAGCGACCGTCTCTCTGACTGACACAAAGATGGCTGAAGGTTCATCTGTGAGTGCTCATGTACTCAAGATGAAGAGTTATCTTGATCAATTGGAGAGGCTTGTTTTAGCTATGTCCGGAGAATTGGTTGTTGACATAATTCTCAGGTCGTTACCTCCTAGTTTTAAGCAATTCATCATGAACTATAATATGCATCTGTAATGAATATTTTTATACAAATTTTTAGGGTTTTTTATCATGACAAATTCAATCATAATTCACATGAAATGTGTAAAAAATGTTCATAATTCATAAAACATATTTTGAAACCTCCTAATACGTTTTTGTGTAATTTTACACGTGAAAATGCCATAAAATGAAGAATTGGACCAAAACGCAAATAATGGGCCAAAGATAGCCAAACTCTCCCTAAAACCCTTAAATACCCTACACATACTTCTCCAACCCTAAACGATGGAAAACGTTGGTGGAAAAGAGCAAACATTGGAACGAGTACGAAACGACCACAAAACGTTATGAAAACGTCCACTGTCTCATGACATTCTTGTAATGTGTATTTTTATACACATTTTTAGGATTTTTATCTTATTAATTTCACTCTTAAATCACATAAAATATTGGAAAAGTGTTTAAATTTAATAAAAATTAATTTTGAAGCCCTTAATATATTTTTGTGTGCTTTTTCTGGTAAAAAGACCAAGAAAACGATATTTGGATGACTTGGTGAAAAGTCGACTCCAAATAAAGGGCCGATCTACAAATCATGGGCCAAGGATGGCCGTATTCTCGACAAATCTCCGCGAAAAATCCTACACACGCCTCTTCGACCTTCTACAACCCTTTCCAACCAATCATTTAAGCAAAACGGCAAATATCCATAAAAATATAAAATGTCAAATCCGAAAACCGCCTTTGACCAAAAAGTCAACTTTCCCGAAATAGGGTCTTGTATGGTGTCAATACGAAGGTCTCGACGATACGAATCCAACGGTACCAATCTCGCGAAAAAAAGACCTTCTAGAACTCTCAGAAAGTGCAAATGAAAATTTGATCTAAAGGGATTAAAGTCAATTAAATTCGGACCACTCATCAGCTGACACAGGGCATAGAGATAGTCCAATTTCGGAGCAATTCAGGGAAGAACAAAACGTGTTTTTCTTTTATCAAGCAACCTTATAAATTGATGTCTCCATTTAATTCTAAACAAAGCCTCCATTTACCCTAGAAATTATGCAAAGAAAGGTGAAACGGATCTCTCCATTTCGTATGACACTGAGACTTTAACCGACCACTTCTTTTATTACTCTCTTCCGTGCAGTCCTGCCCGCCAACCCGTGATTGACACGTGTCAAAGGGGTGCTTTTTCACCAATCAGGACTCCGCCATGTGTACAAGTTCCCTCAACTAACAAATATTCTCCTTGGCCTTCTATGAGTGTGTTCCCCAATTGTCTAGTGACACGTGGCCATAAAATCTAACTTTAATCAATCGCTGGCTGACACGTGTATGAGCTCTTGGTTTAAAGAGGAAATGTTATAGAACTCCCACAAAGTGCACCCAAATGAGTTTGATCAGATTTTGAATAGAAAATGAAAGAGAGAATGTTAAATATCCCCCAAATTACTACCAATACCAAAACCGGAACAAACCCTTATTTTAGTCCCACAACCCCATTTCAAAATCTTTTCAAGTCAAAATTCCTCTATAAATAAACCCCTCTTGAATCATTCACACATCTTCTCTCTTCTCCTCCATTGTAAATATCACCTCCATGGATGACCTTATTTAGGGTTGTCCAAAATCTAATTTTCTTCTTTTGGTGCCTTGAGACAAAAGGGATCCAAGCTTCAAGAGGAAATTCTTGGTCTAGAAGGAGCGGGAATTGAAGGAAGATTCAAATCGACAAGGAGGCTCTAACTTGAATCTTCATTTGTGGTTTGATTTATTTTTCTTCTTTTTCCTTAATTTTCTCTCTTTAGTTGAATTAATAATTTGTCAAGTATGCTTGTGAATATTGTTTGTGTGTGCATGCTTGAGTAGTTTTGTGTAGGGAAATACTTTTTGTATAATTTGTCATGAAATCTTATGTTCGTTTTATGCAATTTTGCGTGGTTTTAGAAGATTAATTCTTGAACAATTTATAATGCTTGAGTTTAAAAAATATGTTTGATTCAAAATTTAAATACTAAATTGATTCTAATTGGAAAATAAGTCTAAATTTAAATTGGGATGTGTTAAGAATTATTTGATCATTTGAATACTTGGAAGAGGTTTTTGTGATTAAATTATGTTTTAAAATTGAGTTTATGTAAAAACTTGAAAATGGAAGTTTTTAAGTTCAACCTAATCTTGATTTATTAATTGATTAATTTTTGGAAGGAAATTAGTTAATCCTTGCTTCTAGAACTATTAAAATTGTTATCTTGTGTGATTAATGATTTACAAGTTATACAAATTGTTATAATTTCCCTATCTTTTGTTAACTCTTAAAATAAAACAAAAAAATATTATTCCTTCTTTTATTATTTTATCGTACATGTTCATCTCTTAAACAACTTCATTATACACACTTTTAGTTCTTAAATCATGACCCTTGGAATTTGCATACATACTTAGAATTTGAGAATTGATTTGTGAACATGTTTTACTTAAGGCCAGTCTCCTTGTGTTCGACCCTGAAACTCAATACCACATATACACTTATTTGAATTGAATTAGGGTAAAATATAAATTATTTTGTTAACACGTGATTACACCACGACACGTTTTCACGTAGTTACAAAATGGCGCCGTTGCCGGGTAGACGGCTTTAATTAAGTTGAAAGTAACCCACTAATCTTTTCTCTAGTGTTGTGTCTTTCTTATTTTGAAGGTTTTAGGTAAAAAGATGAATCGGAAGGGAAAGACTTGAGATGGCGGGAAGGCAAACATGGAGTGGAAGGCCCAGTGAGGGCTATCCTTGGAAAAATACTGAAGGCTACATCCAGCAACCACAACCTTCCTATGGGCACTCTTACGAGCAAGGAGGTTTCTTCAACCACTCCTCCATCATGGAGCCGAGGGATGAAACGTTGAAACAATCCTGGGGTTTTGAACCTCAGGTGAACTTCCAAAACTCGTACACGCCCACCACACCAACCCATTCATCCCAACCTTACCTCCACCCAGACGAGTACTATCCTCTAAACCAAGACTATCAACAACCTCTAATTTCTTTTGAAGACAAATGACTTGATAAGATGGACCTCTTCGAGAAACGGTTCTCAGATATGTCGAACTCGGTCATGGAGATATTCAACAGACGAGAAGCCACCATCCAACATCATCATGATGAAGCTAGCCTTTGTGATGAGGGTCTTAGGGTCTTTGAAGAAGTAGAAATGGGGAAATCTCTTTGTGATGAGGGTTTAAGGGTTTTTGAAGAATTAGGGGTTGATATTTCTCAAGGTGATGAGGAGCAAAAAATGTTCAAAAGGGGGGAACTTGAGGAAAAAGAGGACGCCAACTTTAAGTTGGAGGAATATTTGTGTGATGGGGAATGTGGGTCAAATGGGGATTTTGGGATTATGTTTTGTGAAAACTCGAGTGATGTGGAATGTGAATCAAAAGGCGAGTCAATGGTTGACTTTTATAAGGCCTCGAGTGATGGGGAATGCGAGTCATGTGATGACTCACTGGTTGAACCTTTCGATGAGTCGAGTGCTACCAAAACCCAAGAATTGGTTAAAGAAATTATAAATATTTTTGAGAAACTATGGGTCGAGGACGAGGAAGAGTCAAAGCATGACTCAAATGTTGAAAATTGGGACGAACCGACCACCCCAAAACTCGACAAAATTCCACAAAATTTCCCAAAATCTATCTCTTGCCAAACTATACATTACACTGAACTTGTGATAAGTGGTGTGATGTATGTCGTCGACCTTCCAACCAACCAAGGAGTGCAATGGGGCATTGACTTGCCTCTCTCAACGAAATCCAACCCCAAACTCCTTTCAAAACCTGAAAGTTTTTGCGAGAACAAGGGCAAATGGCAACGCAGACCGATTCTCTTACCATCGTGTGAACTTCTCCAAGGATTTGTTCACATCTATGATCCGTTCAAGCGAGGCTGACATGAAGTTGTCGGGCTCGAGACGTTAAACGGGAGCGCTTGGCGAGGGGCAACTCGTCATGTCAAGTCATATTTTTCTTTTTATTTATTATTTTTAATTTTTTCTTTTGACAAAACTTATTCATTCACACTTAAACTTTTTGCAAAAGTTTAAGTGTGGTGAGGGTGATTTTGCACAAAATCCTTTACTACTTCCAATTTTCACAATTTCTAAACTTTCTCTTGTACATACAAAAGTTTAAGTGTGGTGATATTGATTTTGTGCAAAAATCAAGTTTCGTAACCTTTTTGTGTTAAAAAAAAAAAGTAAAAAAAAAAAAAAATGAAAAATTGAAAATATAAAACCAATAAAAAAAAAAATTCATAAAACTGATTTATTTATTTTTGTTAATAAACTTATCTTACTTGGATTTGTAAATATCAAAAGGCTTTTAAAAAGAAAAGTGAAAGAAAAGGGGTTTTGAAGACGAAGTATTTTTGAAACTAAGTCCTTCAAGCAATGAGACCACAAAACGTTATGAAAACGTGCACTGTCTCATGACGTTCTTCAGCCAAACCGATACGTCAACCGACCACGTTCGGTCCCAAAACAGAGAAGAAACGTCCAAGTTTCTTATGACGTTTCGTATTGGAAAGTGATGTTCCGATCAACTATAATTCTTAATGAAATATTTTTTTTCTCATGTTAAAATCATCAAATATAAAGTTGTTGCAATTTTCTCTTTATTTTGAGTTACATATTGTTTTGCTTCCAATTTTATTTTTTTTGCTAAAATATGTGAATATAGACCATATAAAAGTAGATATATAAAAATGAAATTCTCAAAAAAACTATTATTAATTTTCTCTACGTCATTGAATCGAAATATTTATCAAATCTTAGCTTTTAATTTAGATTATTATCATAATATCACATGATTAGTTAGATCAATATTCAATGTTATATCTCCATTATGTGAGAATTACCATCTCAAATAAAATTTCGGAATATTAAAAACTATATGATATTACTTCATGTATTATGAGTTTCATAATAACATATGTGTAATCCCTACAATTTTAACATATATAAAAAAAAAAAAAATAGCGGTGACAAATTTTTGAAGAAAATGAGTCATCTTATATTTTTCTATGTAGTATACATATTTTTTCCCACATATATAAATATTATTTTTTATCATTTTTGAAGTTAATAATCTATAATTTAATCTTATGTAGTTTCAACTAAAATCTTCGAAATAAATTCTCTTGAATTTTATTTTTTCCGATCTCGTTCGTCTAAATCGATTAATAATAAATTTATTTTTTAAATATAATATGTCAAGACATAATGACATAAGAAAAACAAAGACAACAATTTTGAATTCCCATATATAATTTATGTATTATGGATTCACAAACTTTAATTTTAAATTTTCATAATTGTAAATTATACATTATTAGATTGAAATAACTATTAAAATTGAAATACTAGTCGCAAAGCGCGAGCATTATCCTTGTACTATAAAGAGGGACCATATTTAAAATTTACGTTTATACACTTATTGGCGCTTTAAATAAAGTAATGCTTATATTTGATATTTTCTTATGTTATATATAATAAATCATTTTTTTTTGGATTTCTGGAGATATTTCTGATATTCACAAACTTTGTTTTATAAAGTTATTTATGATATTTGAAGATTTTGTAGAGTTACTCATGGAATTAAAAATATTATCACACTAACATTTTGTAGGGGTGTGACATATTTTTCAAGAGTGTATACATGAAATATATCTTGGAAAACAAAAACTTTTTGTTATATTATCTGACTTAAATTGACATTAATATCATATTTTCAATTTTAAAGTGATATATATTGAGATTTCATAGAGATATAAATTAATTATATTAATTATTTTAATTTTATGATACGCAGCGTTTTATTTTTTTCATATAAGATGGAGAAAAAAATAATTTAAAATATATGAAAAGGAATTATTTTTAAGCTTTAACTTAAATAAATTATTATACTGATAAAAATCATTTTCCATTTTGAAAAATACTGGAGCTGTCTCGCTCTGCTTCGGACAAAAATAAACTTTATAATTTAAAAGATATTTTTAAATCTTGATTTTTTGTGTTGATAATGACCACAATTTTAATCTATCAATTATTATTTCTTAATTTAAAATATTTGGAGAATCAATAAATCTAACACGCAGAATAATTTTCTTTTTAAGAGAATTTGGAGAGAGTATGTGTTAATTTTTATACTCATTCCAAATGTACATATGTTTTTACTATTTTTGACATATTTATCTTGTTTTTTTTCCAATACATCACACATAGAATAATTAAAATAAACAAATTACATTTCTTATTCTTATAGGTCTTTAGAAATATTTTTGCTATTTTATTTATCTTGAAAACATAAAAATGTAATATTATTCATTGTGCAACATAAATAAATATTGTTTACACATGTTAAATAATAAAATATTAAGAAAATATTCTTATTATTGTATCTTTTGTTGCTAATATAAAATGTGAAATTCTTAACACAAAAAACGTAGCTGTTCTAGGCTTGATTCTATGATGCTGGTTGTGATTCTTAACTCATCTTGATTTATTTATTTTTTTGTTGAGATTAAAACAATGGGAAAAAAGATAAAAGTATATAAGAAAAAATTGGTAGGTGAAGGGGTTCGAACTGCCTACCTACGCTTGTTGTATGGTCCCCAAGATTTGAAAGCCACCAATACGTCCAGTATGGTTGAAGGAGAACAAGACTTTTTGATGAAGTCATCACGGAGGAATTTGAACAGGAAGAATGCTAGCCAGCGATTCTTATCATACTTTTTGCAATATGTTTTCTCATATCGGTGACCCAATTTCTACTGTATATAATGGGCAATATCATGTCCAGTCATCTCCGGTCTGTCCAGTGTGTTACTTGTCGCGTTAGGGGTGGCCAAAAAGCTCGTAGCTCGATAGCTCGCTCGAACTCGACTCGAAAAAAGCTCGAAAAAGCTCGCTCGAAAACAGATCGAACTGAATTCGAGCCGAGCCAAACCGAGCTCGAGCTCGGCTCGAGCTCGACCCCTTACATAGTTTTACGCATCATATATTCCTATCATATCTTAAATCTTAATCATAAACTCGAGCTGGCTCGAGCCGAGTCGAGCTGAACTCGAGTTTTAGAATAAAATCCCTAACAAAATTATCAAAAAAATAAAACTGCACTAAACTCGAGCAAGCTCGGGCCGAGTCGAGCTGGCTCGAGTTTTTTTCGAGCCGAGCTCGAGCCAAGCCTTCGAGCTCGAATCTTATTAAAACTCGAGCCGAGCCGAGCTCGAGGCAGAACTCGAGCCGAGCTCGAGCTGATGCCAGCTCGGCTCGACTCGGCTCGTTGCCACCCCTAGTCGCGTACAAAGCCCTGTTGAAACCAGCCTCGTCCATGAGATTTTTTGAGGTCGATCGAGCGTAAACGTTCACAACCTTGGGCTCCCTACATGTAAATATGAATGATAAATAGAAAATACCGAGAGAAACACATACAAATCAATAAACCAACTTAAGTAGTTTCTGATAAGTGTTTGTGTATGGAATTTTACATCAAACATTATTTTGCAAGATCCCAAACTTGCTTTCTTATGCATTTGCGAATGTCTACCTTCACTTCTATCGTTCCATCTCCGCCCCCATTTTTGTTTGCAAATGCTCTCTTCCCCCTCATTGAAATCATGGCCTTTGTTTCACCTATTGAAAACCTGAGGAGCGAGCTTTATAGACTAATCAGTTAGGATAAATTTTGATAGTTCCTGAGATAATGATGGATAAAGTGAGCTTTATATTCCTTAGCTACACTCATTGTTTACGAGGACACCTATCATTTATTCCGATGTGGTCTTGATATGATGTTTCTACAACCGGCATGCAAAAAATAATGATAAGTACGACTGAATTATGTAATGTGTATTTTTATACACATTTTTAGAATTTTTATCATATAAAATTTATTATTAAATGACATAAAATATTGAAAAAATGTTTAAAATTAATAAAAATTATTTTTGAAACTCTTAATAAATTTTTGTGTGATTTTTTAGGTAAAAAGACCAAGAAAGAAATATTTGGATGACCTTATGAAAAGTCAACTCCAAATAAAGAGCCGATTTACAAATTATGGGCCCAGAATGACCGAATTCTCCATAAATCTTCGCGAAAATTCTACACACGCCTCTCCGACCTTCTACAACCCTTTCCAACCAACCATTCAAGCAAAACCGTAAAAATTCACAAAAATATAAAAAGTCTAACCCGAAAACCGCCTTTGATCAAAAAGTCAACTTTCTCGAAATAGGGTCTTGGGGGTGTCAACATGAAGGTATCGACGATACGAATACAATGGTGTCATCCTCGCAAAAAAATACATTCCAAAACTCTCGGAAATGACAAATGAATTCTGCTTTAAATGGAAAAGAGACCAATTACTATTTGACAAGTGGCACATGGTAGTCCAATTTCAGCGCAATTCATGATTCATAAGAATAAGAATGTGTTTATTCCTCCTTCAACCAAAAACCGATCATCTCCATTTAATTCTAAACAAAGCCTCCATTTCCATTTAATACAAGCAATTCAACCCAAAACGAAGACTTCCATTTGCTCGAAATACATGGAGAAATTCTACCAATCCCCGCTTCTCTTTATCTAATCCATCGAATTCCTATCACCGTTCATGTTGTGACACAAGGCAATGGCAGCTTGTTATTTCAGTGAAAACGCGTTTCACTTTGTTGAGCTGAAAGAATTTCCGAACCTCCTCCATTTTCTGTAGAACTGGACCTCTCCATTAGTTATATAACAAGCTTTTAAAGAGAATTGGAATGTACTGTGAATATAAATGGAGGCGATCTACACGAGTTTTCTGGAGAATCTGAAACTGATCAGTACGAGGAGTAGATCTGGCCACTCATTGAGTGACACGTGACAAGGCATTCTAAATAGAATTTCTGCCTAAGAAGCATGGAAAGTTCTTATTTGCTGGATTAAATTTCTTAGATTTGGATTAACTCAATCATCTGACGCCACGTGTCCAATCTGGTAATTACAAGAGAATTGATAAAGACCTTCTAAAAAGTTTACCTAGACAGAAATTGAATAAGAAAGTAAAGGAAAATGCTACACAACTCCCAAATTACTACCCATTATCAGAACCGGATTTGTATATTTCTTTAGTCCCACAACCCCATTTCAAAATCTTTTCAAGCCAAAAATCTTCTATAAATTGAACCACTCTCACACACCATTCTCACCATTGTCTCTTCCCTAATCCATTGTAAATATCACTCTCTTCTTCTTCCTCTTTCTTTTTCTCCATGGATGGCATTCTTTAAGGTTATCCAAAACTTAATTTTCTTTTTTGGTGAGTTGAAACAAAAGAGGATCCAAGCTTCAAGAAGGAAGTCTTGTTCTAACATCCATTTGATTTGATTAATTTTTCTTTTTTCTTATTTTTTTCTCCCTTTTGTTGAATGAATAAAAAGTCTCAAACTTATGTAAATATGGTTTGTATGAGCATGAGTGAGTAGACTTCATGTAGAAAAATACTTTTTGTATAATTTGTGATGAAATTTTGTGTTTGATTTGGGCATTTTTGAGGTTTAAGAAGTTTAGCATAAGAACACTTAAATTGTTGAGTTGAATTATTTGAAAGAATATATTTGATTCAAAACTTGAATATTAAATTAATTCTAATTAGAAGATTAGTTTTGATTTAAACTGTGACGTGTTTAGGAGCTATTTAATCATTGGAACACTTGAAAGAGGTTTTTGTGATGAAGTTAGGTTTTAAATCGAGTTTATGTAAAACTTGAAAGTGGAAGTTTTTGAGTTGAACTTAATCTTTGGTTAATTAATTGATCAATTTTTGGAAGGAAATTTATCAAATCTTGCTTTTTGAACCATTTAAATAAATTGCCACCTGTTGTGATTAATGATTTACACATTATATAAATTGTCATAAAATAAAAACAATAAAAAGATATTTACTTTCTTACACTTGTTTCTATCATCTTGAACAACTTCATTATACACAATTTTCGTTCTTAAATTAGAACCCTTGTACTTGCATAAACACTTAGCACTTGAGAATTGATTTATGCACTTGTTTTATTTAAGGCCATTCTCCTTGTGTTCGACACCCTAAACTCAATTTCCACATATACACCTTGTGAATGAATTAGGGGAATTATAAATTATTTTGTTGACACGTGATTACGCCATGGCACGTTTTCGCGTCGTTATAAATTGCGCCGTTGCCGGGGAGACGGCTTTAATTAAGTTAAAACTAACCCACTAATCTTTTCTCTAGTGTTGTGTCTTTCTTATTTTAAAGATTTTTAGGTCACAAAATGGATCAGTAAGGCGAGAACTGAAATGACGGGAAGGCAAACATGGAGTGGATGGCCTAACGAGAGCTATCCATGGCAAAGCAATGAAGGCTACATCCAGCAACCACAACCTTCCAATGGGCACTCTTACGAGTAAGGAGGTTTCTTCAACCACGCCTCCATCCTGGAGTCGAGGGATGAAATGTTGAACCAATCCTGGGGTTTTGAACCTCAGGCAAACTTCCAAAACCCGTACACGCCTGCCACACCAACCCATTCGTCCCAACCTTACCTCTACCAAGACGAGTATTATCCTCCAAACTAGTGCAATGTGTATTTTTATACACATTTTTATGATTTTTATCATCTCAAATTCAATCAAATTTCACATAAAATATATGAAAAATACTCATAACTCATAAAACATAATTTGAAACCTCTTAATATATTTTTGTGATATTTTATAGGTGAAAAGGCCATAAAAGGATGAATTAGACCAACACGCAAATAATGTGTCAAAGATGGCCAAAGAAAACCCTCAAACACTCAATAAAAAAATTCCCCAAACTTTTACGACAATTCAAAAACATTTTACAACCAAGCCAAACCGAGTCAAACGCCAAAAATCGCCAAGTTGACCAAAAGTCAACTTTTCTAAAATGGGTCAAACGGTATACTAAAACAAAGAGCTCGATGAGACGAATCCAATGGTACAAGCCTCGTGATCAGAAACCCTCTAGAACTCTCAGGATCGCCAATTTAAATTATGGTCAAACTTGGTCAAAGTCAAACCTTTCTTCTCCAAATCTCATTTTTTCAAACGTACTCGAAATCGCTCAAATTGATCAGCCATGGACTCAGCATGACGAGAAAAACTTGCCTGGACCCTTTAACTTACCTAAAAACTCCGGCGATCATCGGAATTCGACGCAAATCGAGCTTAAGAACAAACCGAAACCATGGTTCATCAAACTTGTCTTCAATCCATCTTTCGACCCCAAACCTTTCTCATGCTACTCCTCTCTTCCTACCCTTTCTAACCATCTCAAGAACTCATCAAATGGTGCAAAATCAAGACAGAAATTTAGAGTTGAACAAACTATTCGATGAAATCCTCAATGAATTTTGTAAACCTAATGGACCAACGGTCAAATTTATGAAGTGAAATGAACTCGATCTGTCTTCTCTCACTTTTCTCACAATGTGATGATGTTTGACGAGTTGAACAGTTTCAGTAGGTCTCGCAATGGATTCGGAAGCCTCAATTCGATGGAAAAACAACTCGGATTCTCTTTTTGATTCACGAGTTTGTGTGTGTGTGTGTGTGTTTTTTTTTTTTTGGTTATTTTCGCTGAGTTCGGATAATGGTGAAAATCCATGGATTAGGAGGTGAAATGAAGACTTACGATCAATTCAAAACATTATGAAGAGGGCGGGGATGAAGCCTGAGTTTTGGATTGGACTGTCGCTGCCTAGAAATGACTTTCTGAGTTTAAACACTCAACAATGGCAGAAACAGGAAAAATGAGTTTTTGAAAATGTCTAAATCAATGAAAACTGAACCATTTGACCTCATTAGAAGTGCTATCAATTCGTAAGACGATAAGGAAGTGAATTGGATTGAGAAGCCAGGCTGAAGTGAAGAATAATGGCGCGATCGATCAAGGAGTGAGAAAACGGGTGAAACTGATTCAAATCGATTAGGAAAATGGATCCAAACCTGTCAAGCCTAAATGATTGTCAGATGAATGTTTTAGAATGGAACACACATTCATGAGCCACTGAAGATCAACAGCACTAATCTCACGATAAAATGACTCATTTCACGGTATTCAACCCACTGTGCCACAATAAATCGTAAATCTTCAGAGATCTCAGCGTTTGAGCTCAAGAGGAAGATGATTCGTTACACAACACGACTCATTTCACGGGATTTTGACTCGTTGTGAAGTAGGAAATCGGGAAAATTCGTTCAAAGACTCAGCGCCAAACCGAGACTCACGTGTTACTCATTTCATTGTATCCTTGACCCTTTTTGCCACACAAAATTCAGTGGGGGCCATTAGGCAGACTCCCAACAAACTAACCACCATCTTCAAAATCAGATCGAATCTGAGAATTTCTGCCCAAACAGAGCAAAAGTAAACCGCAAAATACTCATCCAATTCTCAACCATTTTCAACGAAATTTCGTCCATACCATCAGTACAACCTCCTGATCCGCCTGAGCCAATCGCAAGTCTCGGTTTGTCCCCTACTCGCCTCTCCATTCAAAACAGGCCATTGGACTCTCAAATCCATTTTAACCTATAAAACACACCTCAAGCCTCACCACTAAATACACTACTCTCCATTCTTCTCCTTCAATCTCTAGAACCACCATTGTTGAGTTTCAAGCTTTCTTGAGCTCAAATTTTCATTTTTTGAGTGAAATCGCGAAATTTGGGGCTCATTTGGGGAAAATTCAAATTGGTCTATTCTATCTTGAATCGAGGTACAATTGGAGCTTCAAATAGACTCAAGGGAGCTACTGGACTGGTCCTCCAACTCTCGGTTTAGTCCAATTCTCTTTAAATATTTTGATTTGAATTTTAGATCACAAGAACTCAATTTTGTAATTATCATGATGAAATCTTATCAAATTCTTGTTATTGTGAATATGTGTGAGTAAATCTAGATAGGAAGCAAATTTGTGATTTGTATACATGAAATCTTGCTTATTAATCTTGTAATTTTCCTGAATTTTGATGAATAGTTATAAACACACACATTTTTGAATAAATTGGGGAAAATTTCTCAGCTTAGTATTTTTCATCAATTGATCTATTAAATCTGAAGTTTATTGGCTTGTTAATTGTTTGAAATATTTGGTTTGGTATTTTGTGTGATTAATTTGGAGTTGTGATTGATTAAAATCAAGTTTTATTTTGAAATGACTGTTTTGAAATAAACTAGTTCTTAAGTCAATTTCTTGAGTAAATCTTAGCTTAGATTGCTCAAATCCATCATTTAAATCTGAAAATTTATACCCTCAGTGATTAATGATTGTTACACATCATGAATTTCCTATAAATCCCTATTTTTAAACCGAAAATCAAGACCTAATCCAGTTTCTGTCTTGCTGTTGTTCTTTCTCTGTTTTTCAGTTTTTTTTCTTAATTTCGTGTCTAATTCAGTTCTGAAAAATTAAAAAAATATTTTTAAAATTTAGTTCTCATATAGTAGATAATTTCCAAATCAAATTTTGCCCAATTCCGATTTGTGATCTGTGAGATATTAATTTTCTAAAATTGTAATTGTTCTGTTTTTAATCTTTCTGTCCAGATTTACTATTTCTTTCCTTCTGAATTTTAAAAAATACAAAAAAAATAATAAAAATACAAAAATAGTCCTAATTGAAGTATTTTTATGTCTAGAATCTAAATATGAATTTTAAAATAGTAGTTGTTAAAACAGATCAGGAAATATTACAACTTCTGTTAGTACTGGAATGTCAGAACCAGTTTCTGATCCAGATCTGTGTTTTCATTATAATTCTCGAACCATAAAATATAATTGTACCAAATTTTAACAGCTAATCCAAAACTTGATAATTGAATGTTTATACGAATTTTGGGCTTTTTCAATCTTTGTTGATTTTTCTATAATTTTCTTAAGTTGTTGTTGAACCGATTTTGAATCTGAAATAAGTTTCGGACTAAACTGCAAAAATCTCAAAATTTTTGAATACAATAATAATACCAGTAAAGGACCACATCATATATCTCTCTTTCTAGTTTCCAACGGTATCTCATGTGTTGGATTCGGAGTTTATTTTGTCTAGTTATGTATTAAATCACTAACGTGTGACGTGCTGAATCTTCGAAACAAAACTTATATTTGTATTTGAATTTGGAAATTTACCTAATAAACCTTGAATTAAAGGAAATTACACTAGAGATAAATCAATGAGATTAATTAATTCTTAAGGTCACGCCTCCTTGTGTTCGACCCCTAAACTTATTTACCGCTCATACTTTTGGGAAATCCATAGCCATGTACATTACATGCGCAGCGGAACCTATGGATTTAACCCGCCCTAGGATCTACGTTAAGGGAATAAAAGTACGAGATTAGCCATTACAATTTATACCTCGGATCTTCCTGATCCGCGAGATGAAGAACGGATGTAGGTCTAAACTATTCTAACTCGTAACCGTCTCCTTCCTGAAGCTCGACTCGCAAAACTCCTTCTTGATGCTCGGCGAGGAAACTCCTTCTTGATGCTCGGCGAGAAAACTCCTTCTTCTCCTAGGGATGAAGATAGATCGCTCGCAAGTTCTCAAGATAGAGAACCTCTACTCGTATCCACGTGAACTTCACACGAACGGAATAACCGGACTTGGCTAGACAAGTCTGGAAATACTTTCCGAATATCTCTCAAACCTTTCTCTCCCTTTTCTGTGTAATAGATGGCCTCTAAGTCTTCTAAGTTGTGTGTAGAATAGAGGGACTATGCCCTTCTATTTATACTAGAGAGAAAGGCAAACGATTGCCCAGTTACCATAACTAAAATCCTAATCTGCGCCTATTCCGTTGCCAACGAAATAGATATGAATGGAGTTCATTGTGTGACCGTGTAGGTTCCATTTAACGATGGTAACTATCTTCTAAAGATCGTAAGTCATGAGTAACCTCTAGACTGATGTCATGACTACCCATATTAAATGAAATGATCAGTAATCATAAACCTATCTGAATAGACATTTGCTTATTCCTTTTGTTCTACTATATACGTCTTGATCACAAGGCACGGTAATATGTCATCCTTGAGATTGATCGAAGTCTCTTTCCTGATCGAGAATTAGACTGAGTAAATACAAAATGATATTAACAACACATGTTAATCCATTTTGAGCATGGCCATGCATTTCCTTCAGTCCTAGTTCATCCGGGGGCCCATCTTGATGAGAGGAACTCACAGTTCTACTATCAGAATCACGTATTCTGATGACGTGAACCCGAAGTGTCATTGTTGGTTGATATAAGATTTACATTCACAACCCATACATACATATATATAAGAAACAACCTTTATTGAATAAATAATAATGTCTTGATACATAATCAATTTCCTAGTACAAATATATTTGGCATAAGACACTAATCCTACAGTCTCCCACTCGCACTAGGCCAACTCTAAGCATCTTATGTCCATAGACCTAACATGACCCTCATGTTTCGCTTGCGGGAGTGGTTTAGTTAATGGATCGGCGACATTGTCGTCCGATGGCACTCTACATATTTTAACATCACCTCTTTGTATGATCTCTCTGATGAGATGGAAGTGTCGCAGTATGTACTTGGACTTTTGGTGAGATCTCTGTTCCTTTGCTTGTGCGATCGCTCCATTGTTGTCACAATATAGATCCACAGGTTCCGAAATGCTCGAAACTACTCTTAGTTCCTCCAAAAAGTTCTTTATCCAAACGGCTTCTTTAGCCACTTCTGCAGTGGCCATATACTCTGCTTCCATTGAAGAATCTGCTACAGTATATTGCTTGGAACTCTTCCATGTCACTGCGCCTCCATTTAGGCAAAATAAATAACCTGATTGTGATCTGAAGTCATCTGAGTCTGTCTGGATGCTTGCGTCGGTGTAACCCTTTATAATGAGCTCGCTTTCCTGACCTCCATATACTAGAAACAGGTCTTTAGTTCTTCGTAAGTACTTAAGGATTCTTTTAACAGCTATCCAGTGACTTTCACCTGGATTAGACTGAAACCTGCTTGTTGCGCTCAACGAGTATGACACATCTGGTCTAGTACATATCATGGCATACATGAGATATCCTATAGACGAAGTATATGGGATATTATTCATGCGCCTTCGTTCCTACTCACTTGTAGGACACTGTGTCTTACTGAGAGAAACGCCATGTTACAAGGAAAAAAATCCTTTCTTGGATTCTTGTATTCTGAACCGTTTCATGACCTTGTCTATATATGTACTTTGACTCAGACCTATAAACCTTCTAGATCTATCTCTATAGATCCAAATTCCTAACACGTAGGAGGCTTCTCCTAGGTCTTTCATCGAGAAATTATCTCCCAACCATTTCTTGACGTTTAATAATCTTGGGATGTCATTTCCCATGAGTAATATGTCATCTACGTAAAGCACCAGGAATACTACCGTGCTCCCACTGAACTTCACGTAAACACAAGACTCACCTTCACTTTTGGTAAAGCCAAAACTTTTGATGACTTCATCAAAACGAAGGTTCCAACTTCGAGATGCATGCTTCAATCCATAGATGGATTTCTGAAGCTTGCAAACCTTACCAGAATTCTTAGGATCGATTTCCGTTTAGGAAAGCTGTTTTGACATCCAATTGCCATATTTCATAGTCATAATATGATGATATGGCTAATAGAATTCTGATGGATTTAAGCATAGCTACAGGTGAGAAAGTTTCGTCATAGTCAATACCATGAACTTGTTTGAAACCTTTCGCCACACGCCTTGCTTTGTAGGTTTGTACCTTTCCATCCACGTCAGTCTTTTTCTTAAAGACCCACTTACATCCGATGGTCTTCAAGCCTTCAGATGGATCAATCAAGTTCCAAACTTGATTATCTTGCATGGATTGCATCTCGGCTCTCATGGCCTCTAACCATTTCTGAGAGTCGGGACTCTTCATAGTATCTTGGTAGGACATGGATTCATCATCTTATGAATGTCACATCATCATCATTAGACACGAGAAATCCGTATCTCTCAGGCTCATGACGAATCCTACTAGATCTACGTTAAGTCTGTTGTGTTTCAAGCTCACCAACTTCTTGAGAGCTTGTTTGTTCCTCCATCATAGGTACTGCAACTATTGGTGGGTCTCGAATTTCTTCGAGTTGTACTTTGCTCCCACTGCTTCTCATAGAGACAAACTCTCTTTCCAAGAAGGCTCCATTGCGAGCAACAAACACTTTGTTATCCGTTGGGTAGTAAAAGTAATATCCTTTAGTTTCCTTAGGATATCCCACAAATAGGCACTTGTCAGATTTGGGTCCGAGTTTATCGGGAAACTGACATTTGACATAAGTCTCACATCCCCAAATTTTAAGAAAAGAAAACTTGGGGCTTTTCCCCGTCCACATCTCGTATGGCATCTTTTGAACCGCTTTGGATGGAAACCTGTTCAGTAAGAATGCGGCAGTCTCAAGAGCGTAACCCCAGAAAGACGTTGAAAGACTCGTTTGACTCATCATCGATCGAACCATATCCAATAAGGCTCGATTCCTCCTTTCGGACACTCCATTCCACTGAGGAGTTCCTAGAGGACTTAGTTGTGAAACTATTCCACATTCTCTGAGATGATCCTCAAACTCCTGACTCAGATATTCGCCTCCTCGATCAGATCGAAGTGTTTTAATCTTCTTGCCAAGTTGATTATGTACTTCATTCTTAAATTCTTTGAACACTTCAAGGGATTCAGACTTGTGCTTCATTAAGTAGATATATCCATATCTACTGAAGTCGTCCGTGAAAGTTATGAAGTACCGATACCCATCTCTAGCCGGCGTACTCATTGTCATTGAACCTTTCACCAATATTTGTGAAGGGTTTTTTAGCCATCTTGCCAAGCAAACAAGACTCGCGCGTTTCAAATGATTCCAAATCAAATGAGTCTAAAAGTCCATGAGAGTGGAGTTTAGAAATGCATTTCTCATTTATATGGCCTAGGCGACAGTGCCAGAGGTATGTCGTATTTGAGTCATTCGGTTTAAATCGTTTAGTGTTAATGTTATATATGGACTTAGAATTCTCTTTCTTAAGATCTAGCACGTAAAGACCTCTTTCTAATAGAACATTTTCATAGAAAATATTATCTTTTAAGATAGAATAATTATTATTCTCAATAACAAATTTATAACCATCCAAAGCTAGACTAGAAATAGAAATAATATTTCTGCTCATAGCAGGTACAAAATAACAATTATTAAGTACTAATACAAGTCCACTAGGCAAAGTCAATAAATAAGTCCCTACTGCTAATGCAGCACCTCTTGGTCCATTTCCCACACATAGGTCAACTTCGCCCTTAGCTAATCTTCTACTCCTTTATAGTCCCTGCACATCATTACAAATGTGAGTACCACATCCGGTATCCAATACCCCAGATTTAGGAGTAAGTGAATTAGTTTCAATAACAAAAATACCTGAAGCGGTAGTCACACTACCCTTCTGGATTTAGTCTTGATAAAGTTTCTAGTTTCTCTTTCAATGGCCAACTGTAATGTGTATTTTTATACACATTTTTAGGGTTTAAATCATCACAAATTCAATCAAATTTCACAAAAAACGTATGAAAAAGACTCATAACTCATAAAACATAATTTGAAACCTCTTAATACATTTTTGTGCTATTTTACAGGCGAAAAGGCCATAAAATGAAGAATTGGACAAAAACGTAAATAATGGGCCAATGATGGCCAAATTCTCCCTAAAAACGCTCACATTTCCCATACATATAATTTCCTAACCCTAAACGATGAAAAACGTTGTTGGAAAAGAGCAAACATTGGAACGAGTAACAAACGACCACAAAACGTTATGAAAACATCCACTGTCTCATGACGTTCTTCAGCCAAACCGATACGTGAACCGACCACGTTCGGTCCCAAAAAACAGAAGAAACGTCCACGTTTTTTATGACGTTTCGTATCGGAATGTGACGTTTCGTATCGGAATGTGACGTTCCGATCAAATGGATCCTAACCATCGTTTTACACCTCAACATAAACCTAGCAGCAAAAGAACAGAGAAAAATGACGCATCAAAATTCTGGTCAACCGTCGCAGTCAAAGTCAACTCTTTCTCTCTCAAAGCGCCGATTTTCCGAAATGCTCGGAATTGAACAAACTCACCACCATTTGACTCGTCTTGACAAGACAAGCACAACCGTATGATTAGTCACCGCTGGAACGGCCGGAGCTGGCCGGAAAACGCGAAAAATCTCCTGTCAGCCATGAAAATAGACCGTTTGAGCTGAGGAATTCTCGAGCTTTCCATTCCCTCCACGGACCTCTAATTGACAAAATTCCAACACCATTCTCTTCTTCTTGATCCCCTCTTTCCAACCATATAAAGAACTCATAAAATGATGAAGAATTGAGTGAGATAATCGAGTTTGAAATAAGTATTCGATGAAATTGAATTCTGTTTTTGCTGAAATAACTCAATTCGAGCTGAAACTTCTCAAGTCCATAACTCACTCCACAGAGCTCCGTTTCACGTGAAACTAATTCCATTCTCTTCTTCTCTCTTTCCTCTTTCCATGGATATGAAGAACACCAAAAATGATGAAGAAATGAGAGAGATATTTGAGTTTGAAATGATGCCGCTAAACCGTTCGACGAAATAACCAGATTTCAAAATAACCGCCAAATACTAAAATTCGAAATTCTCCCTCATTTTTCAACGGAATACAATGAAATTCGGTCCAGATCTTCAGTACAGTTCCTTGATCCTCCAAAGCCAATCACAAGCCCCAAAATATCCCTCAACTCTCTATATAAAGAACCATATTTCAATCCATCAAAACACGCTCTTTCATCCAATCTCTCAAATCACTCATTCTTCCATTCTCCAAATTCTTTCAACACATTACTCTCCAATCATCTTCTTTAAGCTTCAGTAACTCCATTACTGAATCTCAGAGCTTTTCGAGCTTCAATTTTCGAGTTTGAGTGAAATTCACCAATTCGGGCTGATTTGGGTGAAAAAGGCAATTGATTGGTTCCGGCTGGAATCAAGCATCAGTTGGAGGTTCAAATCGGCTCAAGGAAGTTTCTGGTTGATCTTCCACGTCTCGGTTCGATCCAATTTTCATTTAATCTCTTATATTCAATTTTAGATCACAAGATCCAATTTGTAAAAGAACATGATGAACACATGCCTAATTTCGGTTGATCTTATCATGTGTGAGTAGAATCTTGTAGGGATAGGCTTTTTGTGATAGAATTGTTTGAAATCTTGCTTTAATTTGAATTAAATTGACTGATTTGGTACTGTTCATAATATGCTGTTAAATCTGGATTTTTTTTGATTTAATCAATTTGGTTGAATTAATTAGGTCATTTAGAACTGAATTTTTCATGCATGTTAGTCCATTTTATCATCTTGAATCTGGGTTGAGGTTTTTGCTTGATTTAGTGAAGTTTTTAGTTCAAAAATTGAGATCAAACACTAGTTGGTTGATTGGTGTTTGATCTGAAATTTTGATCTATTTGCTGAATTTTTCTGGTTGGAAATAATTCAAACTTGTGCCAAATCTGATAAACTGAATATTTAGTGATTAATGATACAATTCTTGATAAAATTGCCTTAAAAATCCCTACTTTTATCCTATTAATTCAAAAATACAATTTTCTGCATTTTATTTTTGTCGTTTCGATAAAGAAATTGTTTGACTTTAGATCTGATCAAAGAAAATCATAAAAAAAATATTTTGTGTTTCTTTAGATATTTTAGAACAACTTTCATATAATATATGCCCAATGCTTTTATGTTAAATTTGTAAGAAAAAAATCTGTGCAAAGTTTTGACTTTTTAATTTCATGTTCTTGATTTTTGATTCTGACTGTTTTTCTACGATTTTTAGAAATTAGTAGAAAAATCCTATAAATAAAAAATCTAGATCTCAGTAATTCATTTTGAAGTGTAGTTTCTTAATCTGAATTTTAATTGAGTTGTTATTTGGATAAAATTTGAATTCCACCCTCTTTTGACAACTCATACCATTCTCTGTCCAATCCTGTCATATGTTCTGAGTTTTGACCATAACTTTTGGAATATCAATCATTTTGATCTGAGATTTAGACCACATAATCTGAACTTGTTTTCCTAATTTCTGTTAATGTTTGGTGATTTTTGAAGTAATTTTCGATTTTCTGTGATTTTTTGAATAACTCTGTTGACTGATTGTGAAAAGTGAGGACTAAAACGAAAATTACATAAAAAATATGAACAAAAGTGATAATTGATTCACCTTGCATTGTGAAGATCTCATTCTCTATTCTCCATTGACATATCATTTACAACTTTTGGATATTTGGAATTATTATTAAAGAATTTTCAAAGGATTTGTGTACGAATTTACTTCAATATATCAATAACCTTCTAAAAAATAGTCTGCAACATCTGAACAAAAACAAGACCTACTTTTGAAAAGAATTATAATACCTCAAGGCCATTCTCCTTGTGTTCAACCCCTAAACTCATTACCACTCATACTCGTAATTGATTAATAGGAAAATATAAATTGTTTTGTTAAATTGTGTGAAACTCAACGACGGTTTCAACGCGATTTACACCAACCTTGTTGCAATGGAAGCAAACTCCCTCCTTGTCTTTCTTGATCTTAGGTTTAGGCAATACATTGCCCTTACCCTTGCTCTTGTTCCCGATCTTCTTACCCTTCTTCTTGTGAGCTATTAGGACATCTTTGACAACATTTGTCTTCATGTCCTCCTGTGCGTTCTGAAGCATCCCATGCAACTCGGTGATGGATTTCTCCATCTCATGCATATTATAGTTCATGATGAATTGCTTAAAACTAGGAGGCAATGACCCGAGAATTATGTCAACAACCAATTCTCTGGGCATAGCTGAACCAAGCCTCTCCAATTGATCAAGATAGCTCTTCATCTTGAGTACATGAGCACTCACATATGAACCTTCAGCCATCTTTGTTTCAGTCAGAGAGACGGTCACTTTGTAGAGCTCAACTCTAGCCTGCTCTTGGAATATTTCCTGGAGTGTTACGATCATATCATAAGCACCCATATCCTCCAGTTGCTTCTGAAGCTCGGAGGTCATGGTCGCTTGCATGAGACAAGCTATCTCCGTGTCGTTCTTAACGTATTTAGCATACGCATCACGGGCAGCCCTTGTAGCTCCTTGTTCCGGTTCCTCTGGGTAAGCCTCTTCTATGACGTACAGTTTATTCTCAGCCTTGAGAACAATTCTCAGGTTTCTAAACCAGTCAAGGAAGTTTGACCGAATGAGCTTATCCTTCTCAAGGATAGATCGCAAATTCAACCCAGTTGAATTATTATTTACCATTATTCTACAAGTTAAAATGTAAAGTGTCATTATTATTTATTCATTGGGGTTGTTTTGTTTTGGTGTTTCTTATATTGTACTCCCACTGTTTTTCTTCAAATCAACCACCTTCAATAGTATTGATTCGGAAATGAATGAGGTTTCATAGTGAGTCAAGATCCGTATTTCATTGAGTATTAAGTGCGCTTTGGCACAACCCTCAATACGCTACTATTTAGGTAGGAACACTTCCAATTGTATCCTATACAACTCTTTCCTTTTATGGAATGAGCATCATATGCCCGGTGTATTATTCCATCTTGTGCCCTGAGCCCAACTCCGACTTGCTTGCTCAGTTAAGTTTAACCATGTATGATTATCAGCGAAATAGAGTCTAGCACACTCAGCTTTGGCATGACCCATGCTGGACGCCATTTCCCGCATACCCTCCTTTACAAAGACAATCCTCCATATGCTCAGCTTTGGCATGACCCACATGGAAGACTGTTTAAGTACTGAGGGCTTCAGTGACATGGGGGGCACTTCCTTACTTAACATTCTGAAGGATTTTATTTTAGATTTATAAATGTAAACATCACAAAAACTAAGTTAAATATGGTATGAGCCTAATCCTCACGAGCGATCATGAGGTTCCTAATTCTAGATCTATCTCTAGATTGCAGAAGTAATCTTCAATGAACCCTTCGTTGTGTGTGCGAAGATCCAATGCCATCTTCCGAAGATTGCGCCAAGATCTGTTGCCTTGAAGTCTTGAAATAATATTTATCCTAACAACTATCCTATTGCTAGAAAAGGTAATTTACAAATATGGACAACTCACAGGTTGCAATAACTATAACTTTGGACAACTCACCGGTTGCCATAGATATTAAATAAAATTACAAGCATTCACACACAAGATTACATCACAGAACAATCACAGATCTAAAGCTCATATAATATTTGTATATTTAAATTTCATATATAACAAAATTAGGGTTTCTCGCAAAATCTGCATTATTCCGTTGGGAAGTACTCCATTCTCAACGGAGACCTGCTGGAAATTCGTATTTTTCTTTTGTTTTAGTTCCGTTTCCAAAACGGATTTCGAAAAACTATTTTTTTTGAAACTCCAGGAAATCATAATATCCAATATTATATTCCTAGAAACTATTACCGTGATGTTTTGAAATAATATTTTCGAAATCCTAAAATTTATTATACTAGAATTTAATAAATTTTAAATATGTAATCGACAATTATTTCTTTAACGAACGCTTTGATACCATTGTTGGGAAATACATAGCCATGTATGTTACATGCGCCGCGGACCCTATGGATTTAACCTGCCCTAGGATCTACGTTAAGGAAATAAAAGTACGAGATTAGCCATTAAAATTTATATCTCGGATCTTCCTGATCCACGAGATGAAGAACGGATGTAGGTCTGAACTATTCTGACTCGTAACCGTCTCCTTCCTGAAGCTCGACTCGCGAAACTCCTTCTTGATGCTCGGCGAAAAAACTCCTTCTTGATGCTCGGCGGGAAGACTCCTTCTTCTCCTAGGGATGAAGATAGATCGCTCGCAAGTTCTCAAGATAGAGAACCTCTACTCGTATCCACGTGAACCTCACACGAACGGAATAACCGGACTTGGCTAGACAAGTCCGAAAATACATTCCGAATATCTCTCAAAACTTTCTCTCTCTTTTATGTGTAATAGATGGCCTCTAAGGCTTCTAAGTTGTATGTAGAATAGAGGGACTATGCCCTTCTATTTATACTAGAGAGAGAGGCGAACAATTGCTCAGTTACCATAACTAAACCTCTAATATGCACCTATTCCGTTGCCAACGAAACTATTCCGTTGTCAATGGAATAGATATTTCCATAACGAAATACTTGGCAGCTAAGGTTATTATAGTTTCCATATATATTTCGTTGGGAACGGAACTAGTTGCCAACATAATGGCACTATTTTGTTCAATCAATTATCCAATAATTCATTATTTCGTTCACCAATCCATACATCATTTGTATAACTATTTTGAGGCATATTCATCCCGTACGAATGGAGTTCATTGTGTGACCGTGTACGTTCCATTTAACGCTGGCTACGATCTTCTAAAGATCGTAAGTCATGAGTAACCTCTAAACTGATGTCATGACTACCCATGTTAAATGAAATGATCAGCGATCATAAACCTATCTGAATAGACATTTTCTTATTCCTTTTGTTCTACGATATACGTCTTAATCACAAGGCACGGTAATATGTCATCCTTGAGTTTGATCAAAGTCTCTTTCCTGATCAAGAATTAGACTGAGTAAATACAAAATGATATTAACAAGACATGTTAATCCATTTTGAGCATGGTCATGCATTTCCTTTAGTCCTAGTTCATCAGGGGCTCAGAGATATCCCCCTCATGACGAGAGGAACAAATCCCATCTTGGTCACTCATATTCCTCGTCGCGATTCAGTGCATACCTAATGATGACCCTTATGATCATCCCATTACGGATGACGTAGGATCATATTAAAGCATGCAGTTCCACATACAGGAATCCATGGTGACCTCAGGTCGTAGGAACAAGCACACTATTCATATGAGAATCACTAATAACATATACCATGCATATTCTCATAGTGTGGTAAGTCCAGTACGTGTTCTCTAACACATACCTATATTCCAGACTTGACATATCTATGTCCATGATCAGCGGAACATGATCATCCAGCTTGCGAACATACTAGTGTGGATATGTAGCTTCTTTCCTGAAGTATGTCTATCTCTATAAACAACCTACAAATTACTAGGGACAGTTTAGAATGTCATTCCTTGGTTCACAGTTCTATTATCAGAATCACGTATTCTGATGACGTGAACCCGAAGTGTCATTCTTGGTTGATATAAGATTTACATTCACAACCCATGCACACAGATATATAAGAAACAACCTTTATTGAATAAATAATAATGTCTTAATACATAATTCATTTCCTAGTACAAATACATTTGGCATTGGGCACTAATCCTACACATACTCGTAAATTGATTAATGGGGAAATATAAATTATTTTGTTAAATTGAGTGAAATATAAACAATGATTTTACCCATTTTACAACCAGGAGTATCAACAACCTCAAACTTCTTTTGAAGAAAAATGGCTTGATAAGCTAGACCTCTTCGAGAAACGCTTTGTAGAGATGTCGAATTTACTCATGAAAAATATGGACAAAGTTTATACCATTATTCGAGAATCCACTATCCAACCTTGTCATGATAAAGCTATCCGTCGGGGGTCATAGGACCTTTGAAGAAGTGAAAATGGGAGAATCTCTTTCTGATGAGGGTTCTAGGGTTATTGAAGATTTAAGGGTTGAGGATTCTCATGGTGATGAGGAGCATGAAATGTTCAAAGGGGTGGAATTTGAGGAAAACGAGGACGCCAACTTCAAGTTGGAGGAATATTTGTGTGATGGGGAATGTGGGTCAAATGGGGATTTAGGGATTGTGTTTTGTGAAAACTCGAGCGATGTGGAATGTGAATAAAAAGGAGACTCAATGGTTGACTTTTGTAAGGTCTCGAGCAATGTGGAATGCGAGTCATGTGATGACTCACTAGTTGAACCTTTCGACGAGTCGAGTGCCACCAAAACCCAAGAATTGGTTCAAGAAATTATAAATATTTTTGAGAAACTATGGGTCGAGGACGAGGATGAGCCAAACCGTGACTCAAAATTTGAAAATTTGGACGAACCGACCATCCCAAAACTCGAGAAAATTTCACAAACTTCCCCAAAACCCGTATCTTGTCAAATCATACATTACACCAGGCTTGAGATAAGCGGTGTGATGTACATCGACCTGCCAACAAATCAAGAAGGATTAACCTTGGGTATTGAATTGCCCCTCTCGACGGAAATAGACTCCAAACTCCTTCCAAAACCAGAAAGACCACTTCATTCTCGTCGCAAAACCAAGGGCAAGAAACGTCGGCCGACTCTCTTACCACCGAGTGCGCTCCTACAAGGATTTGGTCACATTTACGACCCGTTCGAGAGAGGCTAGTACAAAGGCATCGGGCTCGAGACGTTAAACGGGAGCGCTGGGCGAGAGACAACTCGTCATATTAGGTCATATTTTTCCTTTATTTTTTATTTTTCTTTTCACAAAAAAATTACTTCATTTTACTTAAACTTGCAAAATTTTAAGTGTGGTGAGAGGAGGTTTTGTAACTTTTTTTGTCTAAAATGTGAAAATTGAAAAAAAAAATTAAATTAAAAAAACGCTCTTAGAAATCATAAAATTAAAATTTTTGTATTTATTTCATTTTCCTTATTTTTGTAAATGAGTTGTTTTATTTTTGTAAATAATATGTCATGCTTGGATTTGTAAATAGAAAAAAAGATTTTAAAAGAAAAGTGACAAAGGGTTTTGAAAAGAAAATGTTTTTGAAACTAAGCCCCTTCAAAGCAACGAATCTTTGAAAAGTTTAGGGTTTTGAGAAATGATGAATATTTTTTGAAACTTTTTAAAGGATATTAAGTTACTTGCCATAATATTCCCTATTCCATCTCATCCCATCTATAATATCCATATAAAGTCCATTAATGGTTTAAAAGCTTTCATAACGTGTTCATCTCCTCAATATTTTACGACAAAATATAATGTTTCCATCCTTTAGTGCCGTGTTTAAATTTTCGAAATTATCCCTACTTTTCAAACTGTGGCCTCGTGAAATGTCTAAGTTTTATCAGCCCTCTGAAACTTGTTGAAGACCTACCACCCATTTGCTAGTACAAAAACGTATTATTTTTATATGATTTTTAAATAATCTGCTACACCTAGTTTTATGGTGATCCTCAAGGGTGTACAGCGCAAGAGACAGTTCTTAACGCTTGGTTACAGGCAATCCAACTTGTATGGTACCAAGTAGCTGGGTATCGGTGATGATGAATCATTGATATTCACGTGGAAGGACCCGCTGCATGACCTCAAATCCAAGTATGCTAGAAGTGACCACAGCGAGATGATCCGCCGCAGAGAGGCAAAAAGAGGGGTAGTAGATTATTAAAAAAGAAAACGAAAAACAAATAAAACAAATAGAAAAAAATAAAAAATGAATAATAATAATAATAATAATTATTATTATTATTATTATTATTATTATTATTATTATATATATGTATATACTTTTTTAATAAAGCAATAAATGATTTTTAGTGTCATTAGACACATATTTTGTGCTTGGAATTGGGTATGTGAGCTTTCAATTTGTTTAAAAGGGCGAAGTAAAATTTAGCTGAAACTTTTGTGCGAAAATTAGGGGGCTAAAGTAGAAAAAATTTTCCAGGGCACTAGTTTATGGAAAATGGATAATTGGGATAAAAGATTGGCGAGTTGAAACAACCTTGAGTTTTAAAACTATTATTGGACATTCACCGACATTCGTGTATTATTATAATAATCGACTAATAATGTGGCAATAATTTAATCTCTTTTCAAATAGATTTAAACTGATTCCAAAAATCCTAAAACTTGATTTAATTTGCGCTTAAGGGCAAGCTTGTTTTAAGTGTGGTTAGATTTGTAATGTGTATTTTTATATACATTTTTAGGATTTTTATCATATAAAAATTCACCATTAAATCACATAAAATATTGAAAAAGTATTTAAAATTAATAAAAATTATTTTTGAAACTCTTAATACATTTTTGTGTGGTTTTTCAGGTAAAAAGACCAAGAAAGAAATATTTGGATAACCTTGTGAAAAGTCAACTCGAAATAAAGAGCCGATCTGCAAATCATGGGCCAAGGATGGCCGAATTCTCCACAAATCTTCGCGAAAATCCTACACACGCCTCTCCGACCTTCAACAACCCTTTCCAACCAACCATTCAAGCAAAATAGTAAAAATTCACAAAAATATAAAAAGTCTAACCCGAAAATCGCCTTTGACCAAAAAGTCAACTTTCTCGAAATAGGGTCTAGTTGGTGTCAACACGAAGGTCTCGACGATACGAATCCAACGGTATCGGAAATGACGAATGAATTATGCTCTAAATGGATTTAATTTAATGGAAATGAGACCAATTACTATTTGACAAGTGGCACATGGTAGTCCAATTTCAACGCAATTCATGGTTCATAAGAATAAGAATGCGTTTATTCCTCCTTCAACCAAAAATCGATCATCTCCGTTTAATTCTAAACAAAGCCTCCATTTTCATTTAATACAAGTAATTCAACCCAAAACCGAGACCTCCATTTGCTCGAAATACATGGAGAAATTCTACCAATCCCCGCTTCTCCTTCTCTGATCCATGGAATTCCTGTCACCATTCATGTTGTGACACGTGGCAATGGCAGCTTGTTATTTCAGTGAAAACGCATTTCACTTTGTTGAGCTGAAAGAATTTCCGAACCTCCTCCATTTTCTGTAGAACTGGACCTCTCCATTAGTTATATAATAAGCTTTTAAAGAGAATTGGTCTGTACGGTGAATATAAATAGAGGCGATCTATACGCGTTTTCTGCATAATCTGAAACTGATCAGTACGAGGAGTAGATCTGGCCACTCATTGAGTGACACGTGACAAGGCATTCTAAATAGAATTTCTGCCTAAGAAGCATGGAAAGTTCTTATTTGCTGGATTCAATTTCTTAGATTTGGATTAACTCAATCATCTGACGCCACGTGTCCAATCTAGTAATTAGAAGAGAATTGATAAAGACCTTCTAAAAAGTTTACCTAGACAGAAATTGAATAAAAAAGTAAAGAAAAATGCTACACATCTCCCAAATTATTACCCATTATCATAGCCAAATTTGTATATTTCTTTAGTCCCACAACCCCATTTCAAAACCTTTTCAAGCGAAAAATCTTCTATAAATTGAACCAGTCTCACATACCATTCTCACCATTCTCTCTTTCCTAATCCATTGTAAATATCACTCTCTTCTTCTTCCTCTTTCTTTTTCTCCATGGATGACATTCTTTAAGGTTATCCACAACTTAATTTTCTTTTTTGGTGAGTTGAAACAAAAGAGGAGCCAAGCTTCAAGAAGGAAGTCTTGTTCTAGAAGGAGCGAGATTTGAAGGAAGATTCAAATCGACCAACAGGAGGATCTAGCTTGACTCTCCATCTATTTGGTTTGATTAATTTTTCTTTTTCCTTATTTTTCTTCCCTTTTGTTGAATGAATAAAAAGTCTCAAACTTGTGTAAATATGGTTTATATGAGCATGAGTGAGTAGATTTCATGTAGGGAAATACTTTTTGTATAATTTGTGATGGAATTTTGTGTTTGATTTGGGCATTTTTGAGGTTTAAGAAGATTAGCTTAAGAACACTTAAACTGTTGAGTTGAATTATTCGGAATAATATATTAGATTCAAAACTTGAATATTAAATTAATTCTAATTAGAAGATTAGTTTTGATTTAAATTGTGACATATTTAGGTGCTATTTAATCATTGGAACACTTGGAAGAGATTTTTGTGATTAAGTTAGGTTTTAAATCGAGTTTATATAAAACATGAAAGTGGAAGTTTTTGAGTTGAACTTAATCTTTGGTTAATTAATTCATCAATTTTTGGACGGAAATTTATCCAATCTTGCTTTTTGAACCATTTAAATAAATTGCCACTTGTTGTGATTAATGATTTACACATTATATAAATTGTCATAATTTTCCTACAATTTTATTAACTTTTAAAATAAAAAACAACAAAAAGATATTTACTTTCTTATACTTGTTTCTATCATCTTGAAAAACTTCATTATACACGATTTTCGTTCTTAAATCATAACCCTTGTACTTGCATAAACACTTAGCACTAGAAAATTGACTTATGAACTTATTTTACTTAAGGCCAGTTTCCTTGTGTTTGACACCCTAAACTCAATTTCCACATATACGCTTTGTAAATGAATTAGGGGAATAATAAATTATTTTGTTAATACGTAATTACGCCATGACACGTTTTCGCGTCGTTACAAATTACAACAATTTTAAGCATTACTATAAAAGCACACTATTGTTCACAACCTAATGTATTAACTACTAGCACCAACCAAGCTTAAGCCTTTTTCAGGACAATATGGTGTAGGTCTGAAGGTTAGTGTAATGTGTATTTTTATACACATTTTTAGGGTTTAAATCATCACAAATTCAATCAAATTTCACATAAAACGTATGAAAAAGACTCATAACTCATAAAACATAATTTGAAACCTCTTAATACATTTTTGTGCTATTTTACAGGCGAAAAGGCCATAAAATGAAGAATTGGACAAAAACGTAAATAATGGGCCAATGATGGCCAAATTCTCCCTAAAAACGCTCACATTTCCCATACATATAATTTCCTAACCCTAAACGATGGAAAACGTTGTTGGAAAAGAGCAAACATTGGAACGAGTAAGAAACGACCACAAAACGTTATGAAAACATCCACTGTCTCATGACGTTCTTCAGCCAAACCGATACGTGAACCGACCACGTTCGGTCCCAAAACAGAGAAGAAACGTCCACGTTTTTTATGACGTTTCGTATCGGAATGTGACGTTTCGTATCGGAATGTGACGTTCCGATCAAATGGATCCTAACCATCGTTTTACACCTCAACATAAACCTAGCAGCAAAACAACAGAGAAAAATGACGCATCAAAATTCTGGTCAACCGTCGCAGTCAAAGTCAACTCTTTCTCTCTCAAAGAGCTGATTTTTCGAAATGCTCGGAATTGAACAAACTCACCACCATTTGACTCGTCTTGACAAGACAAGCACAACCGTATGATTAGTCACCGCTGGAACGGCCGGAGCTGGCCGGAAAACGCGAAAAACCTCCTGTCAGCCATGAAAATAGACCGTTTGAGCTGAGGAATTCTCGAGCTTACCATTCCCTCCACAGACCTTTAATTGACAAAATTCCAACACCATTCTCTTCTTCTTGATCCCCTCTTTCCAACCATATAAAGAACTCATAAAATGATGAAGAATTGAGTGAGATAATCGAGTTTGAAATAAGTATTCGATGAAATTGAATTCTGTTTTTGCTGAAATAACTCAATTCGAGCTGAAACTTCTCAAGTCCATAACTCACTCCACAGAGCTCCGTTTCACGTGAACCCAATTCCATTCTCTTCTTCTCTCTTTCCTCTTTCCATGGATATGAAGAACACCAAAAATGATGAAGAAATGAGAGAGATATTTGAGTTTGACATGATGCCACTAAACCGTTCGACAAAATAACCAGATTTCAAAATAACCGCCAAATACTAAAATTCGAAATTCTCCCTCATTTTTCAACGGAATACAATGAAATTCGGTCCAGATCTTCAGAACAGTTCCTTGATCCTCCTAAGCCAATCACAAGCCCCAAAATATCCCTCAACTCTCTATATAAAGAACCGTATTTCAATCCATCAAAACACGCTCTTTCATCCATTCTCTCAAATCACTCATTCTCCCACTCTCATTAACTTATACACCACTCTTCAATAATCTTCTCTAACCTCTAGAATCTCCATTAATGAGTTTCAAGCTTTCTTGAGCTCTAATTTTCGTTTTTGAGTGAAATTGCGCAATTTGGGGCTGATTTGGGGAAGATTCGAATCGGTTGATTCTAGCTTGAATCGAGCGGCAATTGGAGCTTCAAATCGACTCAAGGAAGCTACTGGCTGGTCTTCCAACTCTCGGTTTATTTTAATTCTCTTTTAATTAGTCGATTTGAATTTTAGATCACAAGAACCCAATTTTGTAATAATCATGATGAAATCTTGTTCAATTCTTGTTCTTGTGATTATGAGTGAGTAAATCTAGATAGGGAAAGGAATTTGTGGTTTGTATGCATGAAATCTTGCTTTAATTTCGTGTAATTTTGCTGAATTTGAATGAATAGTCATGAACACACAATTTTGAATAAATTGGGGAAAAGTGCTTAGCTTGGTATTTTTTGTCAATTGACCTATTAAATTTGATGTTTATTGACTTGTTAATCGTCTGGAATATTTAGCTTAGTATTTTGTGTGATTAATTTGGAGTTGTGATTGATTGAATTGAAGTTTTGTTTGAAATGGCTGTTTTGAATTAAAATAGCAATTGAATCAATTTCTTGAGTGGATCTTAGCTTAGATCGCTCAAATCTATCATTTAAATCTGAAAAGTTATACCCTAAGTGATTAATGATTGTTACACATCACAAATTTCCTTCAAACCCCTATTTTTAAACCAAAAATCAAACCCTAATCCAGTTTCAGTTTTGCTGCTGTTGCTTTTCTGTTTTTCAGTGTTTTTACCTTAATTTCGTGTCTAATTCCGATCTGAAAAATTAAAGAAATATTTTTAAAATTCAGTTCTCATTTAGTAGATAATTTTCAAAACAAATTTTGCCCAATTCCGATTTGTAATCTGTGAGATATCAATTTTCTAATTTTGTAATATTTCTGTTTTTAAACTTTCTGTCCAGATTTACTGTTTCTTTTCTTCTGAATTTTAAAAATATATAAATAAATACTAAAAATACAAAAATAGTCCTACTGGAAGTATTTTGAAGTGTAGAATCCAAATATGAATTTTAAGATATTAGTTGTTAAATCAGATTAGGAGATATTCCAACTTTTGTGAGTATTGGTCTGTCAGAACTAGTTTCTGATCCAGATCTGAATTTTCATTGTAAATCTCAAACTACAAAACATCATTTTATGAAATTTTAACAGATAATCTGAAACGTGATAGTTGAATTTCTGTATAAATTTTTGAATTTTTCAAGACTTGGTGATTTTTCTATAAATTACTGAAGTTACTGTTGAATCAAGTATGAATCTGAAGTAAGATCTGGATTTAAACTACAAATATCTTGAAATTTTTGAATAAAATATTAATACCAGTAAAGTACCATATCATAGATCTCTCTTTCTAGTTTCCAACGGTATCTTGTGTGTTGGAATCGGAGTTTATTTGGTCAAGTTACGAATTAAAACACCAAAGTGTGACGTGCTGAATTTTTACAATAAGGCTAAAAATAAGATTTAAACTTGGAAATTTATCTAATAACCCTTGAATTACAAGATTTTATACTAAAGAATAATCATTGAGACTAGTTAATACTTGAGGCCACACCTCCTTGTGTTCGACCCTAAACTCATTACCACTCATACTCGTAATTGATTAATAGGGAAATATAAATTGTTTTGTTAAATTGTGTAAAATTCAACGACGATTTTAACGCGATTTACAGTTAGGCTGAGTCAGTTAATAGACTAGACTCTTACATTAAACACAAACTGTATATTGACTAATAATTTTTTTCACAAGGTAAATTCCAACTAGAATGAAATGAATCACAAACTGAGCACTCTATCTTCAGACGAGTACAAGAAACATTTGACATATACAGTCACAAACATCATCCAGATAACAAAAAATGAGAGTCATATAACAAGGGTACTTCATTTTTCGCGAATAACACTACAAAGAATAGTATAGACCGTCTTTATTCTTGTTTCAAATGGTAGTCATATACAAACTTGATACTATCTGAAACTTCATTATTGTCTACAACGTTAACAAGAAATTTGAAGAACTGAATACCCCTGTCTGCACGTACGGGAGCACGTCTACAATATGTGCCAAACAACGAAGCAATATATGCAGCCCTCTCTTTGCAATGATGATGAAGTGGCAAATTCCAGATCTTCACTGTTACTTGATAAGAACGGCACATAAATTAGTTTGCGATATACACTTAAATCAAACACCTGATTATTGAAAGGAAGACATAATAAATTTGACCACTTTGTTCTAGTTTGATTCATTTATCATTATGCCATCTCTTGGCGACCACAATGTGAATATTACACATGCACCATGGATAGTGACCATGTGGAAGTCATATTTTGTTCTACTCGTTAAGTAAAATATGTAATGACCTGAATTATCTCTGTAAGGATCGAGATGCCTCTTATAGATCAACCTGTGGCGCTCTATCCCTATTTCCTCAACAATGTACTCGATGATGTCACCTATCATAAGAGCACACTCATTGCTTGCCTAGAAGATGACATACGTTGCATACCTGAGCCACTGCAGGTTTATTTCTGTTTTGTCAGTTGCATCAGCGTGAACCCTAATGATTTTTTATTTCTTGCATCCAGATCAGTTATGTATGTAAACATTACTACCGTCAGTTGTATTTAAATGGAAATAAATGAATGTACATGGCAACGCATCATGTGTCTTACCTTTCCCTGGGTGCCGGTCTGTTGGAGATCTCCGTTGGCGTAGGAATATTCGATTTACCATTCCATACACCCAGGAAAAAAGGATAAAGATACATTCAGGAGACAATCTTTACCACAACTAGGGATGTTCACTGTAGTGTAAAAAAGAATTCCTATCTCGTATATTATTTGAATCTCAACCGAGTACTGAATAGTTGCAAAGCGTTTATTACAAGAATGGGGAAGGAGGTGTACAGTCATCTCGGATGTACACGCTCTCCAACATAATTAATTCATACCCCCTCAGTTACCACGTCCAACATAATTAACTCGGCCTCTTCGTTGGAAAATATTTCATTCATATCATCTGTTCACATCCAAAGATACGATTAAATGGAAAATATTTGGTCGTGTCTTTTTGCATTACTTAAGGCCCATACTTTTCAACATGAGTCTGGCTATTTGTGGTGGTTCAATACTTTTGGACTCGCAATATGTTTATAACGTGGGTTTTGAATTGTCGAACAAGATGTGTGTCACACACGAACACGCAATTTCCACATGGTTACCATAATAGCCTATTTATGAAATTAACATGGCACTAAAGCTATTGAGTAAACTGATGCAGAAATTTATGACATGGACCTCATAACATCAAATGAACAAACGCAGAACAATAAGTATTAATATTATCTAATACACATCACAACAAGAAATTAACAAGCACAGATCCAAATACTACACATCATGCATGTATTCGACTCATTATGTGTACAAAACACACTAGCAGTTGCAAAGAGAATTTAATACATGCGCATCACACGATGAATTACTCACACTTCGTCCTCTTCATTCCCTTCATCGTCGCAAGAAATACCCATTTGATACGTTCTGTAAGTCTTCGCAAATTCACATGTATCAGTGTAACACATAGAACGCCAGTGGTTGTCAAGTTCTAGAGCCTTGTAATGACAGAAGTCCAAACTCGTTACCACTTTGACATGTACTTGTGTTTTGTACATATTGTCATAATTCAGTGTCAGCAGAGATGGTGTGGCCTGCATTTTCCTTACTTCAACCATAAGCTCGAAGTCACGAAGGTCTTGTTCGACCTTTGCATGATTGACCATTTCTAGCTTTCCAAAATTGTAAATGAGGATCTTGGTAGAATCCTCGCAGTAGTGGTGCTCATGCAGGTTTATCAGTCTCAATCATACCTGCATTGTAAACAATTTCGAGCTCATTAGTACATTTATTAGAAAATTACTTATCAGAGAAAGGTTAATACTTTTCATACTATGTAAGTGAAACCGAAGCATGCATAATTCTTGCATGGTGTCCAAGCCTTGAAATCCACAACGATGTCATTGATTAAGCGTCGTCGATATGCTGCATAGCAGAAGTCATTCCTTTTTTGCCTATTTTCAAAGAAGTTTAACCAACCCCTTTTTGCGCCAGGAATAAAAGAATGTATGTCCTCATTGTATTATATTTCTTAGACAATGTATTTCATGATGACACGCCCTGCAATGGGTTCTGACATAAAAGTAAGAGCCGCTATGTCTAGACGCCTGTAAATCATGGTAAAATCGTCGTTGAATTTCACACAATTTAACAAAATAATATATATTTCCCTATTAATCAATTACGAGTATGAGTGGTAATGAGTTTAGGGGTCGAACACAAGGAGGTGTGGCCTCAAGAATTAACTAGTTTCAATGATTATTCTTTAGTGTAAAATCTTTTATTTTAAGGTTTATTAGGTAAATTTCCAAGTTTAAATTTTCTTTTCACCCTTATCGTGAAAATTCAGCACGTCACACTTTGGTGTTTTAATTCATAACTAGACCAAATAAACTCCGAATCCAACTCACGAGATACCATTGGAAACTAGAAGGAGAGATCTATATTGTGGTTCTTTATTGTTATTTTTATTATATTAAAGATTTTCGAGTTATTTGCAATTCAGTCCAGAACTTATCTCAGATTCAAAATCGGTTCAGCAGTAAATTCAGAAAATTATAGAAAAATCACCAAAACTTGAAAAATCCAAAAAATCCTACAGAAATTCAATTAACACGTTTTGGATTATCTGTTAAATTTTCATATAATAATATTTTATAGTTTGAGATTTATAATGAAAATTCAGATCTGGATCAGAAACTGGTTCTGACAGACCAGTACTCACAAAATTTATAATATCTCCCAATCTGTCTTAACAACTGCTATTTTAAAATTTATATTTAGATTATACACTTCAAATTACTTAAAATAGGACTATTTTTGGATTTTTATTATTTGTTTTTATATTTTTCAAAATTCAGAAGAAAAGAAACAGTAAATTGGACAAAAGTTAAAAAAAAAAAGAAAAACTATAATTTTGGAAAATTAATATCTCATAGATTACAGATCGGAATTGGGCAAAATTTGGATTGAAAATTATCTACTAAATGCGAACTAAATTTTAAAAATATTTATTTAATTTTTCAGATCTGAATTAGACACGAAATTAAGGGAAAAAAACTGAAAAAACAGAGAAAAACAGCAGCAAGACAGAAACTGGATTAGGGTTTGATTTTTGGTTTAGAAATAGGGATTTAAAGGTAATTTGTGATGTGTAGCAATCATTAATCACTTAGGATATAATTTTTCAGATTTAAATGATGGATTTGAGCGATCTAAGCTAAGATTTACTCAAGAAATTGATTGAAAAACTCGTTTAATTCAAAACAGCCATTTTAAACAAAACTTGAATTCAATCAATCACAACTCCAAATTAATCACACAAAATACTAAGATAAATATTTCAAATGATTAACAAGTCAATAAACTTCCGATTTAATAGATCAATTGATGAAAAATACCAAGTTAAGCAATTTTTCCCAATTTATTTAAAATTGTGTGTGTTCATGACTATTCATTCAAATTCAGCAATATTACACGAAATTAAATCAAGATTTCATGCCTACAAATCACAAATCCCCTTCCCTATCTAGATTTACTCACACATATTCACAAGAACAAGAATTTGACAAGATTTCTTCATGATTATTACAAAATTGAGTTCTTGAGATCTAAAATTCAAATCGAGTAATTAAAAGAGAATTAGGTTAAATCGAGAGTTGGAAGACTAGCCAGTTGCTTCCTTGAATCGATTTGAAGCTCCAATTACACCTCAATTCAAGCTAGAATTGACCGATTCGAATTTTCCCCAAATCCACCCCAAATTGCATGATTTCACTCAAAAACGAAAATTAGAGCTCAAGAAAGCTTGAAACTCATTAATGGAGATTTTAGAGGTTAAAGAAGATGAATGGAAAGTGGTGTATAAGTTAAGAAGAGTGGGAGAGTGAGTGATTTGAGAGAATGGATGAAAGAGCGTGTTTTGATGGATTGAAATACGGTTGTTTATATAGAGAGTTGAGAGATATTTTGGGGCTTGTGATTGGCTTAGGAGGATCAGGGAACTATACTGAAGATCTGGACCGAATTTCGTTGTATTCCGTTGAAAAATGAGGGAGAATTTCGAATTTTAGTATTTGGCGGTTATTTTTAAATCTGGAATTTCGTCGAACGGATTAGTGGCATCATTTCAAACTCAAATATCTCTCTCATTTTTTCATCATTTTTGATGTTCTTCATATCCATGGAAAGAGGAAAGAGAGAAGAAGAGAATGGAATTGGTTTTACGTGAAAAGGAGGTCTGTGGAGTGAGTTATGGACTTGAGAAGTTTCAGCTCGAATTGAGTTATTTCAGCAAAAACAGAATTCAATTTCATCGAATACTTATTTCAAACTCGATTACCTCACTCAATTCTTCATCATTTTATGAGTTTTCCTCTTATAAATGCTCTAAATCAACTCCGTGTCCTGAGTAAAAACATACCCAGCTCCTTTACATAGCAAGTAGAAGAAGAAATCCAGGTGTTCTTGTGCTAGGAAATTCCATGAATGCGGGTGGGACATTATAGTAGCATCTTCATCTACATGCGATGTGTCCATGATGCTACAAAATAGCTTTTTTTTCTCCGTTTCTGCTCCTTTCATTACAAATACAACAAAAGTTAGCAATAACTTATTCTTTATTAAGGCATAAGTAAAATATTTAAATATTACATGAAAGTACGGAAAATAAGAGTTAAGACCGGGCATACAAATCTATATAAACTAGAAGATGCCCTCGCTTTGACTTAGAGAAATTATTCTATAATTTTGATGCTTAGACTTTTTACGTAGTATTTTTTTTAGATAGATTTTACATGACTTTATTAATTTTATGAGGAAATAGCTATTATTTTGATATGTTTGCATCATTTAGATTTATTTAGTATTTATAGGGATATAGATGAACTATTGTATTAACATATTTGTCCTAAATGATGTGCATGCACATTCTTGGTACTTTCATTTGATGATACTATTGTTGCGATCTTTTACAATATTGTTTGAGGTATATTATTTTATTTACCATTTAATATTGCTTACAAAAATTTCTTTCATAAAAAATATTATTTTATCTTATGTAAAGCATTATTTTATCTTTTATATTTTTTTATGATTTTAGTTATAATTTAAATTTGCCTAGACACTATGCCCACTATTACCTTCCTTTTAAATATGGTGTTTGAATATAACGGTGAATATTTTTATTTATTTATAAAACATATTTTTATAGAGACCAAAAAAAAAATCTAAGACCCAAAAAAATCTAAGTTTATATGTTCTTAATTAAAATATTCACAAATCTTTTAAGAATAAGGAAAGCATTTTATTCAAAACAAATAGATGAAATGTTATAGATAACTCAAGTGGTAGGATAAAAATAAATTCATCTAATTTTATACAGACAAAAAAGAGAATATAAAATTAGATTTGATTTCTACACTTTATTTTCAATTTCAAACAACCAACTAAATCTATCTTCCAACTCATTAGGTTTTAGATGGACTTCAATATTAATACTGATTTTTTTGTGTGGAATGCCCTGCAAAGTATGATTGCTTGAGCCGTTTGCAACTTCATATCGCGCATGCGCATACTGTCGCACCAAAATTGATTTGTGCTCGGTGTCACGACTATCACAGCAAAAGTTTGATAATATGGTATTAGAGCATGATATTTGGATTGATTTTTTTTTTAAGTTACGTGATATCAATGACTTTTGCTAAGATATTATTATTATGAGAGACTTTAACTAAAAATATTATAATTTTGTCATATGTATGTTACTCGAGAAATTTTTCAAAATCCATATTGATTTTCAGCATTTTTGATTTCGTAATGTCCGCTTCTTCTCCTAGTTCCATAATATCCATTTCTATCGTTGAACTATTAGTTTGTAAAAATTGCTAAAATGTCGGTGCCACTTTACTCGGTATAGTATAGCTCAGAAGGGACATTCACTTTAGTTCTTTTTTTTTTCATTTAAATGGATAGGTTTTGTAAGAACATAGAATTTCGAGAACTAGTCGATATATGCATAGTTATTGGTTGCTTCGTTGCTTGGATGCAGTCTTGTTGTCATGATACTAGCAACTAATGAGAACCACAAAGTAGAGTTTGTGTTTGGATAAAAGTTCATCGAAATAATCACGACTTAGCATACTTAAAATAATGATCAATGTATACAGTATTTGCTAGAAAAAAGAATACACATATTCTTCAAGATGACTGATCTTTTTGATGAACCTAGAAGCAGAAAAACAAAATAGTAAAAGACAATGGTCAAATTGAACTCTAAAGTAACATAGCTACAATGGTCAAATAAGGCTCGACGGGTCTTGAACGGCTATGGTTTTCGTTGTCCGTACAAAGATAATTTGGGTGAAATTCCTAAATCTCTTTTTAAATGGACTGACCTCTCCCCTCATCTCTCTCTTAATGCTAACAATTGTTCATTATAAGGAAAAGAATACCGGTGTATATATAGATAATTGTTAGGCACCAATTCAATATTTGTAGACCTCAATTTACTTATAAACTGTAGTTGGATTTAATTTATATCAGCCTATAATATATGATAAGATGTTTCGAGAATGAGAGGAACATCTTCAAATTCTTTCCGAAGTCCGAATGAATTTTTCTATTTCCTTCATTTTTTTAATTTTCTTCCTTATGAAAATTCGGATATGAAAAATCCGGATTAGTAACTAACTTAGAATTTCCGAAATTTGACTTTGATTAACAAATTAGAAATTGATTTATTTGTCGCTATATCATTTATTGAGATGTGAAATTTGATTTTTAAAAATCGGTCAAACCGCTAGGATTTGACAAGTTTTATTTTGCGATATTTGAATTTATTCCACAATTAGTTTCTATGGTATTCCTTCTTTTAACTTAAATATTTGTAAAAAATTCTAAAAGTATATGATATCAAAGCCTTTTCCTAGTATTAGAGCCTGTAAAATATTTTATTCAATAAAAATTCTTCATATATAGCAAATCAACATTCAATGACCACAAGAAACATAATGTTGATCGACATCTCAGCTCTATTACAAATATTTCAGATCGATCCCCAAATTTAGAATCTCTCTCAATTTCAAATATGTAGAGACAGTAAACTTACGAGGCTAGTGATGTATTATTTAGGAGGAAGGACAAAAACTTGTATTATTGTAACGGTTTCGCCTACTGTTCCCCATCTTGAATAGGCGTTAAGTGCTGGGGAACCCGTACCCATGTACGTTACATACGCAGCGGAACCTACGGGTTCAAACCCGCCCTAGGATCATTGTTAAGGAAATAAAAGTACGAGATTAACTACTAAAATTTATATCTCGGATCTTCCTAATCTGCGAGACGAAGAACGGATGTAGGTCTGAACTTTTCTGACGTGCAACCTTCTCCTTCATGACGCTCGACTTCGCTAACCTCTTTGCTTCTCCTAGGGATGAAGAACTGGTTGTTTGCTTATCTCCAAAGTAAGAGATCTCTACTCGTATCCATGTGAACGTCAGACAGACGGAATTACCGGACTCTGCTAGACGAGTCCGGAAATACTTTCCGAAATTACCCTCACAAAACTCTCTCTCTCTCTCTCGGTATTACGGCTGCCTCTAAGGCTTCTAATTGTGTGTCGAATGGAGGGGACATGCCCCTCTATTTATACTAGAGAGAAGGGTGAAAGAATGACAAGTTTCGATAAGGAAACCCTTTCAGCCGCCAAAGTTCCGGTCGGCCGGATCCTGTGTTCCAGTCGGCCGGAACAATTTCAGCATATGTAAAATAATTCTTTATTCTTTCACTAATTTATACACCACATGTATAACTGTTTCTAAGGTATTTTCTTCCCGTCCGAATGGAGTCCATTGTGTGACCGTGTAAGTTTCATTTAACGCTGGGAACAATCTTCTAAAGATCATAAGTCATGAGTAACCTCTAGTCTGATGTCATGACTATCCATGTTAAATGAAATGATCAGTGATCATAAACCTATCTGAATAGACATCGATTTTATTCCTTTTGTTCTACGATATATACCTTAATCATAAGGCACGGTGATATGACATCCTTGAATTTAATCAAAGTCTCTTTCCTGATCGAGAATTAGACTGAATAAATACAAAATGATATTAGCAACACATGTTAATCCATTTTGAGCATGACCATGCATTTCCTTCAGTCCTAGTTCCTCAGGGGGCCCAGAGATATCTCCCTCATGATGAGAGGAACAAATCCCATCTTGGTCACTCACATTCCTCGTCATGATTCAGTGCATACCTAATGATGACCGTAATAATCATCCCATTATGGATGACGTAGGATTATATTAAAGTATGCAGTTCCACATACATGAATCCATGGTGACCTCAGGTCGTAGGAACAAGCACACTATTCATATGAGAATCACTAATGACATATACCATGCATATTCTCATAGTGTGGTCAGTCCAGTACGTGTTCTTTAACACGTACCTATATTCCAGACTTGACATCTCTATGTCCATGATCAGCAGAAGATGATCATCCAGCCTGCGAATATACTAGTGTGGATATGTAGCTTTTGTTAGTAGTATGCCCTAGGCCAATATATTTGAGACCTAGATGTATGGATTGTGTTAAACAAATATTGTGTTTATTTAGAGATATTTTATATAATAAGTGCGTATTGGTTATTTTATTCTTATTACTGAAATGAACCTTGAATATGATATTCAGCTTTATATCATCAAAGTATGTGACTTTGATAGTAAAACTATAAAGTATTATGAATGATATTCTAAACTGTCCTTGATCATTCTTAGGATGTGTGTGAGACAAACATACTTTATGATAATCTATAAATATACATCAGTATGTTAGTTGACTGATGGTCATGTTTTACTGATCATGAATAAAATTTATTAAGTCATTAACGTAAGTATATATTGGAGACCATATACTGGATTGACCCATCGTGAGAATACTACATAGTCCCTGTCATTAGTTATTCTCAGTAAAGAATGTATCTGCAATCCTTAGACTTGAGATTATCTCAGTTTCCTACATGAGAAATTTTATACTTTAATATAATCTAACATCGTCTTTAACCGGGCGGTCATAAAGATTATAATTAGGTATATAATGAATTATGCAGAGGAAAGAGTTTAATTAAGATAGGATTTGTTCCTCTCATAAATTGAGAGAGATATCTTTAGACCTCTTGATGATTTGATTGAAGAAACGTACGGCGGTGCTCGAGTGAATTAATAGGGAGTTATTAATGTCATTTCATGTTCAATCAAATTCGGTGTCAAGAAAGATTTATCAACCAACGTAAGGTTGACACATACCATGCCTTATGGACGATGTACATATCGTGTAACAAAGGGATACAATGTATGAACATAAATTAGGTTTGATCGAATCATCTATATTTGCTTAATTTGGGTAATCGTGATGTCTTGCTAGAGGCCGCTCTTGATTTATAATCCGTTGTGATTATTGCCAACATTAAGTAAACCTACAGGGTCACACACAAAGAACAACTATTGAGACGTACATAGAAAAATCATAACTTATGTGATAAGTTGTACGAAGAGCTACATAGTCAAGTGACACATCCAATCCTACATCTTATATGATAAGATGTGTTGCATATATGGTTACATAGTTACCATGCACATAGGATATGAAACCTATGGACTATATAGGCACAAGAGACACCCCAAAATAAATATTAAAAAAAGGGATATTATTTCGTCCAATTTATGTGAGACAAAAAGAGAGAAAAATCCGAAAAACCTTCTCTTGTTATTTCTGTGAGAAAAATGAAGAATGAATACTATTATATATTATTCTCTATCCGTTCAAAGGGGTTGTTCGTGTGGATACCGGTAGAGGATGAAGCAAAGTGCGGCATCTTTCTGATTCGAGTTGAAACCGTGGTTTTGTTTGGAGAATCGGTTTGTTTGGAGATCGCTTGGTGATCGGTTTGTGTAATGTGTGTTTCATACACATTTTTAGGATTTTTATCATCTCAAATTTAATCATAATTCACATAAAATGTATGAAAAATGTTCCTGATTCATAAAATATAATTTAAAACTTCTTAATACATTTTCATGTGATTTTGTAGTCCAAAAGGCCATAAAAAGAAGAATTGAAGGACTTATTCGAAAGTCAACTCCAAAAGAAGCACCATAATGCAAATAATGGGGCAAAGATGGCCAAACTCTCCCTAAAACCCTTAAATACACATACACATATTTTTCCAACCCTAAACGATGGAAAACGTTGATGGAAAAAAGCAAACATTCAAACGAGTAAGAAATGACCACAAAACGTTATGAAAATATCCACTGTCTCATGATGTTCTTCAGCCAAACGGATACGTGAACCGACCACGTTCGGTCCCAAAACAAATGATGAAGAATTGAGTGAGAAATGCGAGTTTAAAAAAGGTGTTTGATGAACTAAATTCTGTTTTTGCTGAATTACACCATTCGAGCTGAATTTTCTCAAGCCAACCATTTCCTCCACAGACCTCCTTTTTATACAAAACCAACTTTATTATCTCTGCCATGTTCCCCTCTTTCCATGGATACCAAGTAATCCAAGAATGGTGAAGGAATGGGAGAGTTATTCAAGTTGGAATTCAAGCAAATAAGCTGTTTGACGAAATAACTCAACCAGATTTTGAAACTGCTTTTGCAACCATTGTTGAAACACGAGGTTCATGAGAAGTTAGAAGCTAAAAACAGAATAGGAGGCTTGTAAATAGCACGGGTGCATCTCTCTGGAATGGTAATTTGATCGAGAAATGGATGGAGATACAAGCTCGTGGTTAACGATAAAATTCGAGGAAATGGAGGATAATTAGAACATAAAATTCAGTGTGTAGCATCGTGGGAGATTGACGAAAAGTGCCTAAGTCATACTTTTTAATATAGTTGGCTGAAACTCGAGATTGAGCTCGAGAGGCCATTAATGGCGGAGCTGGAGCTAATACCGGGCATCAATTGGTAAAATTGGAATAACTTTAGTTTTACTCAACCGTTTCGCACCATTCAAAGCCCCACAGATTCGTAAGAATGAGAGAAACATCTTTATTATGGAATATTTGTGCTAAAAAGTAGCTAATTAAGAGTTCTAAGTGATTGTTTGAAGAGAAACGAAAAATTGGCAGAAGCTGTACTCGACAAAAAAACTGACTCGTTTCACTCAAATTCAAACCCGTTTAGCCTTAGTTGATCGCAGATGGGACCACCAACCAGACTCTCAATGAATTCAACAACTCACGCTTCAAATTTTCAACCAGATCTGAACATTCCGCTAAAACAGAGAAAAAAGTTCCGCCCAAAAATCCACTCAAAACTCAGCCAAATTCAATGAAATTTGAACCAGATGCTCCTCATATCCTGCTTGATCTAACTGTAATACTAGAAATTCTCGGTTTGTCCCCTAACCTTCCCTTCATTCAAAACAGGTCAATGGACTCTCAAGTCAATTTCAGAGTATAAAACACTCCTCAAGCCTCTTCGTTCAACAAACCACTCTCCACTCTTCTTCTTTAACCTCTAGAACCACCATTAATGAGTTTCAAGCTTTCTTGAGCTCTATTTTCATTTTTAAGTGAAATCGCGCAATTTGGGGCTGATTTGGGAAAAAATCGAATCGGTCGATTCTAGCTTGAATTGAGGTGCAATTGGAGGTTCAAATCGACTCAAGGGAGCTACCGGCTGGTCTTCCAACTCTTAGTTTAGTCCAATTCTCTTTAAATAATTTGATTTGTATTTTAGATCACAAGAACTCAATTTTGTAATAATCATGATCAAATCTAGTCAAATTCTTGTTCTTGTGAATATGTGTGAGTAAATCTAGATAGGGAAGAAAATTTGTGATTTGTATACATGAAATCTTACTTATTAATCTTGTAATTTTGCTGAATTTTGATGAATAGTCATAAACACACACACTTTTTGAATAAATTGGGAAAAATTGCTTTGCTTAGTATTTTTCATCAATTGATCTATTCAACCTGAAGTTTATTGGCTTGTTAACCATTTGAAATATTTAACTTAGTATTTTATGTGATTAATTTGGAGTTGTGATTGATTTAAATCAAGTTTTGTTTTGAAATGACTGTTTTGGAATAAACTAGCCTTTAAGTCAATTTCTTGAGTAAATCTTAGCTTAGATTGCTCAAATCCATCATTTAAATCTGGAAAAGTATATCCTAAGTGATTAATGATTGTTACACATCATGAATTTCCTATAAATCCCAATTTTTAAACCGAAAAGCAAACCCTAATCTAGTTTCTGTCTTGCTCCTGTTCTTTCTCTATTTTTCAGTATTTTTGCCTTAATTTCGTATCTATTTCAGATCTGAAAAATTAAATAAATATTTTAGCATTTAGCTCTCATTTAGTAGATAATTTTCAAATCAAATATTGCCCAATTCCGATCTGTAATCTGTAAGATATTAATTTTCCAAAATTGTACTTTTTCTGTTTTTAAACTTTTTGTCCAGATTTATTGTTTATTTCCTTCTGAATTTTTACAAATATAAAAACAAATATTAAAAATCCAAAAATAGTCTTACTTGAAGTATTTGGAAGTTTAAAATCCAAATATGGATTTTAAAATAGTAGTTGTTAAAGTAGATTACGAGGTATTTTAATTTTTGTGAGTGCTGATCTGTCAGAACTAGTTTTCTGATCCAGATCTGAATTTTCATTATAAATCTCAAACTACAAAACATCATTATATAAAATTTTAACAGCTAATCCAAAAAATTGATAATTGAATTTCTGTACAAATTTTGGGATTTTTAAAGCTTTGGTAATTTTTCTATAATTTTTCTGAAGTTGCTGCTGAACCGATTTTAAATCTAAAACAAGTTCTGGACTGAATTGCAAATATCTCAAAATTCTTGAATAAAATAATAATAACAGTAAAGAACCATATCGTAGATCTCTCTTTCTAGTTTCCGAGGTATCTCGTGTGTTGCATTCGGAGTTTATTTGTTGTAGTTATAAATTAAAAGGCTAAAGTCTGACGTATTGAATTTTTGAAACACACACTGAAATTATTGAATTGAACTTGAAAATTTACCTAATAAACCTTTAAATAAAAGATTTTATACTAGAGATAAATCATTGAGATTAGTTAATTCTTGAGGCCACACCTCCTTGTGTTCGACCCCTAAACTCATTTACCGCTCATACTCGTAAATTGAAAAATAGGGAAATATAAATTATTTTATTAAATTGTGTGAAATATAAATGATGATTTTACCCGATTTACAAATGGCGCCGTTGCTAGGGAGGCGGCTTGTATCAAGCTTTTAACTAACCCATCTCATATTTTCTTTAGTGTTTTTGTCTCTTGAATTTTTGAAGTTTTATGAGAAAGACGAGATCACAAGGTGAAGTACTCCTCGCAAGAAGGACACCAACAAGCATCTAAGAGAGATCAAGAGGAACAAGGCGCGAAGCGAGCAAGGCGCAACTTCGTCAAGCACATGAACGCGACAAGAAGAGGTTTCTCCTTTAACGCACGGCCTCGAGTACGAAAAGAAGAGCTAAACCAGGTGGAAAAGTCACAAGAAGAAGTTCAAACTCGACCTCCTATCATCCCGTCTTTAACTCCAAGACCGTTTCTCCGTCTCCTTCTATTTCTCATTCTAAATCTATTTCACCAACATCATCACCATCTTCATCTCAATTTAAAAATCAAGAAGTTGAAAAAGAATTTAAAGAAACATTAATAAACATACAAATGGCTCAACAAAGAACATTAGGTGTATTTTTAGAACACAAAATTCAAGAAAATCCTGGAAACATTGTTATACCTAGAGTACCAAATTTTAAGATAAGTCAATCCATGTTAAGTGCTTTACCAACATTTGAAGGGCATAAAAATGACAATCCATATACACATTTATGTTAGTAGTATGCCCTAGGCCAATATATTTCAGACCTAGATGTATGGATTGTGTTAAACAAACATTATGTTTATTTAGAGATATTTTATATAATAAATGCGTATTGGTTATTTTATTCTTATTACTAAAATGGACCTTTAATATGATATTCAGCTTTATATCATCAAAGTATGTGACTTTGATAGTAAAACTATAAAGTATTTTGAATGATATTATAAACCGTCCCTGATCATTCATAGGATGTTTCTGAGACAAACGTACTTTATGATAAGCTATAAATGGACATCAGAATATTAATTGACTGGTGATCACGTTTTACTGATCATTAATAAGAGTTATTAAGTCATTAACATAAGTATATGTTAGAGACCATATACTGGATTGACCCACCATGAGAATACTACATGGTTCGTGTCATTAGTTATTCTCAATAAAGAATGTGTCTGTAATCCTTAGACTTGAGATTATCTCAGTTTCCTACATGAGAAATTTTATACTTTAATATAATCTAACATCGTCTTTAACCGAAGGGTCATAAAGATTATAATTAGGTATATAATGAATTATGCGGAGGAAAGAGTTTAATTAAGATAGGATTTGTTCCTCTCATAAATTGAGAGAGATATCTTTAGGCCTCTTGATGATTTGATTGAAGAAACGCACGGCCATGCTCCAGTGAATTAATAAGGAGTTATTAATGTCATTTCATGTTCAATCAAATTTGGTGTCAAGAAATATTTATCGACCAACATAAGGTTGACACATACCATGCCTTATGGACGATATAGATATCGTGTAACAAAGGGATACAATGCATGAACATAAATAAGGTTTGATCGAATCATCCATACTTGCTTAATTTGGGTAATCATGATGTCTTGCTAGAGGCCGCTCATGATTTATAATATTTGTGGTTATTGCCAACATTAAGTAAACCTATAGGGTCACACACAAAGAACAACTATTGAGACGTACACAGAAAAATCATAACTTATGTGATAAGTTGTATGAAGAGCTACATAGTCAAGTGACACACCCAATCCTGCATCTTATATGATAAGGTGTGTTGCATATATGGTTACATAGTTACCATGCACATAGGATATGAAACTTATGGACTTTATAGGCACAAGAGACACCCCAAAATGATATAGATTAAGGTATATTATTTTCGTCCAACTCTTGTGAGACAAAAGGAGAGAAAAATTCGAAAATTATTCACTTGTTATTTCTGTGAGAAAAAATGAAGAACGAATACTAGCATATATCGTTCTTTATCCGTTCAAAAGGGGTTGTTCGTGTGGATACCAGTAGAGGACGAAGCGAAGTGCGGCGTCTTTGTGATTCGGATTGAAACCATGGTTTGCTTGGAGAATCAGTTCGTTTGGAGATCGGTTTGTTAGACCGGTTAGGCGAAACGTACAAAGGATCGGTTTCGAAACCGGTTTGGAATCAGACAAAGAAAAGTGTCAACCTAATTCGCTTTCAATCATCACGGATTAAGCGTAATCCGAAGGTACAAAGTTATGAACTTTTCTTTGATTGAATTGTAATTCACGGATCCTTCTTTTGAGTTTCGAATTCGTTTTTATTTTTCCATTGCGTTATGAACGGTAGAAACCCAACAATTTAGATGAATTTTATATGAAATGCACCACATTATTTCGTAAAACTGATAATTTGGACAACATTAAGTTGATCCTTTTTCCTCATACATTAGGAGCTGCCCCTAGGGATTGTCTTAATCATTTATAGGGTGGATCATTCGAGACATTCGACAATGTGGCAAAACGTTTTCTTAAGTGCTATTTCCCGAGCACACTTACCGCTAAAATATGCAAGGAGATTACAAACATTCAACAACGAGGCGACGAAACCCTCCAAGAATACTATGAGCACTTCGTAAGATTGTGCGCATCATGCCCTAACCATAATCTCACCGAGACCTCACTACTTGACCAACTTATCCAAGGGATGAATGAGCTAGAAGCCCGTCTTCTCCAATGTTCGGCTGGTGGATCCTTCAACGATAAAACCCCTGCCGAAGTGCGTACCCTCATCGAAACCATGGCCGAAGGAAACCTAGGTCGCGATGGAATCTTGGGGCAAGTAAACACAACAAGGACAGTGGATCTCAAAGCAATGGAGTCCCGTATCACGGCAAACTTCGAGACGAAATTAAACAAAGTGCTTAAGGCGGTAGGGGCAAAAATGGAACCCACACCATGCGAGTTTTGCGCAAGCACGGATCACGCAACCGATGAATGTGATACCCTTCAAGACGTGAACCATGTAGATGGTTACCAACGCCCTCAATACGCATATGAACCTTAGAAGAAAAATCCCAACCTCCGTTGGCATGACAATCCTCAATTTCAACAACCCCAATAAGGTTATAAAAAATCTGGAGTTTATGTTCATCCTAACGCGCAATCTCAACACCAACCTCAACAACAACCACATCAACCCTCTTCATCAAATCCTCAATCTCCCTCTCTCGACGAAAAATTTAACAAAATGATGGCCATGATGACGACCAACTTTTCGAGTTTTTCAACGGAATTAGGGGCAGTAAGGAGCGATATTGCCACTCTTCCTCGAGGTCAAGCCACTCAAGGGCGACAAGTGCAAAATCTCGAGATGCAAGTGAAACAAATTGCGAGTGAGGTGAACACTCTTAAAAGCCAAATGGGGAATAAACTGCCTTCTCAAGGAATGAAACCGCATAACTCAAGTCTGTTAAAGCAATCCAATTGAGAACTGGGAAGCAAGTGGAATTTCCAAGGGAAGAGGAGGAAGTTGTGGTGCAGAGACCAAATGATGGCAAGTCAAGTACGAAAGAGGAACAAGATGCTGGGTGTGAAAATAATAATGAGGAAGAAAGAGGAAAAGGTGGGAAAGAAAAGATTCCGGAGAAAGAGGTATCGAAAGAGAAGAGTCACACGCCAAGGGCACCATTTCCAGCTCGCCTGGCGGGTAATGCTAAGAAGGATGAACTCGACAAGGATATTCTCGAAGTGTTTAAAAAAGTGGAGGTCAATATTCCAATAATAGACGCAATTTGAATGCACCCTCCATACGCCAAGTTTTTCAAGAGCTTATGTACAAACAAGAGGAGGCTAAAAGGGAATGAGACAATAAGCCTACCTTCGGTGATGAGTATCAATACAAGAGTACCCCAAAAGGAAAAAGACCATGGAGTCTTCGCCGTTCCTTGTACCATCGGGCTCTAACAACTTGCAAGATGCAAGCTGGATTTGGGGGCCTCAATCAACGTTATGCCTCGGTCCGTTTACGAAACTTTGGGCCTCGGCGAGCTCAAAAACACGCGTGTAACGGTTCAATTCGCCAATCGTTCTGTAGCCCCAGTCTAAGGCATTGTGGAAGATGTGCTAGTAAAGGTGAACGGCTTGGTCTCCAAGTCGTCTCCGAGGAAGTAACAAATCTTTCAAGTGAAGCTCAAAGAAAAATGAGTCCAAGAACAACCAAGGTGGATCAGATAGACCTCTATCACCTCCCCTTCATTGACCACAACTTAGAGCGCATGGAGGACAAAACCTACGACCAGTTTCTCGATCAGTACTCAAGTTACCTTTTGGTCAACATCAACCCCAGCGACCAAGGCAAAACAACTCTCGCAAAGGGACTGTCCCTCGTTTTGCGAAACACTTTGGAGAAGGAATTAGAGATCGACAAAGTGGACGGGTATCAGCTAAAAAATGTTTACAAAAGCCATGACATGTGGTGTCTCGAAGAGTTTGGCGAATATCCGAGGGGGGGAATCACGAAAGATTAAGCAATAATGTGTCGAGCTCAAGACGTAAAACAAGGGCGCTGGCAAGAGGCAACTCGTCGTGTTAGGTTGTATCTTTCCTTTCTTTATTTTATTTTATTCTTTTTTACAAAACCTCTCTTTACACTTAAACAATTGTTATGCAAAAGTTTAAGTGTGGCGGGGGAGGTTTTGCGCAAGTCCCAAATAATTTTTCCAATTTTCACAAATATCTCAATTTTGAACTTTTTGTTTTGAGAACAAACAAAGGTTTAAGTGTGGTGGGGTGGTTTTGTGCAAAACTAAGTTTTGTTTTCTTGTAAAAATTTGAAAATTCATAAAAATTGAAAATTTCAAAAAAATTAACAAAACTCATAAATACCATAAAAAATTTAAATTTTTGCTTGTTTTTCTTTCATTTTTTGTTTGTTTTTGCAAATCAAATTTGTGCGTTTTAAAGAAGAGAATGAGTTTTAGACAAAAAGAAGTAAAAGTTTTTGAAAATGGCAAATAGTTTAAAACTAAGTCTTCTTAAGTAATTTTTGAAAACTACTTAGGGTTTTGGAAAATGATGAACAGATTTAAAAAATTCTAAAAGAGATTAATTATCGTCATGAATGCCGCATTCCACCTTATTTTCAGCTATAATATCCATTTAAAATCCATTAAGCATTTTGAAAATTCATAAATATTTTACTTACCCCTTTAATGAAATTATAAATCATTTTCTTTAAAGTAATGTTGTGATTAAAACTTTTGAGAAATCAAACCTTACTTTTAATACCACTAGTTTCGTAAAATTTTCTAACTCAACTTATCTTTCATGACATAGCTAATAATCCGTATGTCCATCTCTAATTTTCGTACTAAAAGCATGTTATCCCTTCACAAAAAGAATTCAAAAATGTGAAAAATTATTTTTAAACCCTTGAAAAAGAATTTTTTTTTTTACATATCCGCAATAGAAAATGAAGGATTTTTTGTATGTGCAAAGCACAACTTGTCTTTTGATAACATGAGTGGATAGCATACCAACTTTTACGTGTTTATAAAAGAGAAAGTTGAGTTAGTTGGATCTTTTGGGGTAATTTGTATAAATTCACCATTTTAAATTTAGGGGGAGAAAGTATCAAAAACAAAATTAGGGCATTGCTTTTTGGAAAAAGATTCGTATTTGAAGGATTAGGGAATTTTAAATAAATTTGAATTTGAAATTATTAATGGTTATTCATCGACCCTCGTGTATTATTATAATAATCAAATATTAGTATTTAACATTCACGGCAATAACTAAATCTCTTTTCAAAACGCTTTAAACTGATTCTAAAAATCCTAAAACTTGATTTTAATTTGCGCTTGAGGGCAAGCTTGGTTTAAGTATGGTGAGATTTGTAATGTGTATTTTTATACACATTTTTAGAATTTTTATCATCTCAAATTTAATCATAATTCACATAAAATGTATGAAAAATGTTCATGATTCATAAAATCTAATTTAAAACTTCTTAATACATTTTTATGTGATTTTGCAGGCGAAAATGCCATAAAAAGAAGAATTGGAAGACTCATTCGAAAGTCAACTCCGAAAGAATCACCATAACGCAAATAATGGGTCAAAGATGGCCACACTCTCCCCAAACCCTTAAATACCCATACATATATTTCTCCAACCCTAAACGATGAAAAATATTGGTGGAATAGAGCAAACATGGGAACGAGTAAGAAACGACCACAAAAAGTTATGAAAACATGCACTATCTCATGACGTTCTTCAGCCAAATCGATGTGTGAACCGACCACGTTCGGTCCCAAAATAGAGAAGAAACGTCCACGTTTCTTATGACGTTTTGTATCGGAATGTGACGTTCCGATCAAATGGATCCTAACGATCATTTTACACCTCAAAATAAACCTAGCAGCGAAAGAATAACAAAAAAATGACGCATCAAAATTCTTGTCAACCGTCGCAGTCAAAGTCAACTCTTTCTCTCTCAAAAGCACTGATTTTCCGAAATGCTCGGAATTGAACAAACTCACCACCATTTGACTCGTCTTGACAAGACAAATAACCGTATCATTCATCATCGCTAGCACTGCCGGAATTGACCGGAAAACGCGAAAAACCTCCTGTCAGCCATGAAAATATACCGTTTAAACTGAGAAGTTCTCGAGCTTTCCATTATTTCTATAGATCTCTGTTTGTTATAATTCTAACGCAATTATCTTCTTCTTGTTCTCTTCTTTCCAACCATATAAAGAACTCAATAAACGATGAAGAATTGAGTGAGAAATGCGACTTTGAAAAAGGTGTTCGATGAACTAAATTCTGTTTTTGCTGAATTATACCATTCGAGCTGAATTTTTTCAAGCCAACCATTTCCTCCACAGACCTCCTTTTTGTACAAAAACAACTTCATTATCTTCGCCTTGTTCCCCTCTTTCCATGGATACCAAGTAATCTAAGAATGGTGAAGGAATGGGAGAGTTATTCAAGTTGGAATTCAAGCATATAAGCTGTTTGACGAAATAACTCAACCAGATTTTGAAACTGTTTTTGCCGCCATTTTTGAAACTCGATGTTCATGTTAGAAGCTAAAAATAGAACAGGAGGCTTGTAGATAGCATGGTGCATATCTCTGAAATGGTAATTTGATCGAGAAATGGATGGAGATACGAGTTCTACTCACCACTTTGGTGGTTTTCGAGTTATTTCTCAAGCTGGTGGTTAACGATGAAATTTGAGGAAATGGAGGATAATTAGAACATAAAATTCAGTGTGTAGCATCGTGGGAGATTGAGAAAAGTGCCTAAGTCATACTTTTTAATATTGTTGGCTGAAACTCGAGATTGAGCTCGAGAGGCCATTAATGGCGGAGCTGGAGGTAATATCGGGCAGCATATGGTAAAATTTGAATAACTCGAGTTTTACTCAACCATTTCGCACCATTCGAAGCCCCACAGATTCGTAAGAACGAGAGGAACATCTTTATTATGGAAAATTCATGCTAAAAAGTAGCTAATCAAGAGTTCTAAGTGATTGTTTGAAGAGAAACGAAAAATTGGCAGAAGCTATACTCGCAAAAAACCTGAGTCGTTTCACTCAAATTCTAACCCGTTTAGCCTTAGTTGATCGCAGATGGGATCACCAACTAGACTCTCAACGAATTCAACAACTCGCACTTCAAATTTTCAATCAGATCTGAACATTCCGGCAAAACACAGAAAAAAAGTTCCGCCCAAATATCCACTCAAAACTCAACCAAATTCAATGAATTATGAACCAGATGCTCCTCATATCCCGCTTGATCTAACTGTAATACTAGAAATTCCCGGTTTGTCCCCTAACCTTCCCTACATTCAAAATAGGTTAATGGACTCTGAAGTCAATTTCAGTCTGTAAAACACCCCTCAAGCCTCTTCATTCAACACACCACTCTCCACTCTTCTTCTTTAACCTCTAGAGCCACCATTAATGAGTTTGAAACTTCTTGAGCTCAATTTTCATTTTTAAGTACAAACGCACAATTTGGGGCTAATTTGGGGGAAAATCGAATCGGTCGATTCTAGCTTGAATCGAGGCGCAATTGGAGCTTCTTCTTGTGAACCATTAAGACGTCTTTGACAACATTTATCTTCATGTCCTCCTGTGCGTTCTTAAGCATCCCATGTAACTCGGTGATGGATTTCTCCATCTGATGCATATTATAGTTCATGATGAATTGCTTAAAACTAGGTGGTAACGACCCGAGAATTATGTCAACAACCAATTCTCTAGGCATAGCTGAACCAAGCCTCTCCAATTGATCAAGATAGCTCTTCATCTTGAGTACGTGAGCACTCACAGATGAACCTTTAGCCATCTTCGTGTCAGTCAGTGAGACGATCGCTTTGTAGCGCTCAACTCTAGCCTGCTCTTGGAACATTTCCTTGAGAGTTACGATCATATCGTAAGCATCCATGTCCTCCAGTTTCTTCTGAAGCTCGGCGGTCATGGTCACTAGCATGAGACAAGCTATCTCTATGTCGTCCTTGACGTATTTAGCATACGCATCTCGGGCAACCCTTGTGGCTCCCTGTTCTGGTTCCTTTGGTTAAGCCTCTTCTATGACATACAGTTTATTATCAGCCTTGAGAACAATTCTCCAGATTTCTAAACCAATCAAGGAAGTTAGACCCATTGAGCTTATCCTTCTCAAGGATAGATCGCAAATTCAACCTAGTTGAACTGTTATTATTTGCCATTATTCTACAAGTTAAAATGTAAAGTGCCGTTATTATTTATTCATTGGGATTGTTTTGTTTTGGTGTTTCTTATATTGTACTCCCACTATTTTCTACAAATCAACCACCATCAGTTGTATTGATTCGGAATCTTCAATTAAGTGAAGTTTCATAGTGAGTCAAGATCTGTATTTCATTGAGTATTAAGTGCGCTTTGGCGCAACCCTCAATATACAACTATTTTGGTAGGAATACTTCCAATTGTATCATATACAACTCTTTCCTTTTATGGAATGAGCATCATATGCCCGGTGCATTATTCCATCTTGTGCCCTGAGCCCAAGTCCGACTTGCTTGCTCAGTTAAGTTTAACCATGCATGATTATCGGTGAAATAGAGTCCAGCACACTCAGGTTTGGCATGACCCATGCTGGAAGCCATTTTCCGCATACCCTCCTTTACAAAAATAATCCTAAATATACTCAGCTTTGGCTTGACCCACACGGAAGATTGTCTAAGTACCAATGGCTTCAGTGACATGGGAGGCACTTCATTATTTAATATTCTGAAGGATTTTATTTTAGATTTATCAAATATAAACATCACAGTGTAATGTGTATTTTTATACACATTTTTAGGGTTTTTTATCATCTCAAATTCAATCATAATTCACATAAAATGTATGTAAAACACTCATAATTCATAAAACATAATTTGAAACATCTTAATACATTTTTGTGTAATTTATAGGTGAAAATGACATAAAAAGAAGAATTGGAGGACTTATTTGAAAATGCAACTCCAAAAGAAGCACCATCACGCAAATAATGTGCCAACGATGGCGAAATTATCCCTAAAACCCTCACATTCCCCATACACATACTTCTCTAATCTTAAATATGAACAACGTCGGTGGAAAAGACCAAGCATTGCAATGAGTAAGAAATGACCACAAAACGTTATGAAAACGTCAACTGTCTCACGACGTTCTTCAGCCGAACCGATACGTAAACCGACCACGTTCGGTCCCAAAACAAAGAAGAAACGTCCACGTTTCCTATGACGTTTCAAATCGGAACGTGACGTTCCAATCAAATGAATCCTAACCATGGTTTTACACCTCAAATAAACCTAGCAGCGCAAGAATAGAGAAAATGCGACGCGCAAAAAAAATTCTGGTCAAAACTGAAAAGTTAACTGTCGTAGTTAAGTCAACCCTTTCTCTCTCAAAAATGCGATTTTTTTTCGAAATGCTCGGAATTGAACAAAATTGATACCATTCAACTCGTCTTGACAAGACAAGCACAACCATATGATTAGCCATCGCTGGAACGGCGAGAGTTGGCCGCAAAACACGAAAAACCTCCTGTCAGCCCAAAAATAACCAATTTCGAGCTGCAGTATTCTCGAGCTCACCAATTCTTGCAAAGATCTTGGTTTGTCATAATTCTAACGCCATTCTCTTCTACTCATTCCCCTCTTTCCAACCATATAAAGAACTCAAAAAAATGATGAACAATTGAGTGAGATAATCAAGTTTGAACTCGATGTTCAATGAAATTGAATTTTATTTTTGCTGAAATAACTCAATTCGAGCTGAAACTTCTCAAATCCATAACTCACTCCGAAGACATCCGTTTCATGTGAAACTAATTCCATTCTCTTCTTCTCTCTTTCTTCTTTCCATGGATACCAAGAACACCAAAAATGATAAAGAAATAAGAGAGATATTTGAGTTTGAAGTCGTGCGAGTAACTGTTCGACGAAATTTCAGATTTCAAAATAACCGCCAAATACTAAAATTCGAAATTCTCCCTCATTTTTCCACGGAATATAACGAAGTTTGAACAGAAGGTTCTTCAAACATGTGAGATTGGATCTGGACAACTGGAATTCTCCATTTTACCCCTGAAATTTCAGATCAAGCCAATCAAGAGAATACACTCTCAAGCCCTCAACTCTCTATAAAATGCACCTCAATCTAGAGAATAGAAATAACTCAATCTCCCACTCTTTTTAACTTATACACCACGCTTCATTCATCTTTTCTAACCTCTATAATCTCCATTAATAAGTTTCAAGTTTTCTTGAGCTCTAATTTTCATTTTTGAGCAAAATCGTGCAATTTGGGGCCGATTTGGGGAAATTTCAAATCGGTCAATTCTAGCTTGAATTGAGGTGCAATTAGAGTTTCAAATCGACTCGAGGAAGTTACTGGCTGGTCTTCCAACTCTCGGTTTAGTCCAATTCTCTTTTAATTATTCAATTTGAATTTTAGATCATAAGAACTAAATTTTGTAATAATCATGATGAACCTTGTCAAATTTTTGTTCTTATGATTATGTGTGAGTAAATCTAGATAGGGAAAGGAATTTGTGATTTGTATGCATGAAATCTTTCTTTAATTTCGTGTAATTCTGCTGAATTTGAATGAATAGTCATGAACACACACAATTTTGAATAAATTGAGGAATATTGCTTAGCTTGATATTTTTCATCAATTGATCTATTAAATCTCAAGTTTATTGACTTGTTATTCACCTGGAATATTTAGCTTAGTATTTTTTGTGATTAATTTGGAGTTGTGATTGATTGAATTCAAGTTTTGTTTAAAATGGCTTTTTTATATTAAACTAGTGTTTGAATCAATTTCTTGAGTGAATCTTAGCTTAGATCGCTCAAATCCATCATCTAAATCTGAAAAATTATACCCTAAGTGATTAATGGTTGTTATACATCATAAATTTCCTTTAAATCCCTATTTCTAAACCAAAAATCAAACCCTAATCCAGTTTCTGTCTTGCTACTATTTTTCTTTGTTTTTTTTCAGAATTTTTCCTTAATTTCGTGTCCAATTCAGATCTGAAAAATTAAATAAATATTTTTAAAATTTATTTCTCATTTAGTAGATAATTTTCAACCCAAATTTTTCCCAATTCCGATCTGTAATCTGTGAGATATTAATTTTCCAAAATTGTAATTTTTTTGTTTTTTTAAACTTTTGTCCAAATTTACTGTTTCTTTTCTTCTGAATTTTAAAAAATATAAAAACAAATAATAAAATCCAAAAATAGTCCTACTTGAAGTAATTTGAAGTGTAGAATCCAAATATGAATTTTAAAATTATAGTTGTTAAGACAGATTAGGAGATATTATAATTTTTGTGAGTACTGGTCTGTCAGAACCAGTTTCTGATCCAGATCTGAATTTTCATTATAAATCTCAAACTACAAAACATCATTATATAAAATTTTAACAGATAATCCAAAACGATAATTGAATTTCTGTACGAATTTTGGGAATTTTCAAGTTTTGGTGATTTTTCTATAATTTTCTGAAGTTACTGCTGAACCGATTTTGAATCTGAGATAAGTTCTGGAGTGAATTCCAAATAACTCGAAAATCTTTTATAAAATAATAATAACAGTAAAGAGCCACAATATAGATCTTTCTTTCTAGTTTCCAACGGTATCTCGTGAGTTGGATTCGGAGTTTATTTGGTCTAGTTACGAATTAAAACACCAAAGTGTGACGTGCTGAATTTTCATGATAAGGTTGAAAAGAAATTTTAAACTTGGAAATTTACCTAATAAACCTTGAAATAAAAGATTTTACACTAATGAATAATCATTAAAACTAGTTAATTCTTGAGGCCACACCTCCTTGTGTTCGACCCCTAAACTCATTACAACTCATACTCGTAATTGATTAATAGGGAAATATAAATTGTTTTGTTAAATTGTGTGAAATAAAAACGAAGGTTTTACACGATTTACAAATGGCACCGTTGCTGGGGAGGCGGCTTGCATCAAGTTTTTAACTAACCCATCTCATATTTTCTCTAGTGTTTTTGTCTCTTGAATTTTTGAAGGTTTATGAGAAAGACAAGATCACACGGTGAAGTACACACTCCTCGCAAGAAGGACATCAACAAGCATTTAAGAGAGATCAAGAGGAACAAGGTGGGAAGCGAGCAAGGTGCAACTTCATCAAGCAAAGGAACGCAACAAGAAGAGGCTTCTCCGTTCACGCAAGGGCCTCGAGTACGACAAGAAGAGCTACACCAGGTGGAGAAGCCACAAGAAGAAGCTCAATTTCGACATTTCATCATCCCGTCTTCGACTCCAAGACCCGTCTCTCCATCTCCTTCTATTTCTCATTCTAAATCTATTTCACCAATATCTCATTTTAAAAATCAAGAAGTTGAAAAAGAATTTAAAGAAACATTAATAAACGTACAAATGGCTCAACAAAGAACATTAGGAGAATTTTTAGAACACAAAATTCAAGAAATGCTTGAAACATTGTTATACCTATGGTACCAAATTTAAAGATAAGTCCAATTTTTGAAGGGCATAAAAATGACAATCCATATGTACATTTAGATGAATTCCATATGAAATATACTGCATTATTTGGTAAAACTGACAATCTGGACGACATTAAGTTGATCCTTTTTCCTCATACATTAGGAGCTGCCCCTAGGGATTGGCTTAATCATTTACAGGGTGGACCATTCGAGACATTCGACGAAGTGGCAAAGCGATTCCTTAAGCGGTACTTTCCAAGCACACTTACCGCCAAAATATGCAAAGAGATTACCAACATTCAACAACGAGGTGACGAAACCCTTCAAGAATACTACGAGCGCTTCGTACGATTGTGCGCCTCTTGTCCTAACCATAACCTCACCGAAACTTCGTTACTCGACCAATTTATCCAAGGGATGAATGCGTTGGAAGCCCGTCTTCTTCAATGTTCGGCTGGTGGATCTTTCAATGATAAAACTCTTGCCCAAGTGCATACGCTCATTGAAACCATGGCTGAAGGAAACTTAGGGCGTGATGGGATCTTGGGGCAAGTTAACACAACAAGCACAGTGGATCTCAAAGCAATGGAATCTCGCATCACGGCAAATTTCGAGTCGAAGTTCAACAAAGTGCTTAAGGCGGTCAGGGCAAAAATGGAACCTACACCATGCGAGTTTTGCGCAAGCACGGATCACGCAACCGATGGGTGTGACACCCTTCAGGATGTAAACCATGTGGATGGTTACCAACGCCCTCAATACGCATATGAACCTTGGAAGAAAAACCCTAACCTCCGTTGGCGCGACAACCCTCAATTTCAACAACCCCAACAAGGTTATCAAAAACCTGGAGTGTATGTTCATCCTAACATGCAAACTCAACACCAACCTCAACAACAACCACTTCAACCCTCTTCATTAAACCCTCAACCTCCATCTCTTGACGAAAAATTTGACAAAATGATGGCCATGATAACGACCAACTTTTCAAGTTTTTCAACGGAATTGGGAGCAGTAAGGAGTGACATGAACATCCTTGCTCAAGGCCACGCAAGCACGAATCGACAGGTGCAAAACATTGAGATTCAGATGAAGCAAATTCCAAGTGAAGTCAATATGTTGAAGGGGCGAGTAGAAAATAAGTTACCCTCTCAAGGATCAGACCCTACAAATCTCAAGCCCATCAACGCGATTCAATTGAGAAGTGGGAAACAGGTGGAATTTCTTGAGAGAAGAGGAGGAAGTAGGGGTACAAAGGCCTAAAAGAGACGAGTCGAGCACAAACGAGGTACAAGGTGTTGAATATGAAAATATTAACAAAGGGGAAGAAAGAGGAAAATGTGTCGAGGGAAAGGTTCAAGAAGAAGAGAAAGAGGCACCAAATGAGAAGTTTCATATGCCAAAAGCAGCATTTCCACATCGCTTGGCGGTAAACACCAAGAAAGATGAGCTCGATAAAGATATTCTTGAAGTGTTCAAGAAAGTGGAGGTGAACATCCCAATCATCGACGTAATCCAAATGCACCCTCCATATGCGAAGTTTTTCAAGAACCTATGTACAAACAAGAGGAAGTTAAAAGGGAACGAAACAATAAACCTACCTTCAGTGATGAGTATCAATACACGAGTAGCTCAAAAAGAGAAAGATCCTGGAGTATTTGCCATTCTTTGCACCATCGGGCTCCAACAACTCGCAAAGTGCATGCTTGATTTGGGCGCCTCAATCGATGTGATGCACAGATCAGTTTATGAAACCTTGGGTTTAGGCGAGCTCAAAGATACGCGTGTGATGGTTCAATTCGCCAATCGCTCTGTAGCCCCAGTCTTGGGTGTTGCGGAAGATGTACTGGTTAAGGTGAATGGATTGGTGTTCCCGGCAGATTTCTACATACTCGAAATGGGCGACAACGCCGACTCATCCGTCATTCTCTTGGGAAGACCCTTTTTGAGAACAGCTCGCACAAGGATTGACTGCCACTCGGGCACATTATCCATGGAATTCGACAACGAGAAGATAACCTTCAACATTTTCGACACAATCAAATACCCCGACGATTACAACGTCTCTAGCATTTGCGTCATTGACGAAATCGATGAGCTAGTGGAAGAACATCTCGAAAGGGAGTATTTAAATTCTTTAAATACACTCAATTCTGATTTTGATGACTTTTGGGACGATTTAGAAAATGTAAATGCATTAGAAAATGTGAATGAAAATAACTTACCACAAGATACAAATCCAATTAAAAGCGATATATTTATAGAAGAAATACAACATGAAAACTTGCCTACTCTTGAAATTTGTAGGAAGGAAGAGGTCTATTCTTTTGCAGGTCCAACTTCAAGCGAGCTTAATATTTCAAGAAAAAGAATGCCTCCATCAATCGAGACGACACCCGACCTTGAGCTCAACACGCTACCCGAGCATCTCAAATATGCCTACCTTGGACCTAAGGAGACCCTACCTGTCATCATTGCCTCCAACCTAACACCCAAGCAAGAGGATAGCCTCGTCAACGTTCTCAAACAACACAAGAAGGCAATTGGGTGGACCCTAGCCGATATGCCTGGAATTAGTCCTTCGACTTGTATGCATAAGATTTCACTCGAGGAAGGCTCCAAACCCTCGAGAGAAGCTCAAAGGAGGCTGAATCCCGTCATGATGGATGTGGTGAAAAAGGAGCTTCTCAAGCTTCCTGATGCAGGGATCATTTATGCGGTAGCAGACTCGGAATGGGTATCTCCAATCCATGTGGTTCGCAAGATGACAGGAATCACGATTGTGGAGAATGCTGAAGGGGAAAAAGTGCCAACACGAGTGCAAAACGAATGGAGAGTGCGCATCGACTATCGGAAACTTAACGCGGCAACAAAGAAGGACCACTTCCCTCTTCCCTTCATCGATCAAATGCTCGAAAGATTAGCGGGGCGACCTTATTATTGCTTCTTGGATGGATATTCGGGATATTTTCAAATCGCCATCGACCCCGATGACCAAAAGAAAACAACCTTCACGTGTCCCTTTGGTACATTTGCCTATCGAAGGATGCCGTTCGGGTTATGCAACGCACCGGGTACATTTCAAAGGTGTATGATCTCTATTTTTTCTGAATATATTTCTAAATTCATTGAGGTGTTTATGGATGACTTTTCCATTTATGGCAACTCATTTGACGAGTATCTCCATAATTTGAGCCTAATAATGGAAAAGTGTGTGGAAGCTAATCTTGTCTTAAATTTTGAGAAGTGCCACTTTATGGTGAGCCAAGGAATTGTTTTAGGGCATTTAATCTCAGGAAAAGGCTTGGAGGACGACAAGGCAAAGATTGATGTGATTAAGACGCTTCCATACCCTCACAACGTAAAAGATGTACGCTCCTTCCTCGGCCACGCGGGATTCTATAGGCGGTTCATTCGGGATTTCTCCAAGATCGCCCAACCCATGTGTCGCCTTCTCCAAAAGGAAGTGAAATTATAGTTCGATGACGCGTGTAAGGAGGCATTCAACATCTTAAAAGGGAAATTGTGCGAGACTCCAATCATCAAGCCTCCCGACTGGAATCTTCCTTTCGAAATCATGTGTGACGCCAGCGACTTGTGCGTTGGTGCAGTCTTGGGCCAACGCGTTGGTAAGGATCCTCATGTTATTTACTATGCCTCTAGGACCCTAGACGAAGCCCAAAGAAATTACACAACAACTAAAAAAGAATTATTAGCAATTGTTTTTGCATTGGAAAAGTTCCGATCATATTTGGTTGGGACGAAGGTTGTGGTGTTTTCAGATCATGCGGCGCTCAAACACCTGATGAAAAAGAAGGAGTGCAAACCTCGACTTCTCTGATGGATCCTTCTTCTACAAGAATTCAACGTGGAGATTCGGGACAAGAAAGGCGCCAAAAACTTGGTAGCCGATCATCTCTGTCGACTCCCGACAAAAGCAGGCGATATACTTCCCATAAACGAGCTCTTCCCAGACGAACAACTTTACGCTATCCATGGAGTGACGCCTTGGTACGCCGATATCGTCAACTACTTGGAGACTCAGGAGCTCCCTAACACTCTCTCTCGAGCCCAGAAGGACAAGACAAAAAGCGACGCGCACTATTATTTTTGGAAGGACCCTCATCTCTACAAGATTTGCTCTGACCAAATGGTGCACAAATGCGTGCCTGACCACGAAAAACAGTCGGTACTCTCTTTTTGCCATACTTTGGAATGTGGGGGTCATTTTGGGGGGCAACGTACAAGCCACAAGGTGCTTTAAAGTGGCTTGTACTGGCCAACTCTTTACAAAGATGCTCATTCCTTTGTAAAGAGTTGCGAAAATTGCCAAAAGACAAGAAATCGAACCCGCAAAAATGAAATGCCTCCCAAAACTTTATTGTTTTGTGAGCTTTTTGATGTTTAGGGGATAGATTTCATGGGTTCTTTCCCCCAATCCAATGGTTATCTTTACATATTGGTGTGTGTGGATTATGTGTCAAAATGGGTAGAGGCAATTCTCACAAGGGATGCCAACTCCAAAACGGTGATAGAATTTCTCAAAAAGAACATTTTTCAGCGTTTTGGAGTCCCTAAAGCCATCATAAGTGATAGGGGCTCCCATTTTAACAACAAATACATGGAAAACCTATTGAAAAATTATCATGTACAACACCGTATGTATACCGCTTATCATCCCCAAACTAATGGACAAGCCGAAATCTCAAATAAAGAAATTAAATCAATCCTTGAGAAAGTGGTTAATCCCTCTCGCAAGGATTGGAGTCAAAGGCTTGTGGATGCACTTTGGGCGTATCGGACCGCGTACAAAACACTAATAGGTATGACACCATTTAAACTCGTGTATGGTAAAAGTTGTCATCTACCTGTTGAAATAGAGTATAAAGCATATTGGGCAATTAAAAATGTAAATTGTGAATACCCAAAAGACGCGGGAACGCGTAAATTACAAATTCAAGAGTTGGAGGAAATTCGAATTGAGGCATATGACAGCTCTCGAATTTATAAAGAAAAATTGGTCACCTATCACGACAAGATAATTAAGAGAAAAGAATTCAAAGTGGGAGATAAAGTTTTGTTATTTAATTCTCGGTTGAGGTTACATCCTGGGAAATTGAAGAGTAGGTGGATAGGGCCTTTTGAAATAACAGACATTTTGCCCTTTGGAGTTTCTGAATCTTTTAGTGAAAAGAATGGCGCGTTCAAAGTCAATGGACACCGACTCAAGGCGTTTTACAAAAATCATGACACAAGGTGGCTGGATGAGCAAGAATTCGGCGAGTACCCGAGCGGGGAAGATATGAACAGATGAGCACAAATGCGTCGAGCTCAAGACGTTAAACGGGAGCGCTTGGCGAGAGGCAACTCGTTGTGTCAGGTCGTATTTTTCCTTTCTTTATTTTATTTTCTTATTTTTACAAAACTTCTCTTTCACACTTAAACATTTGCTACACAAAAGTTTAAGTGTGGTGGGGGAGGTTTTGCATAAAACCCCAATAATTTTTCCAATTTCCACAAATTTTCTCATTTTTGAACTTTTTGTTTGAAGACAAACAAAGGTTTAAGTGTGGTGGGGTGGCTTTGTGCAAAATCAAGTTTTGTTTTCTTGGAAAAATGTGAAAATTCATAAAAATTGAAAAAATTGAAAATTTTCAAAAAAAAAAAAAATAAATAAATAAATAAAAAACTCATAAATATAATAAAATTTTTAACTTTTTACTTGTTTTTCTTTCATTTTTCTTTTGTTTATTTTTTTTACATAAAAGTTTGTGTGTTTTAAAGGAAAGCAAGAGACATTTAAATACAAAAAAGAACAAATTTTGAAAATGGAAAATATTTCAAAACTAAGTCCTCTCAAGCAATTTTTGAAAACTATTTAGGGTTTTGGAAAATGATGAAAGTTTTGAAAAATTTCAAAAGGATTTGACCTTTGTCATGAATGCCATATTTTCCAACTCACTCCATCTATAATATCCATTTAAAATCCATTAAGCGTTTCGAAAATTCATATATATTTCATTTACCCCTTTAATGAAATTACAAATCATTTTCCTTAAAGTAATGCTATGATTAAAACTTTTGAGAAATCAAACCTTACTTTTAATACCACTAGTTTCGTAAAACTTTTCTAACTCAAGCTATCTTTCATGGCATAATTAATGACTCGTATGTCCATCTCTAATTTTCGCACTAAAAGCAAGTGACCGAAATCTTAACCGGTTATCCCTTCACAAAAAAAAATTAAAAATGTGAAAAATTATTTTTAAACCCTTGAAAAAAAAATTACATATCTGCAATAGAAAATGAAGGATTTTTTATACGTGCAAAGCACAGCGTGTCTTTTGATAACATGAGTGGATAGCATACCAACTTTTACGTGTTTATAAAATAAAAAGTTGAGTTAGTTGGAACTTTTGGGGCAATTTGTATAAATTCACCATTTTAAATTTAGGGGGAGAAAGTATAAAAAATGAAATTAGGGCATTGTTTTTCGGAAAAAGGTTCATATTTGAAGGATTGGGGAATTTCAAATAAATTTGAATTTCAAATTATTAATGGATAGTCATCGACCCTCGTGTATTATTATAATAATCAAATATTAGTATATAACATTCATGGCAATAACTAAATTTCTTTTCAAAACGCTTTAAACTGATTCTAAGAACCCTAAGATTTGATTTTAGTTTACGCTTGAGGACAAGCTTGGTTTAAGTGTGGTGGAATTTGTAATGTGTATTTTTATACACATTTTTAGGGTTTTTTATCATTTCAAATTCAATCATAATTCACATAAAATCTATGTAAAACACTCATAATTCATAAAACATAATTTGAAACATCTTAATACATTTTTGTGTAATTTATAGGTGAAAATGCCATAAAAAGAAGAATTGGAGGACTTATTTGAAAAGACAACTCCAAAAGAAGCACCATCACGCAAATAATGCACCAATGATGGCCAAATTATCCCTAAAACCCTCACATTCCCCATACACATACTTCTCTAATCTTAAAGATGAACAACGTCGGTGGAAAAGACCAAGCATTAGAACGAATAAGAAATGACCACAAAACGTTATGAAAACGTCAATTGTCTCACGACGTTCTTCAGCCAAACCGATACGTAAACCGACCACGTTCGGTCCCAAAACAGAGAAGAAATGTCCACGTTTCCTATGACGTTTCGTATCGGAACGTGACGTTCCGATCAGATGAATCAAAACCATTGTTTTACACCTCAAATAAACCTAGCAGCGCAAGAATAGAGAAAATGCGATGCGCAAAAAAAATTCTGGTCAAAACTGAAAAGTCAACCGTCGCAGTCAAGTCAAACCTTTCTCTCTCAAAAATGGGATTTTTTTTCGAAATGCTCAGAATTGAACAAACTTGATACCATTCGACTCGTCTTGACAAGACAAGCACAACCGTATGATTAGCCATCGCTGCAACGGCGAGAGTTGGCCGCAAAACAAGAAAAACCTCATGTCAGCCAAAAAATAACCAATTTCGAGCTGCAGTGTTCTCGAGCTCACCATTTCCTGCAAAGATCTTGGTTTGTCATAATTCTAACGCCATTCTCTTCTACTCATTCCACTCTTTCCAACCATATAAAGAACTCAAAAAAATGATGAACAATTGAGTGAGATCATCGAGTTTGAACTCGGTGTTCAATGAAATTGAATTATGTTTTTGCTGAAATAACTCAATTCGAGCTGAAATTTCTCAAGTCCAAAACTCACTCCACAGACCTCCGTTTCATGTGAAACTAATTCCATTCTCTTCTTCTTTCTTTCTTCTTTCCATGGATACCAAGAACACCAAAAATTATGAAGAAATGAGAGAGATATTTGAGTTTGAAGTCGTGCGAGTAATTGTTCGACGAAATTTCAGATTTCAAAATAACTGCCAAATACTAAAATTCGAAATTCTCCCTCATTTTTCAACGGAATATAACAAAATTTGAACAGAAGGTTCTTCATCCATGTGAGATTGGATCTGGACAACTGGAATTCTCCATTTTACCCCTGAAATTTCAGATCAAGCCAATCAAGAGAATACACTCTCAAGCCCTCAACTCTCTATAAAATGCACCTCAATCTAGAGAAGTGAAATAACTCATTCTCCCACTCTCCTTAACTTATACTCCACTCTTCATTCATCTTTTTTAACCTCTATAATCTCCATTAATGAGTTTCAAGCTTTCTTGAGCTCTAATTTTCGTTTTTGAGCAAAATCGTGCAATTTGGGGCTGATTTGGGGAAATTTCGAATCGGTCAATTCTAGCTTGAATTGAGGTGCAATTGGAGTTTCAAATCGACTCGAGGAAGTTACTGGCTGGTCTTCCAACTCTCAGTTTAGTCCAATTCTCTTTTAATTATTCAATTTGAATTTTAGATCATAAGAACTCAATTTTGTAATAATCATGATGAAACCTTGTCAAATTCTTGTTCTTATGATTATGTGTGAGTAAATCTAGATAGGGAAAGGAATTTGTGATTTGTATGCATGAAATATTGCTTTAATTTCGTGTAATTCTGCTGAATTTGAATGAATAGTCATGAACACACACAATTTTGAATAAATTGTGGAAAATTGCTTAACTTGGTTTTTTTCATCAATTGATCTATTAAATCTGAAGTTTATTGACTTGTTAATCACCTGGAATATTTAACTTAGTATTTTGTGTGATTAATTTGGAGTTATGATTGATTGAATTCAAGTTTTGTTTAAAATGGTTGTTTTGAAGTAAACTAGTGTTTGAATCAATTTCTTGAGTGAATCTTGGCTTAGATCGCTCAGATCCATCATCTAAATCTGAAACATTATACCCTAAGTGATTAATGATTGTTACACATCATAAATTTCCTTTAAATCCCTATTTCTAAACCAAAAATCAAACCCTAATCCAGTTTCTGTCTTGCTGCTATTTTTCTCTGTTTTTTTCAGAATTTTCCCTTAATTTCGTGTCTAATTCAGATCTGAAAAATTAAATAAATATTTTTAAAATTTAGTTCTCATTTAGTAGATAATTTTCAACCCAAATTTTGCCCAATTCCGATCTGTAATCTGTGAGATATTAATTTTCCAAAATTGTAATTTTTCTGTTTTTTTAAACGTTTGTCCAATTTTACTGTTTCTATTCTTCTGAATTTTAAAAAATATAAAAACAAATAATAAAATCCAAAAATAGTCCTACTTGAAGTAATTTGAAGTGTAGAATCCAAATATGAATTTTAAAATAGCAGTTGTTAAGACAGATTAGGAGATATTATAATTTTTGTGAGTACTGGTCTGTCAGAACCAGTTTCTGATCCAGATCTGAATTTTCATAATATATCTCAAACTACAAAACATCATTATATGAAATTTTATAAGATAATCCAAAACGTGATAATTGAATTTCTGTATGAATTTTGGGATTTTTCAAGTTTTGGTGATTTTTCTATAATTTTCTGAATTTACTGCTGAACCGATTTTGAATCTGAGATAAGTTTAGGACTGAATTGCAAATAACTCGAAAATCTTTAATAAAATAATAATAACAATAAAGAATCACAATATAGATCTTTCTTTCTAGTTTCTAACGGTATCTCGTGAGTTGGATTCGGAGTTTATTTGGTCTAGTTACGAATTAAAACACCAAAGTGTGACGTGCTGAATTTAAATGAAATGATCGGCAATCATAAACCTATCTGAATAGACATGTGCTTAGTCCTTTTGTTCTACGATATATGTTTTGATCACAAGTCATGGAAGTATGTCATCCTTGAGTTTGATCAAAGTCTCTTTCCTGATCGAGAATTAGACTGAGTAAATCCAAAATGATATTAACAACAGATGTTAATCCATTTTGAGCATGGCATGCATTTTCCTCAGTCCTAGTTCATCAGGGGGCCCAGAGATATCTCCCTCTTAACGAGAGGAACAAATCCCATCTTGGTCACTCACAATCCTCGTCATGATTCAGTGCATACCTAACGATGACCCTAATCATCATCCCATTACCGATGACGTAGGATCATATTAAAGTATGCAGTTCCTCATACAGGAATCCATGGTGACCTTAGGTCGTAGGAACAAGCACACTATTCATATGAGAATCACTAATGACATATACCATGCATATTCTCATAGTGTGGTCAGTCCAGTACGTGTTCTCTAACATGTACCTATATTCCAAGACTTGACATCTCCATGTCCATAATCGGCAGAACATGATCATCCGCCTGCGAATATACTAGTGTGGATATACAGCTTCTTACCTGAAGTATGTCTATCTCTATAAACATCCTACATATCACTAGGGACAGTTTAGAATGTCATTCGTTGGTTCATAGTTCTACTATCAGAATCACGTATTCTGATGACGTGAACCCAAAATGTCATTCTTGGTTGATATAAGAACTTTACATTTACAACCCGTACACACAACCCATACACACAGATATATATATAAGAAACAACCTTTATTGAATAAATAATAATGTCTTAATATATAATTCATTTCTTAGCACAAATACATTTGGCCTAGGGCACTAATCCTACAGTTTCCCACTTGCACTAGGCCAACTCTAAGCATCTTATGCCCATAAACCTAACATGACCCTCATGCTTCGCTTGCGGGAGTGGTTTAGTTAATGGATCGGCGACATTGTCGTACGATGGCACTCTACACATTGTAACATCAGCCCTTTGTATGATCTCTCTAATTAGATGGAAGCGTCGCAGTACGTGCTTGGACTTCTGGTGAGATCTCGGTTCCTTTGCTTGTGTGATCGCTCCATTGTTGTCACAATAGAGATCCACTGGTTTCGAGATGCTCGGAACTACTCTTAGCACCTCCAAAAAGTTCTTTATCCAAACAGCTTCCTTAGCCGCTTCTGCAGCGGCTATATACTCTGCTTCTATTGAAGAATCTGCCACAGTACATTGCTTGGAACTCTTCCATGTCACTATGCCTACATTTAGGCAAAATAAATAACCTGATTGTGATCTGAAGTCGTCTGAGTCTGTCTGGAAGCTTGCGTCGATGTAACCCTTTACAAAGAGCTCGTCTTCCTGACCTCCATATACTAGGAACATGTCCTTAGTTCTCCGTAATTACTTAAGGATTCTTTTAACAGCTATCCAGTGACTTTCTCCTGGATTAGACTGAAACCTGCTTGTTGCGCTCAATGAGTATGACACATCTGGTCTAGTACACATCATGGCATAAATGATAGATCCTATAGCCGAAGCATATGGAATCTTAGTCATGTGTCTTCATTCCTGCTCACTTGTAGGACACTGTGTCTTACTGAGCGACATGCCATGTGACAAGGAAAAAAATCCTTTCTTGGATTCTTGCATTCTGAACCATTTCATGACCTTGTCTATGTATGTACTTTGACTCAGACCTATAAGCCTTCTAGATCTATCTCTATAGATCCTGATTCCTAACACATAGGAGGCTTCTCCAAGGTCTTTCATCGAGAAATTATCTCCCAACCATTTCTTGACGTTCAATAATGTTGGGACGTCTTTTTCCATCAGTAATATGTTATCTACGTAAAGTACCAAGAATACTACCGAGCTCTCACTGAACTTCATGTAAACACAAGGCTCACCTTCACCTTTGGTAAAACCAAAACTTTTGATGACTTCATCAAAACGAAGGTTCCAACTTCGAACGCTTGCTTCAATCCATAATGGATTTCCGAAGCTTGCAAATCTTACCAGAATTCTTAGGATTGACAAAACCCTCGGGTTGCATCATATGCATGTCCTCGGTCAGATTTTCGTTTAGGAAAGCTGTTTTGACATTCATTTGTCATATTTCATAGTCATAATATGCTGTTATGGCTAATAAAATTCTGATGGATTTTAGTATAGCTACAGTTGAGAAAGTTTCGTCATAGTCAACACCATGAACTTTTTGAAACCTTTCGCCACAAGCCTTGCTTTGTAGATTTGTACCTTTCCATCCACGTCAGTCTTCTTCTTGAAGACCCACTTACATCCGATGGTCTTCAAGCCTTCGGATGGGCAATCAAATTCCAAACTTGATTGTCTTGCATGGACTGAATCTCGGCTCTCATGTCCTCTAACCATTTCTGAGAGGGACTCTTCATAGCATCTTGGTAGGACGTGGGTTAATCATCTATGAATGTCACATCATCATCATTGGACACGAGAAATTCGTATCTCTTGGGCTCACGATGAATCCTACTAGATCTACGCTGAGTCCGTTGTGTTTCAAGCTCGCCAACTCCTTGAGAGCTTGTATGTTCCTCCATCATAAGTTCTGCAACTATAGGTGGGTCTCGAATTTCTTCGAGTTGCACTTTACTCCCACTGCTTCTCATAGAGACAAACACCTTGTTCTCCGATCGGTGGTAAAAGTAATATCCTTTGGTTTCCTTAGGATATCCCACAAATAGGTACTTATCAGATTTGGCTCCGAGTTTATCGGGAAACTGACGTTTGGCATAAGTCTCACATCCCCAAATTTTAAGAAAAGACAACTTGGGGCTTTTTCCCATCCACATCTCATATGGCGTCTTTTGAACCGCTTTGGACGGAATCCTGTTCAGTATGAATGTGGCAATCTCAAGAGCGTAACCCCAGAAAGACATTGAAAGACTCGTTTGACTCATCATCGATTGAACCATATCCAATAAGGGTCGATTCCTCCTTTCGGACACTCCATTCCACTGAGTAGTTCCTGGAGGAGTCAGTTGTGAAACTATTCCACATTCTCTGAGATGATACTCAAATTCCTGACTCAGATATTCGCCTCCTTGATCAGATCGAAGTGCTTTAATCTTCTTGTCAAGTTGATTTTGTACTTCATTCTTAAATTCTTTGAACACTTCAAAGGATTCAGACTTGTGCTTCATTAGGTAGACATAATCATATCTACTGAAGTCGTCCGTGAAAGTTATGAAGTACCGATACCCACCTCTAGCCGGCGTACTCATTGGTCCACATGCATCAGTATGTATGAGTTCTAATAAGTCATTGACCCTCTCACCAACTTTTGTGAAGGGTTTCTTAGTCATCTTGCCAAGCAAACAAGACCCGCACGTCTCAAATGATTCCAAATCAAATGAGTCTAAAAGTCCATGAGAGTGGAGTGTAGAAATGCATTTCTCATTTATATGGCCTAAGCGACAGTACCAGAGGTATGTCGTATTTGAGTCATTCGGTTTAAATCATTTAGTGTTAATGTTATATATGGACTTATAATTCTCTTTCTTAAGATCTAGCACGTAAAGACCTCTTTCTAATAGAACATTTCCATAGAAAAGATTATCCTTTAAGAAAGAACAATTATTATTCTCAATAATAAATTTATAACCATCCAAAGCTAGACTAGAAATAGAAATTATATTTCTGCTCATAGCAGGTACAAAATAACAATTATTATGTACTAATACATGTCCACTAGGCAAAGTCAGTAAATAAGTTCGTACGGCTAATTCAGCAACTCTTGCTCCATTTCCCACACGCAGGTCGAATTCGCCCTTACCTAATCTTCTACTCCTTTGTAGTCCCTGCACATCATTACAAATGTGAGTACCACATCCGGTATCCAATACCTAAGAATTAGGAGTAAGTGAATTAGTTTCAATAGCAAAAATACCTTGAAGCGGTAGTCACACTACCCTTCTTGATTTCTTCCTGATAGAGTTTGCAGTTTCTCTTCCAATGGCCAACCTTGTTGCAATGGAAGCAAACTCCCTCTTTGTCTTTCTTGATCTTAGGTTTGGGCAACACCTTGCCTTTACCCTTGCTCTTGTTCCCGGTCTTTTCACCCTTCTTCTAGTGAACCATTAAGACGTCTTTGACAACATTTGTCTTCATGTCCTCCTGTGCATTCTTAATCATCCTATGCAACTCGGTGATGGATTTCTCCATCTGATGCATATTATAGTTCATGATGAATTGTTTAAAACTAGCTGGTAACGACCCGAGAATTATGTCAACAGCCAATTCTCTACGAATAGCTGAAGCAAGCCTCTCCAATTGATCAAGATAACTCATCATCTTGAGTACGTGAGCACTCACAGATGAACCTTCAGCCATCTTCGTGTCAGTCAGAGAGACGGTCACTTTGTAGCGCTCAACTCTAGCCTACTCTTGGAACATTTCCTTGAGAGTTACGATCATATCGTAAGCACCCATGTCCTCCAGTTGCTTCTGAAGCTCGGAGGTCATGGTCACTAGCATGAGACAAGCTATCTCTGTGTTGTCCTTGACGTATTTAGCATAAGCATCTCGGGCAGCCTTTGTGGCTCCCTGTTCTGGTTCCTCTGGGTAAGCCTCTTCTATGACATACAATTTATTATCAGCCTTGAGAACAATTCTCGGATTTCTAAACCAGGTAAGGAAGTTAGACCCATTGAGCTTATCCTTCTCAAGGATAGATCGCAAATTGAACCCAGTTGAATTGTTATTATTTGCCATTATTCTACAAGTTAAAATGTAAAGTGCCATTATTATTTGTTCATTGGGGTTGTTTTGTTTCGGTGTTTCTTATATTGTACTCCCACTATTTTCTACAAATCAACCACCTTCAGTAGTATTGATTCGGAATCTTCAATTAAGTGAAGTTTCATAGTGAGTCAAGATCCGTATTTCATTGAGTATTAAGTGCTCTTTGGTGCAACCCTCAATACACAACTATTTAGGTAGGAACACTTCCAATTGCATCATATACAACTCTTTCTTCTTATGGAATGAGCATCATATGCCCGGTGTATTATTCCATCTTGTGCCTTGAGCCCAAGTCCGACTTGCTTGCTCAGTTAAGTTTAACCATGTATGATTATCGGCGAAATAAAGTCCAGCATACTCAGCTTTGGCATGACCCATGCTGGAAGCCATTTCCCGCATACCCTCCTTTACAAAAATAATCCTCCATATGCTCAGCTTTGGCATAACCTACACGGAAGACTGTCTAAGTACCAAGGGCTTCAGTGACATGGGAGGTACTTCATTACTTAATATTCTGAAGGATTTTAATTTAGATTTATAAAATATAAACATCACAGAAACTAAGTTAAATATAGTATGAGCCTAATCCTCACGAGCGATCATGAGGTTCCTAATTCTAGATCTATCTCTAGATTGCAGAAGTAATCTTCAATGAACCTTTCGTTGTGTGTGCGTAGATCCAGTGTCATCTTCCGAAGATTGCACCAAGATCTCTTGCCTTGAAGTCTTGAAATAATATCTATCCTATCAACTATCCTATTGCTAGAAAAGGTAATTTACAAATTTGGACAACTCACAGGTTGCCATAAACAACTTTGGAAAACTCACTGGTTGCCATAGATATTTAATAAAATTACAAGCATTCACACACAAGATTACATCACAGAACAATCACAGATCTAAAGCTCATACCATATTTGTATATTTAAATTTCATGTATAAAAGAATTAAGGTTTCTCGCAAAATTCAGCATTATTCCGTTGGGAACGGAACTGTTCTGTTCTAAATGGAACTATTCCGTTCTCAACGGAAGTATTCCGTTCTCAACGGAGACGTACTGGAAATTCGTATTTTCTTTTGTTTTAGCTCTGTTTCCAAAACAGGTTTCAAACACTAATTCTTGAAATTCTAGGAAATCATAATATCCAATATTATATTTCCAGAAACTATTTCCGTGATGTTTTGAAATAATATTTTTCAAAACCCTAAAATTTATTATACTAGAATTTACTAAATTTTAAATATGTAATCGACGATTATTTTCTTAACGAACGCTCTGATGCCACTGTTGGGAAATCGATAGCCATGTACGTTACATGCGCAGCGGAACCTATGGATTAAACCCGCCCTAGGATCTACGTTAAGGGAATAAAAGTACGACATTAGCCATTTAAATTTTATATCTCGGATCTTCCTGGTCCGCGAGATGAAGAACGGATGTAGATCTGAACTTTTCTGACTTGCTCTGCTCACAAAACTCCTTGCTTCTCCTAGGGATGAAGATTGATCGCTCGCAAGTTCTCAAGTTAGAGAACCTCTACTCGTATCCACTCGAACTTCAGACGTACGGAATAACCGGACTTGGCTAGACAAGTCCGGAAATTCTTTCCGTAAATCTCTCAAAACTTTCTCTCTCTTTTCTGTGTAAAAGAACGACCTCTAAGGCTTCTGAATAGAAGGGGGCTACCCCTTTATTTATACTAGAGAGAGGGGTGAAAGAATGTTAACTTTCGTTAAGGAAACAAATCCTGTCTGCCGCGTGAACAGTAATACCTGCTTCGAACGGACCATCATTTCCAAATAAATGATGCTTGTCCACCAAGCAAATCAGCACATACCATATGTGTTCCGTTCAAATGCGCGAACAGTAATTCCAGCGTGCGACAGTGATTCCAGCACAATCAAATATCCAATATTTGATTTATTCTTTCGCCCATTTATACATCACATGTATAACTATTATTGAGGTATTTTCATCCCGTACGAATGAAGTTCATTGTGTGACCGTGTAGGTTCAATTTAATGCTGGCAACGATCTTCTAAAGATCGTAAGTCATGAGTAACCTCTAGACTGATGTCATGATTACCCATGTTAAATCAAATGATCGGCCATCATAAACCTATCTGAATAGACATTTGCTTAGTCCTTTTGTTCTATGATATATGTTTTGATCACAAGGCATGGAAGTATGTCATCCTTGAGTTTGATCAAAGTCTCTTTCCTGATCGAGAATTAGACTGAGTAAATCCACAATGATATTAACAACACATGTTAATCCATTTTGAGCATGGCCATGCATTTCCCTCAGTCCTTGTTCATCAGGGGGTGTAAATCACGCTAAAATCGTCGTTTATATTTCACACAATTTAACAAAACAATTTATATTTCTCTATTAATTAATTTACGAATATGAGCGGTAAATGAGTTTAGGGATCGAACACAAGGAGGTGTGGCCTCAAGAATTAACTGGTCTCAATGATTTATCTCTAGTGTAAAAAATTTTAATTCAAGGGTTATTAGGTAAATTTCCAAGTTTAAATTCAATTTTCAGTTTTGTCTTAAAAATTCAGCACGTCACATTTTGGTAATTTAATTCGTAACTAGACCAAAAAAACTCCGAATCCAACTCATGAGATACCGTTGGAAACTAAAAAGAGAGATATATGATTTGGTTTTTGACTGTTATTATTATTTTATTAAAGATTTTCGAGTTATTTACAATTCAGTCCAGAACTTATCTCATATTCAAAATCAGTTCAGCAGCAACTTCAGAAAATTATAGAAAAATCACCAAATCTTTAAAAATCCCAAAATTCTTACATAACTTCAATTATCATGTTTTATATTAGATGTCAAAATCTGGCATAATTATGTTATGTAGTTTGACATTTATAATGAAAACGCTGATCTAGATCAGAAACTAGTTCTGACATACCAATTCCCACATAAATTATAATATCTCCTGATCTGTTTTAACAACTACTATTTTAAAATTCCGATTCGGCTTTTACACTTCAAAATACTTCAGGTAGGATTATTTTTGTATTTTTAAAAATTCAGAAGAAATGAAACAGTAAATCTGGACAATAAGATCAAAAACAGAAAAATTACAAATTTAGAAAATTAATATCTCACAGATTACAAATCGGAATTGGACAAAATTTGGTTTGAATATTATCTACTAAATGAGAACTAAATTATAAAAATATTTATTTAATTTTTCAGATCTGAATTAGAGTAGAAATTAAGAGAAAAATACTGAAAAATAGAGATGGAACAGCAATAAAACAGAACTGGATTAAGGTTCGATTTTCGGTTTAAAAATAGGGATTAATAGAAAATTTATGTGATGTAACAGTCATTAACTACTTAGGATATAATTCTACAGATTTAGATGATGGATTTGAGCAATCTAAGCTAAGATTTACTCAAGAAATTGATTCAAGAACTAGTTCATCTCAAAACAGTCATTTCAAAACAAAACTTGGTCTAAATCAATCACAACTCGAAATTAATCACACAAAGTACTAAGCTAAGCCTTCCAAGTGATCAACAAGTCAATAAACTCTGAATTTAATAGATCAATTGATCAAAAATACTAAGCTAAGTAATTTTTCCCAATATATTCAAAAATATGTGTGTTCATGACTATTCATTAAAATTCAGCAAAATTACAAGAAATTAAAGCAAGATTTCATGTATACAACTCATAAACTTCCCTCCCTATCTAAATCTACTCACACATATTCACAAAAACAAGAATTTACAAGATTTAATCATTATTACTACAAATTGAGTTCTTGCGATCTAAAATTCAAATCAAGCAATTAAAAGAGAATTGGACTAAACCGAGAGTTGGAAGACCAGCCGGTAGCTCCCTCGAGTCGATTTGAAGCTCCAATTGCACCTCGATTCAAGCTAGAATCGACCGATTCGAATATTCCAAAATCAGCCGCAAATTGCGTGATTTTACTCAAAAATGAAAATTAGAGCTCAAGAAAGCTTGAAACTCATTAATGGTGGTTCTAGAGGTTAGAGAAGATGAATGGAGAGTGGTGTATAAGTTAAAGAGAGTGGGAGAATGAGTTTTTTTAGAGAATGGATGAAAGAGCATGTTTTTGGTGGATTGGAATACTATATAGCGAGTTGAGGAATATTTTGGGGCTTGTGATTGGCTCAGATAGATCAAGGGATTGTACTGAAGATCTGGACCAAGTTTCGTTGAATTTCATTGAAAAATGAGGGAGAACTTCGAATTTTAGTATTTGGCGGTTATTTTGAAATCTGGAATTTCGTTGAACGGTTTAGTGGCATCATTTCAAACTCGAATATCTCACTCATTTCTTCATAGTTTTATGTGTTCTTGATATCCATGGAATGAGGGAAGAGAGAAGAAGAATATGGAATTAGTTTTGCGTGAAAAGGAGGTCTGAGGAGTGAGATATGGACTTGAGAAATTTTAGGTCGAATTGAGTAAATTCAGCAAAAACAGATTTTAATTTCATCGAACAATTATTTCAAACTCGATTATCTCACTCAATTATTTATCATTTTCTGAGTTCTTTATATGGTTGGAAAGAGGGGAATGAGTAGAAGAGAATGGAGTTGGAATTATTTCAAACAAAGGTCTGTCGAGGAAATGGCAAGCTTGAGAACTTCTCAGCTCAAACGGTCTATTTTCATGGCTGACAGGATGTTTTTCGCGTTTTTCGGTGAATTCCGGCGATACCAGCGATGATGAATGATACGGTTGTGCTTTTCTTGTCAAGACGAGTCAAATGGTAGTGAGTTTGTTCAATTCCGAGGATTTCGGAAAATCAACACTTTTGAGAGAGAAATAGTTGACTTTGACTGCGACGGTTGACTAGAATATTGATGCATCACTTTTTTCGCTATTCTTTCGCTGCTAGGTTTATTTTGAGGTGTACAGTGATGGTTAGGATCCATTTGATCGGAACGTCACATTCCGATACGAAACGTCATAAGAAACTCGGACGTTTCTTCTCTATTTTGGGACCGAACGTGGTCGGTTCACGTATCAATTTGGCTGAAGAAGGTCATGAGAGAATGGATGTTTTCTTAACATTTTTTGGTCGTTTCATACTCGTTCTAATGTTTGCTCTTTTCCACCGACGTTTTCCATCGTTTAGGGTTGGAGAACTACGTGTATGGGGTAATTAAGGATTTTAGGGAGAGTTTGGCCATCTTTGGCCCATTATTTGCGTTTTCGTCCAATTCTTCATTTTATGGCCTTTTCACCCGTAAAATTACACAAAAACGTATTAAGAGGTTTCAAAATATGTTTTATGAATTATGAGCATTTTTTACACATTTCATGTGAATTATGATTGAAATTGTCATGATAAAACCCTAAAAATGTGTATAAAAATAAGCATTACAGGGGGCCCAAAGATATTTTCCTCTTAACGAGAGGAACAAATCCCATCTTGGTCACTCACATTCCTCGTCATGATTCAGTGCATACCTAACAATGACCCTAATGATCATCCCATTACGGATGACGTAGGATCATATTAAAGTATGCAGTTCCTCATACAGGAATCCATGGTGACCTCAGGTCGTAGGAACAAGCACACTATTCATATGAGAATCACTAATGACATATACCATACATATTCTAATAGTGTGGTCAGTCCAGTACGTGTTCTCTAATACGTACCTATATTCGAGACTTTACATCTCCATGTCCATAATTAGCAGAACATGATCATCCAGCCTGCGAATATACTAGTGTGGATATGTAGCTTCTTACCTGAAGTATGTCTATCTCTATAAACATCCTACATATCACTAGGGACAGTTTAGAATGTTATTCATTGGTTCACAGTTCTACTATCAGAATCACGTATTCTGATGACGTGAACCCGAAGTGTCATTCTTGGTTCATATAAGATATTTACATTCACAACCCATACACACAGATATATATAAGAAACAACTTTTATTCAATAAATAATAATGTCTTGATATATAATCCATTTCCTAGCACAAATTCATTTGGCCTAGAGCACTAATCCTACAGAATTTCCGATAAATCCCTATTTTTAAACCGAAAATCAAACCATAATCCAGTTTTTGTCTTGTTGTTGTTCTTTCTCTGTTTTTCAGTCTTTTTCCCATAAGTTCATCTCTATTTCAGATCTAAAAAATTAAATAAATATTTTTAACATTTAGTTCTCATTTAGTAGATAATTTTCAAACAATTTCGCCCAATTACGATCTGTAATTTGTGAGATATTAATTTTCCAAAATTGTAATTGTTCTGTTTTTTAACTTTTTGTCCAGATTTACTGTTTCTTTACTTATGAATTTTTAAAAATATAAAAACAAATAATAAAAATCCAAAAATAGTCCTACTTAAAGTATTTTGAAGTGTATAATCCAAATATGAATTTTAAAATAGTAATTGTTAAAATAGATTAGGAGATATTTCAATTTCTGTGAGTGCTGGTTCCGAGGTCTCTCGGAACCAGTTTTCTGATCCACATCTGAATTTTCATTATAAATCTTGAACTACAAAACATCATTGTATAAATTTTTAACAACTAATCCAAAAATTGATAATTGAATTTCTGTACAAATTTTGGGATTTTTAAAGCTTTGGTAATTTTTCTATAATTTTCTGAAGTTGCTGTTGAACCGATTTTAAATCTGAAACAAGTTCTGGACTGAATTGCAAATATCTCAAAATTCTTGAATAAAATATTAATAACAATAAAGAACCATATCATAGATCTCTCTTTCTAGTTTCCAACGGTATCTCGTGTGTTATATTCGGAGTTTGACATATTGAATATTTGAAACACAAACTGAAATTATTGAATTGAACTTGGAAATTTACCTAATAAATCTTGAAACAAAATATTTTACACTAGAGATAAATCATTGAGATTAGTTAATTTTGTTGGCCACACCTCCTTGTGTTCGACCCCTAAACTCATTTACCGCTCATACTTGTAAATTGAAAAATAGGAAAATATAAATTGTTTTGTTAAATTGTGTGAAATATAAACGACAATTTTACCCGATTTACAGTTTGTGAAACCGGTTAGGCGAAACATTCAAAGGATCGGTTTGAAAACCGGTTTGGAATCGGGCAAAGAAAAGCGTCAACCAAATTCGCTTTCGATCATCATGGATTAAGCGTAATCCGAAGGTACAAATTTATGAACTTTTCTTTGATTTAATTGTAATTCACGGATCCTTCTTTTGGGTTTCGAATTCGATTTTGTTTTGTTTTTGTTTTTCCGCTGCGTTATGAACGGTAGAAACCCAACAGCTTCTTACCTGAAGTATGTCTATCTCTATAAGCATCCTACATATCACTAGGAACAATTTAGAATGTCATTCGTTGGTTCACAGTTCTACTATCAGAATCACATATTCTGATGACGTGAAGCCGAAGTGTCATTCATGATCGATCTAATATATGTGAATATATTAGTATCTATAGACTCATTCATATATGAACTGAATAAACGTGTTTCTCATAATCTAATCTCTAGTCCAACACTCTTTGGCCTAGGGCATAATTCCTTCAGTCTCCCACTTGCACTAGGCCAATCTTAAGAATCCAATGCTCATTAGGCAGTATGACCTTCATGTTTTACTAGCGGGAAATTTATGCCTATCAGATTATAGAAATTTACATTGCAAACTTGTAACGACTACTATTGATCTCCATCATTAGTCGAGAACTTCTCAAACAGGCGCCTGTATTCTTGTTGCTCTATTCTGAACAATTCTTTGTTTACAATGTAGATCGTCAGGCTTTAAGAGCACTCACGACTACTCCCAACTCCAAGATCAAGTTTTGATTTAAGCATTAATATTGTCCGCTTCTAAAGCGACAATATGATTTTGTTTTAGTTACAGTATATTATTTGGAACTCTTTCCAAATTACTGTGTTCAAAATAAACGAATTGCGATAATGATTCATGTTAGGAAAGTGTAATCTCTTACCTAACTCCTCATAGATCGAGATATCTTAGGTCTTCATAAGAACTTTTGTATTTATTTGCTCTCTTATGCTCCAAGCATATTGCACAGTACATTGTATGGCTTGAAGAATCTCGTTATCAAGAACTGTTTCTTGTATATTGAACCTTTCAATAAATGGATGATAAACGCATGTATTCATCATATGAACGTCGTAGGCAAGAATTCTTTCTTTCATCATTAACTCTTTCAATATATATATTGTTGAAAGCATAGAATCCAATTCATGTTCCTTTCATTGTTTATATTAGTATTCATGTTCCTCTCGTAATGGATGTAAAACAATATCAAATTGATATTCCACAAATAGTTATGAGATTGTTGTGTTGACATCGTCAAACCTTTTGACACAAGTCATACTTCAACCTTTAAAGACAATTTGGGACTATTCCAAACCCATATCACATACGGTGTCCATTTGAACCTTATGATATTCAGTGTTTAGTATATTCAAGAGTATAAACATATAAGAATCTCGGAGGTATAGACTGAATCTTATCCAATAAGTTTCATATTCTTCTTTATGTTCACATCGTGAGATGCCGCATATAGAATTAATTATGAAACCCTTTTCATAATTTCCAAGATAGTTATCAAACTATTGACTCAAATACTTGCCACTTCGATCTGATCGAACTCCTCTTATTATCTTGTCAAGATGATATCGAATTTCATTCTTAAATGCTTTGAACATTTCAAATATTTTGTGTTTCATTAAGTAAACCTCTTACTTAAAACACTTTAATATGAAATTCTGATATTCCTTCTTCTAGCCGGCTTGCTTTTATGTGCATGAGACTCAACAAACTAACCCATCAACAAACTAACCCATCAACTTAGCTAATGTTCTACTTCTGAGTAATGTCCTACACATTCAAAATGTGAGAATTACAGTGGATATCCAATATCCAAGTAGAGATTTAGGAAGAGGAATACCTGAAATAGCAGCCATTGATTCTTCTTCTTGACATATCTTACATCCTCCTCTCCAGTGATCACGCATAAAACATGTAATCACTTCTTCGGATTCATCAGGTTTAGGCAACTCTTTGCCTTCACTCTTGATCCAGCTCTCCCATGCGGCCTGTCTATTCAACTCCCTTTCCCTTTCAATCCTGAGGGCATTAATGACAACTCTTGCCTCTATGTCCTTCTATGCCTGTTTAAGCATCTTATGCAATTCCGTGATCGACGTCTCCATTCGATGCTTATGATATTCATAAATGAACAAATCAAAGCTCAGAGGAAGCGATCGAAGAATCATGTCAACCGTAAATTCTCTTGGAATAGGCGAGCCAAGTCTCTCTAAGTAATCAATGTGGCTTCTCATCTTGAACACATGAGTATCCATAGAGGAGTCCTGAGCCATCTTGCTCTTGATCAATAACTTGGAGACCTTGTAGCGCTGAATACTAGCCTGCTTTCCAACATTTCCTTAAGCACCTTGATCATATCATAGGCATCCACAAAACCTATCTGTAGGATTAGTGCCCTAGGCCAAATGTATTTGTGCTAGGAAATGAATTATGTATTAAGACATTATTATTTGTTCAATAAAGGTTGTTTCCTTAAGCACCTTGATCATATCATAGACATTAATATGATCTTACGTCATCCGTAACGTGATGATCATTAGGGTCATGGTTATGTATGCACTGAATCATGACGAGGAATGTGAGTGACCAAGATGGGATTTGTTCCTCTCGTCATGAGGAAGATATCTTTGGGCCCCCTGATGAACTAGGACTGAAGGACATGCATGGCCATGCTCAAAATGGATTAACATGTGTTGTTAATATCATTTTGTATTTACTCAGTCTAATTCTCGATCAGAAAAGAGACTTTGATCAAACTCAACGATGACATATTACCGTGCCTTGTGATCAAGACGTATATCGTAGAACAAAAGGAATAAGCAAATGTCTATTCAGATAGGTTTATGATCGTTGATCATTTCATTTAACATGGGTAATCATGACATCAGTCTAGAGGTTACTCATGACTTATGATGTTTAGAAGATCGTTACCAACGTTAAATGGAACCTACACGATCACACAATGAACTCCATTCGTACGAGATGAATATGCCTCAAAGCAGTTATACATATGATGTAGAAATTGGTGAAGGAAATAATCAATTATTGGATAATTTATTGAACAAAACAGTGTCATTCCATTGGCAACGGAATAGTTCCATTCCCAACGGAATATATATGGAAACTGTAATAACCTTAGCTGCCAAGTATTTCGTTATGGAAATACCTATTCAGTTGGTGTAATGTGTATTTTTATACACATTTTTAGGGTTTTTATCATCTCAAATTCATCCTTAATTCACTAAATGTATAAAGAAAATACTTATAATTCATAAAACATGATTTGGAACCTCTTAATACATTTTTTATATTATTTTACAGGCGAAAAGGCCATAAGATGAAGATTTCTACCCAAATTGCAAATCATGGGCCAAAGATGGCCAACCAAGTCTACCAAAACCCTACACAAATTCATCCAAATAACCGATTTTCAAACAAGCTCAAAATCGATCAAACTGCATATCCTTGGATTCAAGCACGACGAGACGAATCGGTTGGTATTATTCTCCACCTCTCGAAAACGCCGGCGATCGCCGGAATCCGCCAACCAACAATCAACCGACCATGTTTCGACCCGAGAAAGCTTCTTCGAGCAACCTTGCCTTCTACAAGTCCACCATTCGAGCCAAAACCAAGCTCATTGTCTCCTCCATCGTCTACCCTTTCTAACCATATGAAGAACTCATTGAATGGTGCGGAATCGAGCGAGAAATCTGTGTTTGAGTAATTTGTTCGACGAAATCCTCAATGAACTTTTCAAACTGGATGATCCAACGGTCGGAATTTCGGCAGTGTGATGAATTCAATCGATCTTCTCGCATTTTTCTCACACAGTGATGATGTTTGATGAGTCGAATAGCTTCAGTGGGGTCTCTTAATGGATTCCGAAGCATCAATTCGATAGAAAAACAACTTGAAATCTCGTTTTGATTCACGATTTTGTGTTCTGATGGGTTATTTTCGCTGAGTTCGGTTAATGGCGGAAATTCATGAATTAAGGGAAGAATTGACGCATAAAACGCAACGCAAAGCATCGTGAGGAAGTGAGGAAAGAAGCCTGAATGCTAGAGTGAACTGCTGCGGCTTAGAGAGCAAGGTTTGAGCTTGAACAGTCATCAATGGCGGACAGAAGCTGAAACCAGTTTCAAAATGGCCAAACTCAACGAATTCTCAACCGTTTGTTGCGCTTCAAAGCTCTGCGCGTTCGTGAGGATGAGAGGAAGCAAACTAGATTGACAACTCGAGCTGAAATGAACTAGATGTCGAGTTTGATCACTGAGTTCGGAATCGGGTAAAATGGAGTTAGAACCCGATCAGGAAATGGATCCAAAATCCATCGTTGCGAAACCAAAACCCGTCAGAAGATTGTTTTAGGACGGATTGCACGCTCGCACGCCACAGAAAATCGGAACAACCGTTAATTAAATTCAGCGCCATTCTTGCTCAGAAATGACCCGTTTCACGCGCTTTCGACCCGTTCCGCCATAAAAGATCAACAGAACAATTCAAACTCAGCGCCACTCTCACTCTAATGAAATGACTCGTTTCACGCGACTTATGACCCATTTCAGCGTAGCAAATCCAAGTGGGGACCACTGTCAGTGATTCAACGAATTTAAACCGCTGGCGCGTTAAAACTTCAGATCGAAATCTGATCGTTCCGCCAAAAACAGAGGAATTGATTTTCCAACCAAAACCAGATCAAATCTCAACAGAATTCAACGAAATTTCGTCCAGATCCTCAGTACACTCCACTTGATCTACCTGAGCCAATGGAATCGCTCGGTTTGTCCCCTATTCTCCAGACCAGCCTCTCTATAAATTCGACCGATCAACCCATTCAAAAAAATATCATTCTTCCATTCTCCAAATTCTTTCAACACATTACTCTCCAATCATCTTCTTAAAGCTTCAGTAACTCCATTACTGAATCTCAAGAGCTTTTCGAGCTTCAATTTTCGAGTTTGAGTGAAATTCACCAATTCGGGTTGATTTGGGTGAAAAAGGCAATTGATTGGTTCGGCTGGAATCGAGCATCAGTTGGAGGTTCAAATCGGCTCAAGGAAGTTTCTGGTTGATCTTCCACGTCTCGGTTCGATCCAATTTTCGTTTAATCTCTTATATTCAATTTTAGATCACAAGATCCAATTTGTAAAAGAACATGATGAACACATGCCTAATTTCGGTTGATCTTATCATGTGTGAGTAGAATCTTGTAGGGATAGGCTTTTTGTGATAGAATTGTTTGAAATCTTGCTTTAATTTGAATTAAATTGACTGATTTGGTACTTGTTCATAATATCTTGTTAAATCTGGATTTTTCTTGATTTAATCGATTTGGTTGAATTAATTAGGTCATTTAGAACTGAATTTTTCATGCATGTTAGTCCATTTTATCATCTTGAATCTTGGTTGAGGTTTTTTGCTTGATTTAGTGAAGTTTTTAGTTCAAAAATTGAGATCAAACACTAGTTGGTTGATTGGTGTTTGATCTGAATTTTTGATCTATTTGCTGAATTTTTCTGGTTGGAAATAATTCAAACTTGTGCCAAATCTGATAAACTGAATATTTAGTGATTAATGATACAATTCTTGATCAAATTGCCTTAAAAATCCCTACTTTTATCCTATTAATTCAAAAACACAATTTTCTGCATTTTATTTTTATCAGTTTCAGTAAAGAAATTGTTTGATCTCAGATCTGATCAAAGAAAATCATAAAAAAAATATTTTGTGTTTCTTTAGATATTTTATAACAACTTTCATATAATATGTGCCCAATGCTTTTATGTTAAATTTGTAAGAAAAAAATCTGTGCAAAGTCTTGACTTTTTAATTTCATGTTCTTGATTTGTGATTCTGACTGTTTTTCTACGATTTTTAGAAATTAGTAGAAAAATCCTATAAATAAAAAATCTAGATCTCAGTAATTCATTTTGAAGTGTAGTTTCTTAATCTGAATTTTAATTGAGTTGTTATTTGGATAAAATTTGAATTCCACCCTCTTTTGACAACTAATACCATTCTCTGTCCAATCCTGTCATATGTTCTGAGTTTTGACCATAACTTTTGGAATATCAATCATTTTGATCTGAGATTTTTACCACATAATCTGAACTTGCTTCCCTAATTTCTGTTAATTTTTGGTGATTTTTGAAGTAATTTTCGATTTTCTGTGATTTTTTTGAATAACTCTGTTGACTGATTGTGAAAATTGAGGACTAAAACGAAAATTACATAAAAAATATGAACAAAAGTGATAATTGATTCACCTTGCATTGTGAAGATCTCATTCTCTATTTTCCATTGACATATCATTTGCAACTTTTGGATATTTGGAAATCTTATTCAAGAATTTTCAAAGGATTTGTGTACGAATACATCAATAACCTTCTAAAAATAGTCTGCAACATCTGAACAAAAACAAGACCTACTTTTGAAAAGAATTGTAATACCTCAAGGCCATTCTCCTTGTGTTCGACCCCTAAACTCATTACCACTCATACTCGTAATTGATTAATAGGGAAATATAAATTGTTTTGTTAAATTGTGTGAAACTCAACGACGGTTTTAACACGATTCACAAATGGCGCCGTTCCGGGGAGACGGCTTTAATTGAGTTTATTACTAACCTCTCATCAATTGTCTAGTGTTTTTGTTTCATTTGAATTTTGAAGGTGCATGAGAAAGACAAGATCGCAAGGCGAAGTGCACACACCTGTAAAGAAGGACATCAACAAACATCTAAGGAAGGTCAAGAAAGATAAGGCACAAAACAAGCAAGAAGAAATTTACTCAAGGCAAAAAGGACGTAACGAGGCTTCTCCTTTCATCCAAGGGCCTCAAGAGGAAGAAGAACAAAATTGGGAGCAACAACGAGTGGAAGAGCCACAAGAAAGAATTCCAACCTCTCCAATCATTCACTCATTATCATCAAGGCTAAACTCTCAAACTCTTTTTAATTCTAATTCTCATTCAAAACCATCATCATCTCAAACTCATAAAATGGCTCAAGAAAGAACATTAGGGGAACTTTTAGACCATCAAATCCCTCGAAATCCTGGAAATATTGTTATACCAACTGTGCCAAATTTTAAACTAAGTCCATCTATATTAAATGTATTACCCATATTTGAAGGACATAAAAATGAGAACCCATATGCACATTTAGATAATCTAGATCGAAAATGTACCGCATTGTTTGGTAAATCGATAACTTGGATAATATCAAATTGATCCTCTTCTCCCACACACTTGGGGAAGCACCAAGGGATTGGCTAACCCACTTGCAAGGAGGTCCTTTTACGACATTTCAGGAGGTAGGAACGCGTTTTCTCAAACGATACTACCCGAGCACTTTGACGGCCAAAATCCGCAAGGAAATCACAGGGATCCAACAAGGGGGAGGAGAGACACTTCAAGAATATTACGAGCGATTTGTGCGATTATGCGCATCATGCCCCAACCATAACCTCGACGAGACCTCACTTATCGATCAATTTCTACAAGGGATGAATGATCTCGATGCCCGATTACTCCAATGCTCGGCTGGAGGATCGTTTAATAACATGACTCCATCGGAAGTGCGAGCTCTTATCGAAACCATGGCCGAAGGAAACCAAGGACGCGGGGAAGAATGGGTCAAGTAAACATGACAAGTACGGTTGACCTCAAGGCAATGGAATCAAGAATCACACAAAATTTCGAGACAAGATTTAGTCAAATGCTCAAGGTCGTGGGCGCGAAAATCGAACCAAAGAAGTGCGAGTTTTGTGGGGACACAAGTCATGCGACCGATGAGTGCGATAGGCTACAAGAAGATGTCAATGCCATCGGAAACTATTCAAACCAACGCCAACCTTTCTCGCAAACCTACAATGAGTCATGGAAGAAACATCCAAATTTCCGTTGGAGGAATGACGATGCGCCACCTCAATTCTCACAATCCAGTTATCAAAAACCGAATGTGTATGTTCATCCAAATGCACAAGCGCCACAACAACCTCAAGCTCATCAACAACCTCCTCAACCCTCCACATCGAATTCCCAAACCTCTTCTCTTGATGAAAAGCTTGATAAAATGATGGCATTAATGGCGGGGAATTTCACAAACATCACAACGGAGTTGGGAACCGTCAAGAATGATGTAAGCTCGCTTACCCAAAACCAAGCTACGCAAGGGCGTCAAATGCAAAACTTGGAAATGCAAATCAAGCAAATCGCGGGTGAAGTCAACGTATTGAAAGGACAAGGGGGCAATCGGTTACCTTCTCAAGGTTCGGGACCGCTTGGAATACAAGCCCATCAACGCGATACGCCTAAGAAGTGGGAAAGAGGTTGGCTCACACGACGAAGAAGAAGAGCTAATGGTTACAAGGAAGCAAGATGGGGAAACAAGTTCAAGCGCGCGAGAACAAGACGAGGCACAAGAAGAAATCAGGAAAGAGGAAAAACCAATTCACGAGAAAGAACAAGGAAAGAACGAAGAAAGGGAAATCGCGCAAGAAAAGGAAAAGAGGCGCGCACCATTCCCAACTAGACTAGCGGTTAACTCTCGGAAGGATGAACTCGATAAAGATATTTTGGAGGTGTTCAAGAAGGTGGAGGTAAATATTCCAATTATCGATGCTATACGAATGCATCCTCCATATGCCAAGTTCTTCAAGAATCTATGCACAAACAAGAGAAAATTAAAGGGGAACGAGACGATAAACCTACCCTCTGTGATGAGCATCAACACGCGAGTAGCACAAAAAGAGGAAGACCCTGGAGTTTTCGCCATTCCGTGCACCATTGGTCTTCAACAACTCGCGAGGTGTATGCTCGACTTGGGAGCCTCCATAAATGTAATGCCTAGGTCTGTTTACGAGACCTTGGGTTTGGGCGACCTAAAGGAGACAAGGGTGATGGTGCAACTCGCCGACCGTTCAACGGCCGCCGTCCTCGGTGTCGCAGAAGATGTACTCGTCAAGGTGAATGGTTTGGTTTTCCCAGCCGACTTCTACATTCTTGAAATGGGCGACAATGCCGACTCATCCGCCATCCTCTTAGGAAGACCCTTTTTGAGGACCGCGCGAACATGCATAGATTGCCACTCAGGAACGTTGTCCATGGAATTCGACAACGAGAAAATCACCTTCAACATATTTGACACTATAAAATACCCTAACGACTACAATGTATCAAGCATAACCATTATTGATGAGATCGATGGGATGGTTGAAGAACAATTGGAAGAAGAGTACTCGAAGGAATACAATGCGATTTTTGAGGATGTTTGGGGAGAGATCGACCAAGCAAAAGAGAAGCAAGAAATAGAGCAAGAACATAATGAAGAAATTAAATTCATTTCGGGTTCCCCTCACAACGAACTCCAAATATCGCAAGAACGCGTTAAGCCATCAATCGAGGAAGCTCCTATTCTCGAACTCAAACCTCTTCCCGATCACCTTAAATACGCATACCTCGGACCAAACAACACATTACCCGTTATCATCGCATCGAACCTAACTCTTGCTCAGGAAACCCGATTGGTGGAAATTCTTGGAAAACACAAGAAGGCAATCGGATGGACATTGGCCGATATGCCAGGTATAGGCGAGCCAAGTCAACCGTAAATTCTCTTGGAATAGGCGAGCCAAGTCTCTCTAAGTAATCAATGTGGCTTCTCATCTTGAACACATGAGTATCCATAGAGGAGTCCTGAGCCATCTTGCTCTTGATCAATAACTTGGAGACCTTGTAGCGCTGAATACTAGCCTGCTTTCCAACATTTCCTTAAGCACCTTGATCATATCATAGGCATCCACAAAACCTATCTGTAGGATTAGTGCCCTAGGCCAAATGTATTTGTGCTAGGAAATGAATTATGTATTAAGACATTATTATTTGTTCAATAAAGGTTGTTTCCTTAAGCACCTTGATCATATCATAGACATTAATATGATCTTACGTCATCCGTAACGTGATGATCATTAGGGTCATGGTTATGTATGCACTGAATCATGACGAGGAATGTGAGTGACCAAGATGGGATTTGTTCCTCTCGTCATGAGGAAGATATCTTTGGGCCCCCTGATGAACTAGGACTGAAGGAAATGCATGGCCATGCTCAAAATGGATTAACATGTGTTGTTAATATCATTTTGTATTTACTCAGTCTAATTCTCGATCAGAAAAGAGACTTTGATCAAACTCAACGATGACATATTACCGTGCCTTGTGATCAAGACGTATATCGTAGAACAAAAGGAATAAGCAAATGTCTATTCAGATAGGTTTATGATCGTTGATCATTTCATTTAACATGGGTAATCATGACATCAGTCTAGAGGTTACTCATGACTTATGATGTTTAGAAGATCGTTACCAACGTTAAATGGAACCTACACGATCACACAATGAACTCCATTCGTACGAGATGAATATGCCTCAAAGCAGTTATACATATGATGTAGAAATTGGTGAAGGAAATAATCAATTATTGGATAATTTATTGAACAAAACAGTGTCATTCCATTGGCAACGGAATAGTTCCATTCCCAACGGAATATATATGGAAACTGTAATAACCTTAGCTGCCAAGTATTTCGTTATGGAAATACCTATTCAGTTGGCAACATAATAGTTCTGTTGGCAATGAAATAAGCGCAGATTAGGGTTTTAGTTATGGTAACTGAGCAATCGTTGGCCTCTCTCTCTAGTATAAATAGAAGAGCATAGTCTCTCTATTCTACATACAACTCAGAAACCTTAGAGGCCGTCTATTGCACAGAAAAGAGAGAGAAAGTTTCGAGAGATAATCGGAAAGCCAAGTTTGGTTATTCCGTTCGTGTGAAGTTCGCGTGGATACGAGTAGAGGTTCTCTATCTTGAGAACTTGAGAGCGATCTATCTTCATCCCTAGAAGAAGAAGGAGTTTCTTGAGCCGAGCTTTAGGAAAGAGTTTCGCGAGCCGAGCTTCAAGAAGGAGTTTTCTCGCCGAGCATCAAGAAGGAGTTTCGCGAGCCGAGCTTCAGGAAGGAGACGGTTACGAGTCAGAATAGTTCAGACCTACATCCGTTCTTCATCTCACGGATCAGGAAGATCTGAGGTATAAATTTTAATGGCTAATCTCGTACTTTTATTCCCTTAACGTAGATCCTAGGGCGGGTTAAAACCATAGGTTCCGCTGCGCATGTAATGTACATGGCTATGGATTTTCCAACACTATCTACTTCTGAAGCTTAAGTTTCATTCTTGCTAACATCATCTAGGCTACTTCATCAGAATCATCAATACACTTCTGATAAGTATCTTAAACGACTCTAGAAGCGATCGAAGGCGGTGGATTTGGGATGAGTGTCTTAAGGACATACAACTTTCCTTCACTCTTGAGAACAATTCTCAGAGTCCTGAATAATTCAGGGAAGTTTGTGCCATCGAGCTTATCCTTCTCAAGGATAGATCGCAAGTCCATAAATTTCGAACTCATTCTACAAGTTTAATATGTAATGTAAAGTTTATATTTAGATTTATTCTGATTTTGTTTCATATATTACACTCTCACTATTTTTCTTCAAATCAAACACCTTCAATAGTATTGATTCAGAAACATTCAACTGAGTGAAGTTTCATAGTGAGTGAAGATCCGTATTTCATTGAGTATTAAGTGCGCTTTGGCGCAACCCTCAATACACAACTATTTAGGTAGGAACACTTCCAATTGTATCGTATACAACTCTTTCCTTTTATGGAATGAGCATCATATGCCCGGTGTATTATTCGATCTTATGTCCTGAGCCCAAGTCTGACTTGCTTGCTCAGTTAAGTTTAACCATGTATGATTTTCGGCGAAATAGAGTCCAGCACACTCAGCTTTGGCATGACCCATGCTGGACGCAATTTCCTGCATACCCTCCTTTTACAAAGACAATCCCCAATATGCTCAGCTTTGGTATGACCCACATGGAAGACTGTCTAAGTATCGAGAGCTTCAGTGACATGGGGGGCACTTCCTTACTATTCTGAAGGATTTTGTTTTAGATTTATAAATATGAACATCACAGAAACAAGATAAAATATAGTATGAGCATATTCCTCACGAGCGATCATGAGGTTCCTAATCCTAGATCTCTCTAGATTGCAGGTGAATCTTCAATGAACCCTTTGTGTGTGTGTGAAGATCCAATGCCATCTTCTGAAGATTGCGACAAGATCCTTGCCTTGTAGTCTTGATATAATATCTTTCCTAACAACTATCCTATTGCTAGAAAAAGTAATTATAGTTTTGGACAACTCACGGGTTGCCATAATTACAACTTTGGACAACTCACATGTTGCAATAGATATTAAATAAAATACAAACATTCACACACCAGATTACATCACAGAACAATCACAGATCTAACGAGCATACCATATTTATATATATTAAATTCCTTGTATAACAAACATTAGGGTTTCTCGCAAATTCAGCCTTATTCCGTTGGGAACGGAACTATTCCGTTCTCAAGGGAACTGATGGTGTTATGCCCTAGGCCAAAGTATTTGTGACCTAGGTTGACGGATTGAATTAACAAACATTATAATTATTCTAAGATATTTCATATAATATGTGCGTATAGGTTATTTTAATATAATTAAAATAGATCGTGAATATGCAATTCAGCTTTATGCCATCAAAGTATGTGACTTTGATAGTAAAACTATAAAGTGTTATGATTGCTATTATAAATCGTCTCAGGTCATTTATAGGATATTTGTGGAGATAAATATACATGCGGATACATATAAATATATATTTATATACAAGCTATAAATATACGTCAGTATGTTAGTTGACTGATGATCATGTTTTACTGAACATGGATAAGGAGTTATCAAGTCATTAACGTAGGTGTATGTTAGAGACCATATACTGGACTGACCCGCCATAAGAATGCTGCATGTTTTACGTCATTAGCGATTCTTGTAACATAAAGTATTTATAGTCCTTTAACCTGAGATTGTCTCGATTCCCAACATGAGTAATTTTATACTTTAACATAATCTAACACTACCTTTAACCAGGTAGTCATAACGGTTATGATTACCTATTTAATGAATCATGCAGAGCGATGAGTGCAATCAAGATGGGACTTGCTCCTCTCATAAATGAGAGCGATATCATTAGGCCTCTTGATGAATTGAACTGAAGAAATGTATGGCCATACTCAAATGAATTAATAAGATTTATTAATGTCATTTGTTCTTGTTCAGTTTAATTTGGGATCAAGAAATATTATTCGATTAATATAAGGATGGTGTATTACATGCCCTATGATCGATATAGATATCGCGCGACAAAGAGACTAAATACGTGATTGTTGATTAGGTAAATCGGATCACCGATATTCACTTAAATTAGGTAGTCATGATGACTTGCTAGAGTCCGCTCATGATTTATAGCAACATTAAGTGAACCTACAAGGTCACACACAAAGAACAAACTGAAACGGGCTCAGAAAATCCTAGCTACTTATATGATGAGTTGCATAAGAATGTCACAAAATATATTGTCATCTTATGTGATAAGATGTGGTATATATGTGTATAAAGACTATGAGCACAAAAGATCATGTAATCTAGAAGAGTCTAGATGATGGCATATGGATAATGATGAGTGATGTCATATACATCTTTTAGTGTGAAGAGACATGACTCTTCACCTCTATATAAGGACATAGAGGGCTCCAAATTCACAAAATACCACATCATTCTCTCTCTCATTATTTCACATTCTCTTTTGTGAGACAAAAGAGAGAAAATATACTTTCTAATTTTTGTGACAAAATTATGAAAGGGTGCATTCTTTTTGTATGACAAAAATGAAAGAGTGCGATTATATGAGAGGAATTATATCATCTTTTGTGAGATAAAATAAGAAGAAGAAAATGAGTTTTCTTGTGCAAGAGGAGAATAAGTTACTAGCATATATATTGTCCACCTAAGAATATGATCCAGATAATCCGAAATCCGAAATGACAAAAGAAAGCTTCAAAACTCAATTTGTGTAGCTCCAAGATGAATATAATAAAAGGAATATAACTATATTTTATCATTGTGATAGTGTAAGAATCGAATGGATTTATTTTGATCTGGCAATTATTTATAAACTAGAAAACTTAGTGAGTTACAAAAATAAGAAAGGTTGGCAGCATGCAAAAACATTAATGATCATAAAAATGGTCCAATTAATTATAATCAGTTATTCTCCAAATCACCAAAGGTTTGATTTGGTCAATGAAATGTTACAACCTAAAATTAAGGAATGAAAAGAGAGTTTGAAAACCGACATGTTCATATTTGATGACATGCATGAAATATTTATAATGAAATAATTAAAATTCCTTCCATTCAAATAAATGCATATATTTGAAATTAAGACTCTTAAAAATAGTCTAAACATGTAGAATGGAAACAGAAACTCATTTTGTAAACTTATAAGGAGACCCCTAAAGTTAGATTAATTGAAAGTTTTAAATTATGTAAAAATTTGGGCTATAACAAAAATGGTATCAGAGCAAAACGGTTCTCGTAATATGAACATCAAGTTCGTAGGTCGCCATGAGTGAGTGGGGTTGCATAAAATTTTTTTTTCTAAACATAAAAAATAAAAAAATAAATCAAAGCAAATTATTCAGAAATTTCAACTTAAATCATTTTTGTTTATCTATCGTTTGGGGACAAACGATCCTTTAAGAGGGGAATAATGTTATATCCCAAAAATTTCGAATTTTTATTCAAGGGCCTTTTCGTAATTTCAAAAATAAAATTATTTACTTTAAAATTTTATGAAATTATATTTTGTTAAATTTATATTGAGAAAATTGAATGGCATAAATTATGACTATATTTTTATAACTAAAATTATTTTCCTTTATTTATATTTATTTTACTTATTTTTTCCACATAGAAAAAGAAAATATTTATATTACTTTAATCATGTCAATGGTGAAAAGTATAAAATATCATTAATTACTTGACAGGTTAATAAAGTTTTTTTCACGGTTTGATTGTAATTAACCTTTGTCACATATTAATCCATTAGCAACCGAATAGAAGTTATTTTTGCATGTAATGAGTAATTATTTTAAAAAGGTGTCATTTTGGGGTTATAAAACTTGTTTATTTTGCCATGCGTTATTAATAGATCTTGACCTAGTCAACAAGGCATGTATGTTTTCCTTTCTTCAAAACGGATTTGAAATAATGATTTTAATTTGCCTTTGTAATGGCCAAATTTTATAACTGATATTTTTGTTTAATGTTTTAATTGCCATGCAATTTTTCAACCCTATAAATAATCAATTCATTTGATCTTGTCTTTCACAATCTATTTTACTACTATCACAATTCTGCCACTTAAAATAATATCTTTTATCAACAAAATATATAATATGTGATGATAATATCAAGACAAGTGAGATATGTCAGAATTTTGAAGCATCAACATAACTATGTCTCCTCCATTTTCGAGATAAGGGATTTTGCTCTCAAATAAGTTTATGATTTTTAAATATTTTGATATTATTAAATATCTATAGTATGAAATATATTTTTATTTGAGCATATACTGCTCATACTGAATATTTTATTATTTATGAAAATAGAATATTACAAAATAACAATAATATATTTTTGAGAGATAATTATTTTATGGGATAAAGATGTGATGTTGAGAAAAGTAAAATAGTTAAGGTCAATCTAGCCATACTTGGTAGGTGGAAGCCAAACCCGTTGATTATGATCAAGGTAATCGGCCGTACTTAGTAGGTGGAAGCTAGGGCCGCCAAATCACCCAATAACAAGCTCGGAAAGACTTGTATCTGTGCGCGTACTCGATACCACGGAGCATGATCTAATGTGTGTATGTGAAGAGAAATGAGAAAGACGATATCCGAATATAAATGATTGTAAATATAGTTATATTTATTATGATATATTCAATTATTTATTTACTAAAATTAATATTATTTTTAACGTATGTGAAGCATACCCTTACTGAGTTGTTGTGCTCACCCCCCTTTTTTCATTTCCCCAGATTTCAGGTTCAGTTATTCGGGAGTGTCGGATTGAGCGTCGTCAAATATTAAGATAAATAAATATAGAAAATAAATGTAAAACTAAATATAGATACTTGATTTTTTTATTATTCCTTGTATTTTTCCGCTATAATACAATTTTTAGTGACGTATATCTTTCGGGATATACGACCGTTACATCTCGGGTCGAAATTGGAGTAACTTGGTTCTTTAACTAAAACATAAATAAAATACCAAACTAACTAAACTGCAGAAACTAAGATACAAGATATGCGGTAACATCTATATAAAATTCTTTTATCATACACACAAAAGAAACAATCGAGATTTAGTGTTTCAAGTTTCCACCACCTACGGTGGTGTCTTGATGATCTGGGAAGATCTCTCGCCACGCCTGTAGCACTAGCCTAGATCTGATTCAGACGTGAGCACTTGCCTAGATCTGGAACGTTTTCTTGGTGCGAGCTCGAGATTTGTTGATACGCTTTGCTTTTTGCAAGTTTTTGCTCTCTCTAGAACTAATTAAAGCCCTATTTTCAAATGTCAAAAGAAGATGCATCTACTCGTAGTAGGGGTGAAAACGGTCCAGATATTACCCGGACCGGACCGGATCCGAAAAATATCCCGATCCGAATAGAAAAATCCGGATCTGGGTCTTTTATTCAGATACGGATATGGTATTAGATTTTGGTGTATGATCCGGATACTATTCAAAAATGGATACCCATTTTTTCACACATATTCTCAAATATGGTACCCATTTTTTGACCCAAATTTTGAATTCATTGAAATACTTATAACTTTAGTAATAATACATGAAAAAAATACAATTTTATTTTGTTTTTCACAAAACCACGAAAATTAAAATCAAATACAAGGAAAAAACTCTATTGTTATTGATTTTCATATTACCAAAAATATCGATTTGGGTTACAATACATATATCAAAACAATCTTTTGTTATTTTCACAAAACCGCAAAATCAGAAGTCTAATTCATGGAAAAAATACAATTTTGTTTTGTTTTTTACAGAACCACAAAAATTAAAATCAAATACATGGAAAAACTCTATTGTTATTGATTTTCATATTACCGAAAAATTCGAATTGGGTTACAATACATATAACAAAACAATCTTTTGTTATTTTCACAAAACCGAAAAATAAGATGTCTAATACATGGAAAAAACATAATTTTGTGTTGTTTCTCACAAAACAACAAAAATTAAGATCTAATACAAGAAAAAAACTCGATGATTATTGATTTTCACAGTACAAAAAAAATGTAATTGACGTGTAATGCATGAAAAAAAATAATCTTTTGTTATTTTCACAACACCAAAAAATGGGAAGTCTAATACATGGAAAAAATACAATTTTGTTTTGTTTTTCACAAAACCACAAAAATTATAATCAAATACACGGAAAAAACTCTATTGTTATTGATTTTCATATTACCAAAAATATCGAATTGGGTTACAATACATATAACAAAACAATCTTTTGTTATTTTCAAAAAACGGCAAAATAAGAAGTCTAATACATGGAAAAAATACAATTTTGTTTTGTTTTTTACAGAACCACAAAAATTAAAATCAAATACACGGAAAAAACTCTATTGTTATTGATTTTCATATTACCAAAAAAATTGAATTGGGTTACAATACATATTACAAAACAATCTTTTATTATTTTCACAAAACCGAAAAATAAGTTGTCTAATACATGGAAAAAACATAATTTTGTGTCGTTTTTAACAAAACAACAAAACTTAAAATCTAATACATGAAAAAAACTCCATTATTATTGGTTTTCACAGTACCAAAAAAAATCTAATTGACGTGTAATGTATGGAAAAAAATAATCTTTTGTTATTTTCACAAAACCACAAAATAAGAAGTCCAATACATGGGAAAATACAATTTTGTTTTGTTGTTCACAAAACAACAAAAATTAAAATCAAATACACGAAAAAAACTCTATTGCTATGGATTTTCATATTACGAAAAAAATCGAATTGGGTTACAATACAAAACAATCTTTTGTTATTTTCACAAAACCGAAAAATAAGATGTCTAATACATGGAAAAAACATAATTTTGTGTTGTTTCTCACAAAACAACAAAAATTAAGATCTAATACATGAAAAAAACTCCATTATTATTGATTTTCACAGTACCAAAAAAAATGTAATTGACGTGTAATGTATGAAAAAAAATAATCTTTTGTTATTTTCACAACACCAAAAAATGAGAAGTCTAATACAAGGAAAAAATACAATTTTGTTTTGTTTTTTACAGAACCATAAAAATTGAAATCAAATACACGGAAAAAACTCTATTGTTAGTGATTTTCATATTACCAAAAAAATTGAGTTGGGTTACAATACATAAAATATAATAATCTTTTCTTATTTTCACAAAACCGCAAAATAAGATGTCTAAGACATGGAAAAACATAATTTTGTGTTGTTTTTCACAAAAAAACAAAAATTAAAATCTAATACAAGAAAAAAAATCCATTATTATTGATTTTCACAGTACCAAAAAAAATCTAATTGACGTGTAATGCATGGAAAAAAATAATCTTTTGTTATTTCCACAAAACCACAAAATTAGAAGTCTACTACATGGAAAAAACAAAATTTGTATTGTTTTTCACATAACCACAAAAATTAAAATCTAATACAAGGAGAAAAAACTCGATTGTTATTGATTTTCACAATACCAAAAAAATTGAATGGAGGTAGAATACTTGGAATAGAACAATCTTTTGTTATTTTCACAAAACCGCAAAATAAGAAGTCTAATACATGGAAAAAACAGAATTTTTCTTTTGTTTTTTATATAACCATAAAAATTAAAATCAAATAAACGGAAAAAACTCTATTGTTATTGATTTTCATATCATGAAAAAAATGAATTGGTTTACAATACATATAACAAAACAATCTTTTGTTATTTTCACAGAACCGCAAAATAAGAAGTCTAATACATGGAAAAAATACAATTTTGTTTTATTTTTTACAGAACCACAAAAATTAAAATCAAATATACGGAAGAAACTCTATAGTTATTGGATTTCATATTACCAAAAAAAATGAATCGGGTTACAATACATATAACAAAACAATCTTTTGTTATTTTCACAAAACCGAAAAATAAGATGTCTAATACATGGAAAAAACATAATTTTGTGTCGTTTTTCACAAAACAACAAAACTTAAAATCTAATACATGCTAATACATGAAAAAAAAACTCCATTATTATTGATTTTCACAGTACCAAAAAAAATCTAATTGACATTAAAATCAAATACACGGAAAAAACTCTATTGTTATTGATTTTCAAATTACCAAAAAAATCGAATTGGGTTCCAGTACATATAACAAAACAATCTTTTGTTATTTTCACAAAACCGCAAAATAAGAAGTCTAATACATGGAAAAAATACAATTTTGTTTTGTCTTTTACAGAACCACAAAAATTAAAATCAAATACACGGAAAAAACTCTATTGTTATTGATTTTCATATTATCAAAAAAATCGAATTGGGTTACAATACATAAAACAAAACAATCTTTTGTTATTTTCACAAAACCGAAACATAAGATGTCTAATACATGGAAAAACGTAATTTTGTGTTGTTTTTCACAAAACAACAAAAATTAAAATCTAATACATGAAAATAATTCCATTATTATAGATTTTCACAGTGCCAAAAAAAATCTAATTGACGTGTAATGCATGGAAAAAAATAATCTTTTGTTATTTCCGTAAAACCACAAAATAAGAAGTCTACTACATGGAAAAAACAAAATTTTGTATTGGTTTTCACAAAATCACAAAATTAAAATCTAATACATGAAAAAAACTCCATTATTATTGATTTTCACAGTACCAAAAAAAATCTAATCGACGTGTAATGCATGAAAAAAAATAATCTTTTGTTATTTCCACAAAACCACAAAATAAGAAGTCTACTACATGGAAAAAACAAAATTTGTATTCTTTTTCACATAACCACAAAAATTAAAATCTAATACAAAGAGAAAAAACTCGATTGTTATTGATTTTCACAATACCAAAAAAATTGAATGGAGGTACAATACTTGGAATAGAACAATCTTTTGTTATTTTCACAAAACCGCAAAATAAGAAGTCTAATACAAGGAAAAATACAATTTTGTTTTGTTTTTTACAGAACCATAAAAATTGAAATCAAATACATGGAAAAAACACTATTGTTAGTGATTTTCATATTACCAAAAAAATCGAATTGGGTTACAATACATAAAACATAATAATCTTTTGTTATTTTCACAAAACCGCAAAATAAGATGTCTAAGACATGGAAAAACATAATTTTGTGTTGTTTTTCACAAAACAACAAAAATTAAAATCTAACACGTGAAAAAAACTCTATTATTATTGATTTTCACAGTACCAAAAAAAATCTAATTGACGTGTAATGCATGGAAAAAAGTAATCTTTTGTTATTTCCACAAAACCACAAAATTAGAAGTCTACTACATGGAAAAAACAAATTTTGTATTGTTTTTCACAGAACCACAAATATTAAAATCTAATACAAGAAGAAAAAACTCGATTGTTATTGATTTTCACAGTACCAAAAAAATTGAATGGAGGTACAATACTTGGAATAGAACAATCTTTTGTTATTTTCACAAAACCGCAAAATAAGAAGTCTAATACATGGAAAAAATACAATTTTCTTTTGTTTTTTATATAACCATAAAAATTAAAATCAAATAAACGGAAAAAACTCTATTGTTTTTTATTTTCATATCAAGAAAAAAATCGAATTGGTTTACAAATACATATAACAAAACAATCTTTTGTTATTTTCACAGAACCGCAAAATAAGAAGTCTAATACATGGAAAATATACAATTTTGTTTTATTTTTTTTCAGAACCACAAAAATTAAAATCAAATATACGGAAGAAACTCTATAGTTATTGATTTTCATATTACCAAAAAAATTGAATCGGGTTACAATACATATAATAAAACAATCTTTTGTTATTTTCACAAAACCGAAAAATAAGATGTCTAATACATGGAAAAAAACATAATTTTGTGTCGTTTTTCACAAAACAACAAAAATTAAAATCTATAACAAAAGATTGTTTTGTTATATGTATTGTAACCCAATTCGATATTTTTGGTAATATAAAAATCAATAACAATAGAGTTTTTTCCATGTATTTGATTTTAATTTTTTTGGTTTTGTGAAAAACAAAACAAAATTGTATTTTTTCCATGTACTAGACTTCTTATTTTGCTGTTTTGTGGAAATGAAAAAAGATTGTTTTATTACATGTATTGTAACTCAATTCCATTTTTTTGGTATTATGAAAATAAATTACAATGGAGTTTATTCCATGTATTAGATATTAATTTTGTGGTTTTGTGAAAACCAATACAGAATTTTGTTTTTTCCATATTTTAGACTTCTTGTTTTGCGGTTTTGTGAAAATAACAAAACATTGTTCTATTCCAAGTATTGTACCTCAATTCAATTTTTTCGGTATTGTGAAGATGAATAACAATGAAGATTTTTCTCCATGTATTAGATTTTAATTTTCGTGGTTCTGCGAAAAATAATACAAATTTTGTTTTTACCATGTTGTAGACTTCTTATTTTGTGGTTTTGTGAAAATAACAAAAGATTATTTTTTTCCACGGGTTACATGTCGATTAGATTTTTTTTGGTACTGTGAAAATAAAAAATAATGGATTTTTTTTCATGTATTAGATTTTAATTTTTGTTGTTTTGTGAAAAACAACACAAAATTATGTTTTTTCTCCGTATTAGACATCTTATTTTTCGGTTTTTGAAAATAACAAAAGATTGTTTTCTTATATGTAGTGTAACCCAATTCGATTTTTTTGGTAATATGAAAATCAATAACAATAAAGTTTTTTCTGTGTATTTGATTTTCATTTTTCTTGTTTTGTGAAAAACAAAACAAAATTGTATTTTTTCCAAGTATTAGACTTCTTATTTTGCGATTTTGTGAAAATAACAAAAGATTGTTTTGTTATATGTATTGTAACCCAATTCGATTTTTTTGGTAATATAAAAATCAATAACCAAAGAGTGTTTTCCGTGTATTTGATTTTAATTTTTGTGGTTCTGTAAAAAACAAAATAAAATTGTAATTTTTCCATGTATTAGACTTTTTATCTTCCGGTTTTCTGAAAATAACAAAAGATTGTTTTCTTATATGTATTGTAACCCAATTTGATTTTTTTGGTAATATGAAAATCAATAACAATAGAGTTTTTTCCATGTATCTTATTTTAATTTTTGTTGTTTTGTGAAAAACAAAACAAAATTGTATTTCTTCCATGTATTAGATTTCATATTTTGTGGTTTTGTGAAAATAACAAAAGATTATTTTTTTCCATGCATTTCACGTCAATTACATTTTTTTTGGTACTGTCAAAATGAATAATAATGAAGTTTTTTTCGTGTATTAGATTTTAATTTTTGTTGTTTTGTGACAAACAACACAAAATTATGTTTTTTCCATGTATTAGACATCTTATTTTTCGGTTTTGTGAAAATAACAAAAGACTGTTTTGTTATATGTATTGTAACCCAATTTGATTTTTTTGGTAATATGAAAATCAATAACAATAGAGTTTTTCTGTGTCTTTCATTTTAATATTTGTGGTTTTGTGAAAAATAAACCAAAAATGTATTGTTTCCATGTATTAGACTTCTTATTTTGTGGTTTTGTGAAAATAACAAAAGATTGTTTTGTTATATGTATTGTAACCCAATTCGATATTTTTGGTAATATGAAATCAATAACAATAGATTTTTTTCCGTGTATTTGATTTTCATTTTTCTGGTTTTCTGAAAAACAAAACAAAATTGTATTTTTTCCATGTATTAGACTTCTTATTTTGCGGTTTTGTGAAAATAACAAAAGATTGTTTGGTTATATGTATTGTAACCCAATTCGATTTTTTTGGTAATATGAAAATCAATAACAATACAGTGTTTTCCGTGTATTTGATTTTAATTTTTGTGGTTCTGTAAAAAACAAAACAAAATTGTATTTTTTCCATGTATTAGACTTCTTATTTTGCGGTTTTGTGAAAATAACAAAAGATTGTTTTGTTATATGTATTGTAACCCAATTCGATTTTTTTGGTAATATGAAAATCAATAACAATAGAGTTTTTGCTGTGTATTTGATTTTAATTTTTGTTGTTTTGTGAAAAACATAACAAAATTGTATTTTTTCCATGTATTAGACTTCTTATTTTGTGGTTTTGTGAAAATAACAAAAGATTATTTTTTTCCATGCATTACATGTCAATTACATTTTTTTTGGTACTGTGAAAATCAAAAATAATGGAGTTTTTTTCATGTATTAGATTTTAATTTTTGTTGTTTTGTGACAAACAACACAAAATTATGTTTTTTCCATGTATTAGACATCTTCTTTTTTGGTTTTGTGAAAATAACGAAAGATTGTTTTGTTATACGTATTGTAACCCAATTCGATTTTTTTGGTAATATGAAAATCAATAACAATAGAGTTTTTTCCGTGTATTTGATTTTAATTTTTGTGGTTTTGTGAAAAACAAACCAAAATTGTATTTTTTCCATGTATTAGACTTCTTATTTTGTGGTTTTGTGAAAATAACAAAAGATTGTTTTGTTATATGTATTGTAACCCAATTCGATTTTTTTGGTAATATAAAAATCAATAACAATAGAGTGTTTTCCGTGTATTTGATTTTAATTTTTGTGGTTTTGTAAAAAACAAAATAAAATTATAATTTTTCCATGTATTAGACTTTTTATTTTGCGGTTTTGTGAAAATAACAAAAGATTGTTTTCTTATATGTATTGTAACCCAATTTGATTTTTTTGGTAATATGAAAATCAATAACAATAGAGTTTTTTCCGTGTATCTGATTTTAATTTTTGTTGTTTTGTGAAAAACAAAACAAAATTGTATTTCTTCCATGTATTAGATTTTCTTATTTTGTGGTTTTGTGAAAATAAAAAAAGTTTATTTTTTTCCATGCATTTCACGTCAATTACATTTTTTTTGGTACTGTGAAAATGAATAATAATGAAGTTTTTTTCATGTATTAGATTTTAATTTTTGTTGTTTTGTGAAAAACAACACAAAATTATGTTTTTTCCATGTATTAGACATCTTATTTTTCGGTTTTGTGAAAATAACAAAAGATTGTTTTGTTATATGTATTTTAACCCAATGCGATTTTTTTGGTAATATGAAAATCAATAACAATAGAGTTTTTTCCGTGTATTTGATTTTAATTTTTGTGGTTCTGTAAAAAACAAAACAAAATTGTAATTTTTCGATGTATTACACTTGTTATTTTGCGGTTTTGTGAAAATAACAAAAGATTGTTTTGTTATATGTATTGTAACCCAATTCAATTTTTTTGGTATTATGAAAATGAATTACAATGGAGTTTATTCCATGTATTAGATTTTAATTTTGTGGTTTTGTGAAAACCAATACGGAATTTTGTTTTTTTCATGTATTAGACTTCTTGTTTTGCGGTTTTGTGAAAATAACAAAAGATTGTTCTATTCCAAGTATTGTACCTCAATTCAATTTTTTTGGTATTGTGAAGATGAATAACAATGAAGTTTTTTCTCCATGTATTAGATTTTAATTTTCGTGGTTTTGCGAAAAATAATACAAATTTTGTTTTTTCCATGTTGTAGACTTCTTATTTTGTGGTTTTGTGAAAATAACAAAAGATTATTTTTTTCCATGCATTACATATCGATTAGATTTTTTTTGGTACTGTGACAATCAATAATAATGGAGTTTTTTCATGTATTAGATTTTAATTTTTGTTGTTTTGTGAAAAACAACACAAAATTATCTTTTTTCCTCGTATTAGACATCTTATTTTTCGGTTTTGTGAAAATAACAAAAGATTGTTTTCTTATATGTAGTGTAACCCAATTCGATTTTTTTGGTAATATGAAAATCAATAACAATAAAGTTTTTTCTGTGTATTTGATTTTCATTTTTCTTGTTTTGTGAAAAACAAAACAAAATTGTATTTTTTCCAAGTAGTAGACTTCTTATTTTGCGGTTTTGTGAAAATAACAAAAGATTGTTCTGTTATATGTATTGTAACCCAATTCGATCTTTTTGGTAATATAAAAATCAATAACAATAGAGTGTTTTCCATGTATTTGATTATAATTTCCGTGTATTCTAAACATGTAGAATGGAAACAGAAACTCATTTTGTAAACTTATAAGGAGACCCCTAAAGTTAGATTAATTGAAAGTTTTAAATTATGTAAAAATTTGGGCTATAACAGAAATGGTATCAGAGCAAAACGGTTCTCGTAATATGAACATCAAGTTCGTAGGTCGCCATGAGTGAGTGGGGTTGCATAAATTTTTTTTTTCTAAACATAAAAAATAAAAAAATAAATCAAAGCAAATTATTCAGAAATTTCAACTTAAATCATTTTTGTTTATCTATCGTTTGGGGACAAACGATCCTTTAAGAGGGGAATAATGTTATATCCCAAAAATTTCGAATTTTTATTCAAGGGCCTTTTCGTAATTTCAAAAATAAAATTATTTACTTTAAAATTTTATGAAATTATATTTTGTTAAATTTATATTGAGAAAATTGAATGGCATAAATTATGACTATATTTTTATAACTAAAATTATTTTCCTTTATTTATATTTATTTTACTTATTTTTTCCACATAGAAAAAGAAAATATTTTTATTACTTTAATCATGTCAATGGTGAAAAGTATAAAATATCATTAATTACTTGACAGGTTAATAAAGTTTTTTTCATGGTTTGATTGTAATTAACCTTTGTCACATATTAATCCATTAGCAACCGAATAGAAGTTATTTTTGCATGTAATGAGTAATTATTTTAAAAAGGTGTCATTTTGGGGTTATAAAACTTGTTTATTTTGCCATGCGTTATTAATAGATCTTGACCTAGTCAACAAGGCATGTATGTTTTCCTTTCTTCAAAACGGATTTGAAATAATGATTTTAATTTGCCTTTGTAATGGCCAAATTTTATAACTGATATTTTTGTTTGATGTTTTAATTGCCATGCAATTTTTCAACCCTATAAATAATCAATTCATTTGATCTTGTCTTTCACAATCTATTTTACTACTATCACAATTCTGCCACTTAAAATAATATCTTTTATCAACAAAATATATAATATGTGATGATAATATCAAGACAAGTGAGACATGTCGGAATTTTGAAGCATCAACATAACTATGTCTCCTCCATTTTCGAGATAAGGGATTTTGCTCTCAAATAAGTTTATGATTTTTAAATATTTTGATATTATTAAATATCTATAGTATGAAATATATTTTTATTTGAGCTTATACTGCTCATACTGAATATTTTATTATTTATGAAAATAGAATATTACATAATAACAATAATATATTTTTGAGAGATAATTATTTTATGGGATAAAGATGTGATGTTGAGAAAAGTAAAATAGTTAAGGTCAATCTAGCCATACTTGGTAGGTGGAGCCAAGCCCGTTGATTATGATCAAGGTAATCGGCCGTACTTAGTAGGTGGAAGCTAGGGCCGCCAAATCACCCAATAACAAGCTCGGAAAGACTTGTATCTGTGCGCGTACTCGATACCACGGAGCATGATCTAATGTGTGTATGTGAAGAGAAATGAGAAAGACGATATCCGAATATAAATGATTTTAAATATAGTTATATTTATTATGATATATTCAATTATTTATTTACTAAAATTAATATTATTTTTAACGTATGTGAAGCATACCCTTACTGAGTTGTTGTGCTCACCCCCCTTTTTTCATTTCCCCAGATTTCAGGTTCAGTTATTCGGGAGTGTCGGATTGAGCGTCGTCAAATATTAAGATAAATAAATATAGAAAATAAATGTAAAACTAAATATAGATACTTGATTTTTTTATTATTCCTTGTATTTTTCCGCTATAATACAATTTTTAGTGACGTATATCTTTCGGGATATACGACCGTTACATCTCGGGTCGAAATTGGAGTAACTTGGTTCTTTAACTAAAACATAAATAAAATACCAAACTAACTAAACTGCAGAAACTAAGATACAAGATATGCGGTAACATCTATATAAAATTCCCTTATCATACACACAAAAGAAACAATCGGGATTTAGTGTTTCAAGTTTCCACCACCTACGGTGGTGTCTTGACGATCTGGGAAGATCTCTCGCCACGCCTGTAGCACTAGCCTAGATCTGATTCAGACGTGAGCACTTGCCTAGATCTGGAACGTTTTCTTGGTGCGAGCTCGAGATTTGTTGATACGCTTTGCTTTTTGCAAGTTTTTGCTCTCTCTAGAACTAATTAAAGCCCTATTTTCAAATGTCAAAAGAAGATGCATCTAATAGGGGTGAAAACGGTCCAGATATTACCCGGACCGGACCGGATCCGAAAAATATCCCGATCCGAATAGAAAAATCCGGATCTGGGTCTTTTATTCACATACGGATATGGTATTAGATTTTGGTGTATGATCCGGATACTATTCAAAAATGGATACCCATTTTTTCACACATATTCTCAAATATGGTACCCATTTTTTGACCCAAATTTTACATTCATTGAAATACTTATAACTTTAGTAATAATACATGAAAAAAATACAATTTTGTTTTGTTTTTCACAAAACCACGAAAATTAAAATCAAATACATGGAAAAAACTCTATTGTTATTGATTTTCATATTACCAAAAATATCGATTTGGGTTACAATACATATATCAAAACAATCTTTTGTTATTTTCACAAAACCGCATAAGAAGTGTAATACATGGAAAAAATACAATTTTGTTTTGTTTTTTACAGAACCACAAAAATTAAAATCAAATACACGGAAAAAACTCTATTGTTATTGATTTCCATATTACCAAAAAAATCGAATTGGGTTACAATACATATAACAAAACAATTTTTTGTTATTTTCACAAAACAGAAAAATAAGATGTCTAATACATGGAAAAAACATAATTTTGTGTCATTTTCAACAAAACAACAAAACTTAAAATCTAATACATGAAAAAAACTCCATTATTATTGATTTTCACAGTACCAAAAAAAATCTAATTGACGTGTAATGCATGGAAAAAATAATCTTATGTTATTTTCACAAAACCACAAAATAAGAAGTCCAATACATGGAAAAAATACAGTTTTGTTTTATTTTTCACAAAACCACAAAAATTAAAATCAAATACACGGAAAAAACTCTATTGTTATTGATTTTCATATGACGAAAAAAATCGAATTGGGTTACCATACATATAACAAAACAATCTTTTGTTATTTTCACAAAACCGAAAAATAAGATGTCTAATACATGGAAAAAACATAATTTTGTGTTGTTTCTCACAAAACAACAAAAATTAAGATCTAATACATGAAAAAAACTCGATTATTATTGATTTTCACAGTACAAAAAAAATGTAATTGACGTGTAATGCATGAAAAAAAATAATCTTTTGTTATTTTCACAACACCAAAAAATGGGAAGTCTAATACATGGAAAAAATACAATTTTGTTTTGTTTTTCACAAAACCACAAAAATTATAATCAAATACACGGAAAAAACTCTATTGTTATTGATTTTCATATTACCAAAAATATCGAATTGGGTTACAATACATATAACAAAATAATCTTTTGTTATTTTCACAAAACGGCAAAATAAGAAGTCTAATACATGGAAAAAATACAATTTTGTTTTGTTTTTTACAGAACCACAAAAATTAAAATCAAATACATGGAAAAAACTCTATTGTTATTGATTTTCATATTACCAAAAAAATTGAATTGGGTTACAATACATATAACAAAACAATCTTTTATTATTTTCACAAAACAGAAAAATAAGTTGTCTAATACATGGAAAAAACATAATTTTGTGTCGTTTTTAACAAAACAACAAAACTTAAAATCTAATACATGAAAAAAACTCCATTATTATTGGTTTTCACAGTACCAAAAAAAATCTAATTGACGTGTAATGTATGGAAAAAAATAATCTTTTGTTATTTTCACAAAACCACAAAATAAGAAGTCCAATACATGGGAAAATACAATTTTGTTTTGTTGTTCACAAAACAACAAAAATTAAAATCAAATACACGGAAAAAACTCTATTGCTATTGATTTTCATATTACGAAAAAAATCGAATTGGGTTACAATACAAAACAATCTTTTGTTATTTTCACAAAACCGAAAAATAAGATGTCTAATACATGGAAAAAACATAATTTTGTGTTGTTTCTCACAAAACAACAAAAATTAAGATCTAATACATGAAAAAAACTCCATTATTATTGATTTTCACAGTACCAAAAAAAATGTAATTGACGTGTAATGTATGAAAAAAAATAATCTTTTGTTATTTTCACAACACCAAAAAATGAGAAGTCTAATACAAGGAAAAAATACAATTTTGTTTTGTTTTTTACAGAACCATAAAAATTGAAATCAAATACACGGAAAAAACTCTATTGCTAGTGATTTTCATATTACCAAAAAAATTCAGTTGGGTTACAATACATAAAATATAATAATCTTTTCTTATTTTCACAAAACCGCAAAATAAGATGTCTAAGACATGGAAAAACATAATTTTGTGTTGTTTTTCACAAAACAACAAAAATTAAAATCTAATACAAGAAAAAAAATCCATTATTATTGATTTTCACAGTACCAAAAAAAATCTAATTGACGTGTAATGCATGGAAAAAAATAATCTTTTGTTATTTCCACAAAACCACAAAATTAGAAGTCTACTACATGGAAAAAACAAAATTTGTATTGTTTTTCACAGAACCACAAAAATTAAAATCTAATACAAGGAGAAAAAACTCGATTGTTATTGATTTTCACAATACCAAAAAAATTGAATGGAGGTAGAATACTTGGAATAGAACAATCTTTTATTATTTTCACAAAACCGCAAAATAAGAAGTCTAATACATGGAAAAAACAGAATTTTTCTTTTGTTTTTTATATAACCATAAAAATTAAAATCAAATAAACGGAAAAAACTCTAATGTTATTGATTTTCATATCATGAAAAAAACGAATTGGTTTACAATACATATAACAAAACAATCTTTTGTTATTTTCACAGAACCGCAAAATAAGAAGTCTAATACATGGAAAAAATACAATTTTGTTTTGTTTTTTACAGAACCACAAAAATTAAAATCAAATATACGGAAGAAACTCTATAGTTATTGGATTTCATATTACCAAAAAAAATGAATCGGGTTACAATACATATAACAAAACAATCTTTTGTTATTTTCACAAAACCGAAAAATAAGATGTCTAATACACGGAAAAAACATAATTTTGTGTCGTTTTTCACAAAACAACAAAAATTAAAATCTAATACATGCTAATACATGAAAAAAAAACTCCATTATTATTGATTTTCACAGTACCAAAAAAAATCTAATTGACGTGTAATGCATGGAAAAAAATAATCTTTTGTTATTTCCGCAAAACCACAAAATATGAAGTCTAATACATGGAAAAAATACAATTTTATTTTGTTTTTCACAAAACCACAAAAATTAAAATCAAATACACAGAAAAAACTCTATTGTTATTGATTTTCAAATTACCAAAAAAATCGAATTGGGTTCCAGTACATATAACAAAACAATCTTTTGTTATTTTCACAAAACCGCAAAATAAGAAGTCTAATACATGGAAAAAATACAATTTTGTTTTGTCTTTTACAGAACCACAAAAATTAAAATCAAATACACGGAAAAAACTCTATTGTTATTGATTTTCATATTATCAAAAAAATCGAATTGGGTTACAATACATAAAACAAAACAATCTTTTGTTATTTTCACAAAACCGAAACATAAGATGTCTAATACATGGAAAAACGTAATTTTGTGTTGTTTTTCACAAAACAACAAAAATTAAAATCTAATACATGAAAATAATTCCATTATTATAGATTTTCACAGTGCCAAAAAAAATCTAATTGACGTGTAATGCATGGAAAAAAATAATCTTTTGTTATTTCCATAAAACCACAAAATAAGAAGTCTACTACATGGAAAAAACAAAATTTTGTATTGGTTTTCATAAAATCACAAAATTAAAATCTAATACATGAAAAAAACTCCATTATTATTGATTTTCACCGTACCAAAAAAAATCTAATCGACGTGTAATGCATGAAAAAAAATAATCTTTTGTTATTTCCACAAAACCACAAAATAAGAAGTCTACTACATGGAAAAAACAAAATTTGTATTGTTTTTCACATAACCACAAAAATTAAAATCTAATACAAAGAGAAAAAAACTCGATTGTTATTGATTTTCACAATATCAAAAAAATTGAATGGAGGTACAATACTTGGAATAGAACAATCTTTTGTTATTTTCACAAAACCGCAAAATAAGAAGTCTAATACAAGGAAAAAATACAATTTTGTTTTGTTTTTTACAGAACCATAAAAATTGAAATCAAATACACGGAAAAAACTCTATTGTTAGTGATTTTCATATTACCAAAAAAATCGAATTGGGTTACAATACATAAAACATAATAATCTTTTGTTATTTTCACAAAACCGCAAAATAAGATGTCTAAGACATGCAAAAACATAATTTTGTGTTGTTTTTCACAAAACAACAAAAATTAAAATCTAACACGTGAAAAAAACTCTATTATTATTGATTTTCACAGTACCAAAAAAAATCTAATTGACGTGTAATGCATGGAAAAAAGTAATCTTTTGTTATTTCCACAAAACCACAAAATTAGAAGTCTACTACATGGAAAAAACAAATTTTGTATTGTTTTTCACAGAACCACAAATATTAAAATCTAATAGAAGAAGAAAAAACTCGATTGTTATTGATTTTCACAGTACCAAAAAAATTGAATGGAGGTACAATACTTGGAATAGAACAATCTTTTGTTATTTTCACAAAACCGCAAAATAAGAAGTCTAATACATGGAAAAAATACAATTTTCTTTTGTTTTTTATATAACCATAAAAATTAAAATCAAATAAACGGAAAAAACTCTATTGTTTTTTATTTTCATATCAAGAAAAAAATCGAATTGGTTTACAATACATATAACAAAACAATCTTTTGTTATTTTCACAGAACCGCAAAATAAGAAGTCTAATACATGGAAAATATACAATTTTGTTTTATTTTTTACAGAACCACAAAAATTAAAATCAAATATACGGAAGAAACTCTATAGTTATTGATTTTCATATTACCAAAAAAATCGAATCGGGTTACAATACATATAATAAAACAATCTTTTGTTATTTTCACAAAACCGAAAAATAAGATGTCTAATACATGGAAAAAACATAATTTTGTGTCGTTTTTCACAAAACAACAAAAATTAAAATCTATAGCAAAAGATTGTTTTGTTATATGTATTGTAACCCAATTCGATATTTTTGGTAATATAAAAATCAATAACAATAGAGTTTTTTCCATGTATTTGATTTTAATTTTTTTGGTTTTGTGAAAAACAAAACAAAATTGTATTTTTTCCATGTACTAGACTTCTTATTTTACTGTTTTGTGGAAATGAAAAAAGATGCTTTTATTACATGTTTTGTAACTCAATTCCATTTTTTTGGTATTATGAAAATAAATTACAATGGAGTTTATTCCATGTATTAGATATTAATTTTGTGGTTTTGTGAAAACCAATACAGAATTTTGTTTTTTCCATATTTTAGACTTCTTGTTTTGCGGTTTTGTGAAAATAACAAAAGATTGTTCTATTCCAAGTATTGTACCTCAATTCAATTTTTTCGGTATTGTGAAGATGAATAACAATGAAGATTTTTCTCCATGTATTAGATTTTAATTTTCGTGGTTCTGCGAAAAATAATACATATTTTGTTTTTACCATGTTGTAGACTTCTTATTTTGTGGTTTTGTGAAAATAACAAAAGATTATTTTTTTCCATGCGTTACATGTCGATTAGATTTTTTTTGGTACTGTGAAAATAAAAAATAATGGAGTTTTTTTCATGTATAAGATTTTAATTTTTGTTGTTTTGTGAAAAACAACACAAAATTATGTTTTTTCTCCGTATTAGACATCTTATTTTTCGGTTTTTGAAAATAACAAAAGATTGTTTTCTTATATGTAGTGTAACCCAATTCGATTTTTTTGGTAATATGAAAATCAATAACAATAAAGTTTTTTCTGTGTATTTGATTTTCATTTTTCTTGTTTTGTGAAAAACAAAACAAAATTGTATTTTTTCCAAGTATTAGACTTCTTATTTTGCGGTTTTGTGAATATAACAAAAGATTGTTTTGTTATATGTATTGTAACCCAATTCGATTTTTTTGGTAATATAAAAATCAATAACCAAAGAGTGTTTTCCGTGTATTTGATTTTAATTTTTGTGGTTCTGTAAAAAACAAAATAAAATTGTAATTTTTCCATGTATTAGACTTTTTATCTTCCGGTTTTGTGAAAATAACAAAAGATTGTTTTCTTATATGTATTGTAACCCAATTTGATTTTTTTGGTAATATGAAAATCAATAACAATAGAGTTTTTTCCATGTATCTGATTTTAATTTTTGTTGTTTTGTGAAAAACAAAACAAAATTGTATTTCTTCCATGTATTAGATTTCTTATTTTGTGGTTTTGTGAAAATAACAAAAGATTATTTTTTTCCATGCATTTCACGTCAATTACATTTTTTTTGGTACTGTCAAAATGAATAATAATGAAGTTTTTTTCGTGTATTAGATTTTAATTTTTGTTGTTTTGTGACAAACAACACAAAATTATGTTTTTTCCATGTATTAGACATCTTATTTTTCGGTTTTGTGAAAATAACAAAAGACTGTTTTGTTATATGTATTGTAACCCAATGTGATTTTTTTGGTAATATGAAAATCAATAACAATAGAGTTTTTCCGTGTCTTTCATTTTAATATTTGTGGTTTTGTGAAAAATAAACCAAAAATGTATTGTTTCCATGTATTAGACTTCTTATTTTGTGGTTTTGTGAAAATAACAAAAGATTGTTTTGTTATATGTATTGTAACCCAATTCGATATTTTTGGTAATATGAAAATCAATAACAATAGAGTTTTTTCCGTGTATTTGATTTTCATTTTTCTGGTTTTCTGAAAAACAAAACAAAATTGTATTTTTTCCATGTATTAGACTTCTTATTTTGCGGTTTTGTGAAAATAACAAAAGATTGTTTGGTTATATGTATTGTAACCCAATTCGATTTTTTTGGTAATATGAAAATCAATAACAATACAGTGTTTTCCGTGTATTTGATTTTAATTTTTGTGGTTCTGTAAAAAACAAAACAAAATTGCAATTTTTCCATGTATTAGACTTCTTATTTTGCGGTTTTGTTAAAATAACAAAAGATTGTTTTGTTATATGTATTGTAACCCAATTCGATTTTTTTGGTAATATGAAAATCAATAACAATAGAGTTTTTTCCGCGTATTTGATTTTAATTTTTATGGTTCTGTAAAAAACAAAACGAAATTATATTTTTTCCATGTATTAGACTTCTTATTTTGCGGTTTTGTGAAAATAACAAAAGATTGTTTTGTTGTATGTATTGTAACCCAATTCGATTTTTTTGGTAATATGAAAATCAATAACAATAGAGTTTTTGCTGTGTATTTGATTTCAATTTTTGTTGTTTTGTGAAAAACATAACAAAATTGTATTTTTTCCATGTATTAGACTTCTTATTTTGTGGTTTTGTGAAAATAACAAAAGATTATTTTTTTCCATGCATTACATGTCAATTACATTTTTTTTGGTACTGTGAAAATCAATAATAATGGAGTTTTTTTCATGTATTAGATTTTAATTTTTGTTGTTTTGTGACAAACAACACAAAATTATGTTTTTTCCATGTATTAGACATCTTCTTTTTTGGTTTTGCGAAAATAACGAAAGATTGTTTTGTTATACGTATTGTAACCCAATTTGATTTTTTTGGTAATATGAAAATCAATAACAATAGAGTTTTTTCCGTGTATTTGATTTTAATTTTTGTGGTTTTGTGAAACAAAAACCAAAATTGTATTTTTTCCATGTATTAGACTTCTTATTTTGTGGTTTTGTGAAAATAACAAAAGATTGTTTTGTTATATGTATTGTAACCCAATTCGATTTTTTTGGTAATATAAAAATCAATAACAATAGAGTGTTTTCCGTGTATTTGATTTTAATTTTTGTGGTTTTGTAAAAAACAAAATAAAATTGTAATTTTTCCATGTATTAGACTTTTTATTTTGCGGTTTTGTGAAAATAACAAAAGATTGTTTTCTTATATGTATTGTAACCCAATTTGACTTTTTTGGTAATATGAAAATCAATAACAATAGAGTTTTTTCCGTGTATTTGATTTTAATTTTTGTTGTTTTGTGAAAAACAAAACAAAATTGTATTTCTTCCATGTATTAGATTTTCTTATTTTGTGGTTTTGTGAAAATAAAAAAAGTTTATTTTTTTCCATGCATTTCACGTCAATTACATTTTTTTTGGTACTGTGAAAATGAATAATAATGAAGTTTTTTTCATGTATTAGATTTTAATTTTTGTTGTTTTGTGAAAAACAACACAAAATTATGTTTTTTCCATGTATTAGACATCTTATTTTTCGGTTTTGTGAAAATAACAAAAGATTGTTTTGTTATATCTATTTTAACCCAATGCGATTTTTTTGGTAATATGAAAATCAATAACAATAGAGTTTTTTTCCGTCTATTTGATTTTAATTTTTGTGGTTCTGTAAAAAACAAAACAAAATTGTAATTTTTCGATGTATTACACTTGTTATTTTGCGGTTTTGTGAAAATAACAAAATATTGTTTTGTTATATGTATTGTAACCCAATTCAATTTTTTTGGTATTATGAAAATGAATTACAATGGAGTTTATTCCATGTATTAGATTTTAATTTTGTGGTTTTGTGAAAACCAATACAGAATTTTGTTTTTTCCATGTATTAGACTTCTTGTTTTGCGGTTTTGTGAAAATAACAAAAGATTGTTTTATTCCAAGTATTGTACCTCAATTCAATTTTTTTGGTATTGTGAAGATGAATAACAATGAAGTTTTTTCTCCATGTATTAGATTTTAATTTTCGTGGTTTTGCGAAAAATAATACAAATTATGTTTTTTCCATGTTGTAGACTTCTTATTTTGTGGTTTTGTGAAAATAACAAAAGATTATTTTTTTCCATGCATTACATGTCGATTAGATTTTTTTTGGTACTGTGACAATCAATAATAATGGAGTTTTTTTCATGTATTAGATTTTAATTTTTGTTGTTTTGTGAAAAACAACACAAAATTATCTTTTTTCCTCGTATTAGACATCTTATTTTTCGGTTTTGTGAAAATAACAAAAGATTATTTTCTTATATGTAGTGTAACCCAATTCAATTTTTTTGGTAATATGAAAATCAATAACAATAAAGTTTTTTCTGTGTATTTGATTTTCATTTTTCTTGTTTTGTGAAAAATAAAACAAAATTGTATTTTTTCCAAGTATTAGACTTCTTATTTTGCGGTTTTGTGAACATAACAAAAGATTGTTCTGTTATATGTATTGTAACCCAATTCGATTTTTTTGGTAATATAAAAATCAATAACAATAGAGTGTTTTCCGTGTATTTGATTTTAATTTTTGTGGTTCTGTAAAAAACAAAATAAAATTGTAATTTTTCCATGTATTAGACTTTTTATTTTGCGGTTTTGTGAAAATAACAAAAGATTGTTTTCTTATATGTATTGTAACCCAATTTGATTTTTTTGGTAATATGAAAATCAATAACAATAGAGTTTTTTCCATGTATCTGATTTTAATTTTGGTTGTTTTGTGAAAATAACAAAAGATTATTTTTTTCCATGCATTACATGTCAATTAGATTTTTTTTGGTACTGTCAAAATGAATAATAATGAAGTTTTTTTCGTGTATTAGATTTTAATTTTTGTTGTTTTGTGACAAACAACACAAAATTATGTTTTTTCCATGTATTAGACATCTTATTTTTCGGTTTTGTGAAAATAACAAAAGACTGTTTTGTTATATGTATTGTAACCCAATTCGATTTTTTTGGTAATATGAAAATCAATAACAATAGAGTTTTTCCGTGTCTTTCATTTTAATTTTTGTGGTTTTGTGAAAAATAAACCAAAATTGTATTGTTTCCATGTATTAGACTTCTTATTTTGTGGTTTTGTGAAAATAACAAAAGATTGTATTGTTATATGTATTGTAACCCAATTCGATATTTTTGGTAATGTGAAAATCAATACCAATAGAGTTTTTTCCGTGTATTTGATTTTAGTTTTTGTGGTTCTGTAAAAAACAAAACAAAATTGTATTTTTTCCATGTATTAGACTTCTTATTTTGCGGTTTTGTGAAAATAACAAAAGATTATTTTGTTCCATGCATTATACGTGAATTAGATTTTTTTGATACTGTAAAAATCAATAATAATGGAGTAGTTTCATGTATTAGATTTTATTTTTTGTTGTTTTGTGAAAAACAACCCAAAATTATGTTTTTTCCATGTATTAGATATCTTATTTTGCTGTTTTGTGAAAATAACAAAAGATTGTTTTGTTATATGTATTGTAACCCAATTCGATTTTTTTGGTAATATGAAAATCAATAACAATAGAGTTTTTTCCGTGTATTTGATTTTAATTTTTGTGGTTTTGTGAAAAACAAAACAAAATTATATTTTTTCCATGTATTAGACTTCTTATTTTGCGATTTTGTGAAAATAACAAAAGATTGTTCTATTCCAAGTATTGTACCTCAATTCAATTTTTTTTGGTATTGTGAAAATCAATAACAATGGAGTTTTTTCTTCTCGTATTAGATTTAAATTTTTGTGGTTCTGCGAAAAATAATACAAATTTTGTTTTTTCCATGTAGTAGACTTCTTATTTTGTGGTTTTGTGAAAATAACAAAAGATTATTTTTTTTCATGCATTACACGTCAATTAGATTTTTTTGGTACTATGAAAATCAATAATAATGGAGTTTGTTTCATGTATTAAATTTTAATTTTTGTTGTTTTGTGAAAAACAACACAAAATTTTATTTTTTCCACGTATTAGACATCTTATTTTTCGGTTTTGTGAAAATAACAAAAGATTGTTTTCTCATATGTATTGTAACCCAATTCAATTTTTTTGGTAATATGAAAATCAATAACAATAAATTTTCTTCCGTGTATTTGATTTTAAGTTTTGTGCTTCTGTAAAAAACAAAACAAAATTGTATTTTTTCCATGTATTAGACTTCTTATTTTGCGGTTTTGTGAAAATAACAAAAGATTGTTTTGTTATTTGTATTGTAACCCAATTCGATTTTTTTGGTAATATGAAAATCAATAACAATAGAGTTTTTTCCGTGTATTTGATTCTAATTTTTTTGGTTTTGTGAAAAACAAAACAAAATTGTATTTTTCCATGTATTAGACTTCATATTTTGTGGTTTTGTGAAAATAACAAAAGATTATTTTTTTCCATGCATTACATGTCAATTAGATTTTTTTTGGTACTGTGAAAATCAATAATAATGGAGTTTTTTTCATGTATTAGATTTTAATTTTTGTTGTTTTGTGAAAAACAACACAAAATTATGTTTTTTCCATGTATTAGACATCTTATTTTTCGGTTTTGTGAAAATAACAAAAGATTGTTTTGTTATATGTATTGTAACCCCATTCGATTTTTTTGGTAATATGAAAATCAATAACAATAAAGTTTTTTCCGTGTATTTGATTTTAATTTTTGTGGTTTTGTGAAAAACAAAACAAAATTGTATTTTTTCCATGTATTAGACTTCTTATTTTGTGGTTTTGTGAAAATAACAAAAGATTGTTTTATTACATGTATTGTAACTCAATTCCATTTTTTTGGTATTATGAAAATAAATAACAATGGAGTTTTTTCCATGTATTAGATTTTAATTTTTGTGGTTTTGTGAAAACCAATACAATTTGTTTTTTCCATGTATTAGACTTCTTATTTTGCGGTTTAATGTGAAAATAACAAAACATTGTTCTATTCCAAGTATTGTACCTCCATTCAATTTTTTTGGTATTGTGAAAATCAATAACAATCGAGTTTTTTCTCCTTGTATTAGATTTTAATTTTTGTGGTTCTGTGAAAAACAATACAAATTTTGTTTTTTCCATGTAGTAGACTTCTTATTTTGTGGTTTTGTGGAAATAACAAAAGATTATTTGTTTCCATGCATTACACGTCAATTAGATTTTTTTTGGTACTGTGAAAATCTATAATAATGGAGTATTTTTCATGTATTAGATTTTAGTTTTTGTTGTTTTGTGAAAAACAACACAAAATTATGTTTTTCCATGTATTAGACATCTTATTTTGCTGTTTTGTGAAAATAACAAAAGATTGTTTGTTATATGTATTGTAACCCAATTCGATTTTTTTGGTAATATGAAAATCAATAACAATAGAGTTTTTTCCGTGTATTTGATTTTAATTTTTGTGGTTCTGTAAAAAACAAAACAAAATTATATTTTTTCCATGTATTAGACTTCTTATTTTGCGGTTTTGTGAAAATAACAAAAGATTGTTTTGTTATATGTATTGTAACCCAATTCGATTTTTTTGGTAATATGAAAATCAATAACAATAGAGTTTTTTCCGTGTATTTGATTTTAATTTTTGTGGTTTTGTGAAAAACAAAATAAAATTGTATTTTTTCCATGTATTAGACTTCTTATTTTGTGGTTTTGTGAAAATAACAAAAGATTGTTTTATTACATGTATTGTAACTCAATTCCATTTTTTTGGTATTATGAAAATAAATAACAATTGAGTTTTTTCCATGTATTAGATTTTAATTTTGTGGTTTTGTGAAAACCAATACAAAATTTTGTTTTTTTCATGTATTAGACTTCTTATTTTGCGGTTTTGTGAAAATAACAAAGGATTGTTCTATTCCAAGTATTGTACCCCAATTCAATTTTTTTGGTATTGTCAAAATCAATAAAAATGGAGTTTTTTCTCCTTGTATTAGATTTTAATTTTTGTGGTTCTGCGAAAAACTGTACAAATTTTGTTTTTTCCATCTAGTAGACTTCTAATTTTGTGGTTTTGTGAAAATAACAAAAGATTATTTTCTTCCATGTATTACAAGTCAATTAGATTTTTTTTCGTACTGTGAAAATCAATAATAATGGAGCTTTTTTCATTTATTAGATTTTAGTTTTTGTTGTTTTGTGAAAAACAACACAGAATTATGTTTGTTCCATTTTTTAGACATCTTATTTTTCAGTTTTGTGAAAATAACAAAAGATTGTTTTGTTATATTTGTTGTAACCCAATTCGATTTTTTTGGTAATATGAAAATCAATAACAATAGAGTATCTTCCGTGTATTTGATTTTAATTTTTGATGTTCTGTAAAAAAAAAAAAAACAAAATTGTATTTTTTCCATGTATTAGACTTCTTATTTTGCGGTTTTGTGAAAATAACAAAAGATTGTTTTGTTATATGTATTGTAACCCAATTCGATTTTTTTGGTAATATGAAAATCAATAACAATAGAGTTTTTTCCGTGTATTTGATTTTAATTTTTGTGGTTCTGTAAAAAACAAAACAAAATTGTATTTTTTCCATGTATTAGACTTCTTATTTTGTGGTTTTGTGAAAATAACAAAAGATTATTTTTTTCCATGCATTACACGTCAATTAGATTTTTTTTTGGTACTGTGAAAATTAATAATAATGGTGTTTTTTTCTTGTATTAGATTTTAATTTTTGTTGTTTTGTGAAAAATAACACACAATTATGTTTTTTCCATGTATTAGACGTCTTATTTTGCGGTTTTGTGAAAATAACAAAAGATTGTTTTGTTATATGTATTGTAACCCAATTCGATTTTTTTGGTAATATAAAAACCAATAACAATAATGTTTTTTCCGTGTATTTGATTCTAATTTTTGTTGTTTTGTGAAAAACAAAATAAAATTGTATTTTTTCCATGTATTGGACTTCTTATTTTGTGGTTTTGTGAAAATAACAAAAGATTATATTTTTCCATGCATTACATGTCCATTAGATTTTTTTTGGTACTATGAAAATCAATAATAATGGAGTCATTTTCATGTATTGGATTTTATTTTTTGTTGTTTTGTAAGAAACAACACAAAATTATGTTTTTTCCATGTATTAGACATCTTATTTTTCAGTTTTGTGAAAATGACAAAAGATTATTTTTTTATATGTATTGTGAACAAATCAATTTTTTTAATAATGAAAATATACAATAGAGTTTTTTTAAGTATTTGATTTTAATTTTTGTGGTTTTGTGAAAAACAAAACAAAATTGTATTTTTTGCATGTATTAGACTTCTTATTTTGCGGTTTTGTGAAAATTAAAAAAGATTGCTTTGTTACATGGATTGTAACCCAATTCCATTTTTTTGGTATTATGAAAATAAATAACAATGGAGTTTTTTCCATGTATTAGATTTTAATTTTGTGGTTCTGTGAAAACAAATACAAAATTTTGTTTTTTCCATGTATTAGACTTCTTATTTTGCGGTTTTGTGAAAATAAGAAAAGATTGTTCTATTCCAAGTATTGTAACTCAATTCAATTTTTTTGATATTGTGAAAATCAATAACAATGGATTTTTTTTCTCCTTGTATTAGATTTTAATTTTTGTGGTTCTGCGAAAAACAGTACAAATTTTGTTTTTTCCATGTATTAGACTTCTTATTTTGTGGTTTTGTGAAAATAACAAAAGATTATTTTTTTCCATGCATTACATGTCAATTAGATTTTTTTTGGTACTGTGAAAATCAATAATAATGGAGTTTTTTTCATGTATTAGATTTTAATTTTTGTTGTTTTGTGAAAAACCACACAAAATTATGTTTTTTCCATGTATTAGACATCTTATTTTTCGGTTTTGTGAAAATAACAAAAGATTGTTTTGTTATATGTATTGTAACCCAATTCGATTTTTTTGGTAATATGAAAATCAATAACAATAGAGTTTCTTCCGTGTATTTGATTTTAATTTTTGATGTTCTGTAAAAAACAAAACAAAATTTTATTTTTTCCATGTATTAGACTTCTTATTTTGCGGTTTTGTGAAAATAACAAAAGATTGTTTTGTTATATGTATTGTAACCCAATTCGATTTTTTTGGTAATATGAAAATCAATAACAATAGAGTTTTTCCGTGTATTTGATTTTAATTTTTGTTGTTCTGTAAAAAACAAAACAAAATTGTATTTTTTCCATGTATTAGACTTCTTATTTTGTGGTTTCGTGAAAATAACAAAAGATTTTTTTTTTCCGTGTATTACTCGTCAATTAGGTTTTTTTTGATACTATGAAAATAAATAATAATGGTCTTTTTTTCTTGTATTAGATTTTAATTTTTGTTGTTTTGTGAAAAACAACACAAAATTATGTTTTTTCCATGTATTAGACATCTTATTTTTCGGTTTTGTGAAAATAACAAAAGATTATTTTGTTATATGTATTGTAACCCAATTCGATTTTTTTGGTAATATGAAAATCAATAACAATAGAGTTTTTTCCGTGTATTTGATTTTAATTTTTGTGGTTCTGTAAAAAACAAAACAAAATTGTATTTTTTCCATGTATTAGACTTCTTATTTTGCGGTTTTGTGAAAATAACAAAAGATTGTTTTGTTATATGTATTGTAACCCAATTCAATTTTTTTGGTAATATAAAAACCAATAACAATAGAGTTTTTTCCGTGTATTTGATTCTAATTTTTGTTTTTTTGTGAAAAACAAAATAAAATTGTATTTTTTCCATGTATTGGACTTCTTATTTTGTGGTTTTGTGAAAATAACAAAAGATTATTTTTTTCCATGCATTACACGTCAATTATATTTTTTTTGGTACTATGAAAATCAATAATAATAGAGTTTTTTTCATGTATTAGATTTTAATTTTTGTTGTTTTGTGAAAAACAACACAAAATTATGTTTTTTCCATGTATTAGACATCTTATTTTTCGGTTTTGTGAAAATAACAAAAGATTGTTTTTTTATATGTATTGTACACCCAATTCGATTTTTTTTGGTAATATGAAAATCAATAACAATAGAGTTTTTTCCGTGTATTTGATTCTAATTTTTGTGGTTCGGTAAAAAATAAAACAAAATTGTATTTTTTCCATGTATTAGACATCTTATTTTTCGGTTTTGTGAAAATAACAAAAGATTGTTTTATTACATGTATTGTAACTCAATTCCATTTTTTTGGTATTATGAAAATAAATAACAATGGAGTTTTTTCCATGTATTAGATTTTAATTTTTGTGGTTTTGTGAAAACCAATACAAAATTTTGTTTTTTCCATGTATTAGACTTCTTATTTTGCGGTTTTGTGAAAATAACAAAAGATTGTTCTATTCCAAGTATTGTACCTCAATTTAATTTTTTTGGTATTGTGAAAATCAATAACAGTGGAGTTTTTTCTCCTTGTATTAGATTTTAATTTTTGTGGTTTTGTGAAAAACAATACAAATTTTGTTTTTTCCATGTAGTAGACTTCTTATTTTGTGGTTTTGTGGAAATAACAAAAGATTATTTTTTTCCATGCATTACACGTCAATTAGATTTTTTTTGGTACTGTGAAAATCAATAATAATGGAGTTTTTTTCATGTATTAGATTTTAATTTTTGTTGTTTTGTGAAAAACAACACAAAATTATGTTTTTCCATGTATTAGACATCTTATTTTTCGGTTTTGTGAAAATAACAAAAGATTGTTTTGTTATATGTATTGTAACCCAATTCGATTTTTTTGGTAATATGAAAATCAATAACAATAGAGTTTTTTCCGTGTATTTGATTTTAATTTTTGATGTTTTGTAAAAAAAACAAAACAAAATTGTATTTTTTCCATGTATTAGACTTCTTATTTTGCGGTTTTGTGAAAATAACAAAAGATTGTTTTGTTATATGTATTGTAACCCAATTCGATTTTTTTTGGTAATATGAAAATCAATAACAATAGAGTTTTTTCCGTGTATTTGATTTTAATTTTTGTGGTTTTGTGAAAAACAAAACAAAATTGTATTTTTTCCATGTATTAGACTTCTTATTTTGTGGTTTTGTGAAAATAACAAAAGATTTTTTTTTTCCATGCATTACACGTCAATTATTTTTTTTGGTACTGTGAAAATCAATAATAATGGAGTTTTTTTCATGTATTAGATTTTAATTTTTGTTGTTTTGTGAAAAAAAACACAAAATTATGTTTTTTTCCATGTATTAGACGTCTTATTTTTGCGGTTTTGTGAAAATAACAAAAGATTGTTTTGTTATATGTATTGTAACCCAATTCGATTTTTTTGGTAATATGAAAATCAATAACAATAGAGTTTTTTCCGTGTATTTGATTTTAATTTTTGTTGTTTTGTGAAAAACAAAACAAAATTGTATTTTTTCCATGTATTAGACTTCTTATTTTGTGGTTTTGTGAAAATAACAAAAGATTATTTTTTTCCATGCATTACACGTCAATTAGATTTTTTTTTGGTACTATGAAAATCAATAATAATGGAGTTTTTTTCATGTATTAGATTTTAATTTTTGTTGTTTTGTGAAAAACAACACAAAATTATGTTTTTTCCATGTATTAGACATCTTATTTTTCGGTTTTGTGAAAATAACAAAAGATTGTTTTGTTATATGTATTGTAACCCAATTCGATTTTTTTGGTAATATGAAAATCAATAACAATAGAGTTTTTTCCGTGTATTTGATTTTAATTTTTGTGGTTTTGTGAAAAACAAAACAAAATTGTATTTTTTTCCATGCATTAGACTTCTAATTTTGCGGTTTTGTGAAAATAACAAAAGATTGTTTTGTTACATGTATTGTAACCCAATTCCATTTTTTTGGTATTATGAAAATAAATAACAATGGAGTTTTTTCCATGTATTAGATTTTAATTTTTGTGGTTTTGTGAAAAACAAATACAAAATTTTATTTTTTCCATGTATTAGACTTCTTATTTTGCGGTTTTGTGAAAATAACAAAAGATTGTTTTATTCCATGTATTGTAACTCAATTCAATTTTTTTGGTATTGTGAAAATCAATAACAATGGAGTTTTTTTCCTTGTATTAGATTTTAATTTTTGTGGTTTTGTGAAAAACAATACAAATTTTGTTTTTTCCATGTATTAGACTTCTTATTTTGTGGTTTTGTGAAAATAACAAAAGATTATTTTTTTCCATGCATTACACGTCAATTAGATTTTTTTTGGTACTGTGAAAATCAATAATAATGGAGTTTTTTTCATGTATTAGATTTTAATTTTTGTTGTTTTGTGAAAAACAACACAAAATTATGTTTTTTCCATGTATTAGACATCTTATTTTTCGGTTTTGTGAAAATGACAAAAGATTGTTTTGTCACATGTACTGTAACCCAATTCGATTTTTTCTGGTGATATGAAAATCAATAACAATAGAGTTTTTTCCGTGTATTTGATTTTAATTTTTGTGGTTTTGTAAAAAACAAAACAAAATTGTATTTTTTCCATGTATTAGACTTCTTATTTTGCGGTTTTGTGAAAATAACAAAAGATTGTTTTGTTATATGTATTGTAACCCAATTCGATTTTTTTGGTAATATGAAAATCAATAACAATAGAGTTTTTTCCGTGTATTTGATTTTAATTTTTGTTGTTTTGTGAAAAACAAAACAAAATTGTATTTTTTCCATGTATTAGACTTCTTATTTTGTGGTTTTGTGAAAATAACAAAAGATTATTTTTTTCCATGTATTACACGTCAATTATTTTTTTTTGGTACTATGAAAATCAATAATAATGGAGTTTTTTTTCATGTATTAGATTGAAATTTTTGTTGTTTTGTGAAAAACAACACAAAATTATGTTTTTTCCATGTATTAGACATCTTATTTTTCGGTTTTGTGAAAATAACAAAAGATTGTTTTGTTATATGTATTGTAACCCAATTCGATTTTTTTGGTAATATGAAAATCAATAACAATAGAGTTTTTTCCGTGTATTTGATTTTAATTTTTGTGGTTCTGTAAAAAACAAAACAAAATTGTATTTTTTCCATGTATTAGACTTCTTATTTTGCGGTTTTGTGAAAATAACAAAAGATTGTTTTGTTATATGTATTGTAACCCAATTCAATTTTTTTGGTAATATGAAAATCAATAACAATAGAGTTTTTTCCGTGTATTTGATTTTAATTTTTTGTGTTTTGTGAAAAACAAAACAAAATTGTATTTTTTCCATGTATTAGACTTCTTATTTTGTGGTTTTGTGAAAATAACAAAAGATTATTTTTTCCATGCATTACACGTCAATTAGATTTTTTTTTGGTACTATGAAAATCAATAATAATGGAGTTTTTTTCATGTATTAGATTTTAATTTTTGTTGTTTTGTAAAAAACAACACAAAATTATGTTTTTTCCATGTATTAGACATCTTATTTTTCGGTTTTGTGAAAATAACAAAAGATTGTTTTGTTATATGTATTGTAACCCGTGAATTCGATTTTTTTTTGGTAATATGAAAATCAATAACAATGAGAGTTTTTTTTCCTTGTATTTGATTTTAATTTTTGTGGTTTTGTGAAAAACAAAACAAAATTGTATTTTTTCCATGTATTAGACTTCTTATTTTTCGGTTTTGTGAAAATAACAAAAGATTGTTTTGTTACATGTATTGTAACCCAATTCGATTTTTTTGGTATTTTGAAAATCAATAACAATGGAGTTTTTTCCATGTATTAGATTTTAATTTTTGTGGTTTTGTGAAAAACAATACAAAATTTTGTTTTTTCCATGTATTAGACTTCTTATTTTGCGGTTTTGTGAAAATAACAAAAGATTGTTCTATTCCAAGTATTGTACCTCAATTCAATTTTTTTGGTATTGTGAAAATCAATAACAATGGAGTTTTTTCTCCTTGTATTAGATTTTAATTTTTGTGGTTCTGTGAAAAACAATACAAATTTTGTTTTTTCCATGTAGTAGACTTCTTATTTTGTGGTTTTGTGGAAATAACAAAAGATTATTTTTTTCCATGCATTACACGTCAATTAGATTTTTTTTGGTACTGTGAAAATCAATAATAATGGAGTTTTTTTCATGTATTAGATTTTAATTTTTGTTGTTTTGTGAAAAACAACACAAAATTATGTTTTTTCCATGTATTAGACATCTTATTTTTCGGTTTTGTGAAAATAACAAAAGATTGTTTTGTTATATGTATTGTAACCCAATTCGATTTTTTTGGTAATATGAAAATCAATAACAATAGAGTTTTTTCCGTGTATTTGATTTTAATTTTTGTGGTTTTGTAAAAAACAAAACAAAATTGTATTTTTTCCATGTATTAGACTTCTTATTTTGTGGTTTTGTGAAAATAACAAAAGATTGTTTTGTTATATGTATTGTAACCCAATTCGATTTTTTTGGTAATATGAAAATCAATAACAATAGAGTTTTTTCCGTGTATTTGATTTTAATTTTTGTTGTTTTGTGAAAAACAAAACAAAATTGTATTTTTTTCCATGTATTAGACTTCTTATTTTGTGGTTTTGTGAAAATAACAAAAGATTATTTTTTTCCATGCATTACACGTCAATTAGATTTTTTTTGGTACTGTGAAAATCAATAATAATGGAGTTTTTTTCATGTATTAGATTTTAATTTTTGTTGTTTTGTGAAAAACAACACAAAATTATGTTTTTTCCATGTATTAGACATCTTATTTTTCGGTTTTGTGAAAATAACAAAAGATTGTTTTGTTATATGTATTGTAACCCAATTCGATTTTTTTTGGTAATATGAAAATCAATAACAATAGAGTTTCTTCCGTGTATTTGATTTTAATTTTTGTGGTTCTGTAAAAAACAAAACAAAATTGTATTTTTTCCATGTATTAGACGTCTTATTTTGCGGTTTTGTGAAAATAACAAAAGATTGTTTTGTTATATGTATTGTAACCCAATTCGATTTTTTTTGGTAATATGAAAATCAATAACAATAGAGTTTTTTCCGTGTATTTGATTTTAATTTTTGTTGTTTTGTGAAAAACAAAATAAAATTGTATTTTTTCCATGTATTAGACTTCTTATTTTGTGGTTTTGTGAAAATAACAAAAGATTATTTTTTTCCATGCATTACACGTCAATTAGATTTTTTTTGGTACTATGAAAATCAATAATAATGGAGTTTTTTCATGTATTAGATTTTAATTTTTGTTGTTTTGTGAAAAACAACACAAAATTATGTTTTTTCCATGTATTAGACATCTTATTTTTCGGTTTTGTGAAAATGACAAAAGATTGTTTTGTCACATGTACTGTAACCCAATTCGATTTTTTCTGGTGATATGAAAATCAATAACAATAGAGTTTTTTCCGTGTATTTGATTTTAATTTTTGTGGTTTTGTAAAAACACAAAACAAAATTGTATTTTTTCCATGTATTAGTCTTCTTATTTTGCGGTTTTGTGAAAATAACAAAAGATTGGTTTGTTATATGTATTGTAACCCGATTCGATTTTTTGGTAATATGAAAATCAATAAAAATATAGTTTTTTCCTTGTATTTGATTTTAATTTTTGTGGTTTTGTGAAAAAAAAACAAAATTGTATTTTTTCCGAGTATTAGACTTCTTCTTTTGCGGTTTTGTGAACATAACAAAAGATTGTTCTGTTATATGTATTCTAACTCAATTCGATTTTTCTGGTCTTGTCAAAATAAATAACAATGGAGTTTTTTACATGTAATAGATTTTAATTTTGTGGTTTTGTGAAAACCAATACCATTCGTTTTTTCCTTGTATTAGACTTCTTATTTTGCAGTTTTGTGAAAATAACTAAAGATTGTTCTTTTCCAAGTATTGTACCTCAATTCAATTTTTTTGGTATTGTGAAAATCAATAACAATGGATTTTTTTCCTGTTGTACTAGATTTTAATTTTTGTGGTTGTATGAAAAATAAAACAAATTTTGTTTTTTCCATGTAGTAGACTTCTTATTTGGTGGTTTTGTGAAAATAACAAAAGATTATTTTTTTCCATGCACTACACGTCAATTACATTTTTTTTGGTACTGTGAAAATCAATAATAATGGAGTTTTTTTTCATGTATTAGATTTTCATTTTTTTAGTTTTGTAAAAAGCAACACAAAATTATGTTTTTTCCATGTATTAGACTTCTTATTTTTCGGTTTTGTAAAAATAACAAAAGATTGTTTTGTTATATGTATTGTAACCCAATTCGATTTTTTTGGTAATATGAAAATCAATAACAATAGAGTTTTTTCCGTGTATTTGATTTTAATTTTTGTGGTTCTGTAAAAAACAAAACAAAATTGTATTTTTTTCCATGTATTAGACTTCTTATTTTGCGGTTTTGTGAAAATAACAAAAGATTGTTTTGTTATATGTATTGTAACCCAATTCGATTTTTTTGGTAATATGAAAATCAATAACAATAGAGTGTTTTCCGTGTATTTGATTTTAATTTTTGCGGTTTTGTGAAAAACAAACTGTAAATCGCGTTAAAACCGTCGTTGAGTTTCACACAATTTAACAAAACAATTTATATTTCCCTATTAATCAATTACGAGTATGAGTGGTAACGAGTTTAGGGGTCGAACACAAGGAGGTGTGGCCTCCATTATTAACTAGTCTCAATGATTATTCTTTAGTGTAAAATCTTTTATTTCAAGGTTTATTACGTAAATTTCCAAGTTTAAATTTTCTTTTCAGCCTTATCGTAAAAATTCAGCACGTCACACTTCGGTGTTTTAATTCGTAACTTGACCAAATAAACTCCGAATCCAGCTCACGAGATACCGTTGGAAACTAGAAAGAGAGATCTATACTGTGGTTCTTTACTGTTATTATTATTTTATTAAAGATTTTCGAGTTATTTGCAATTCAGTCCAGAACTTATCTCAGATTCAAAATCGGTTCAGCAGTAACTTCAGAAAATTATAGAAAAATCACCAAAACTTGAAAAATCCCAAAATTCATACAAAAATTCAATTATCACGTTTTTGATTATCTGTTAAAATTTCATATAATGATGTTTTGTAGTTTGAGATTTATAATGAAAAGCCAGATATGGATCAGAAACTGGTTCTGACAGACCAGTACTCATAAAAATTATAATATCTCGTAATCTGTCTTAACAACTATAATTTTAAAATTCATCTTTCGATTCTACACTTCAAATTACTTCAAATAGAACTATTTTTGGATTTTTATTATTTGTTTTTATATTTTTTAAAATTCAGAAGAAAAGAAACAGTAAATTGGACAAAAGTTTAAAAAAAAACAGAAAAACTACAATTTTGGAAAATTAATATCTCACAGATTACAGATCGGAATTGGGCAAAATTTGGGTTGAAAATTATCTACTAAATGCGAAAAATATTGTAAAAATATTTATTTAATTTTTCAGATCTGAATTAGACACGAAATTAAGAGAAAAAGACTGAAAAAACAGAGATGAAACAGCAGCAAACAGAAACTGATCGTGTATTTGATTTTAATTTTTGTGGTTTTGTGAAAAAAAAAACAAAATTGTATTTTTTCCGAGTATTAGACTTCTTCTTTTGCGGTTTTGTGAAAATAACAAAAGATTGTTCTGTTATATGTATTCTAACTCAATTCGATTTTTCTGGTCTTGTCAAAATAAATAAAAATGGAGTTTTTTACATGTAATAGATTTTAATTTTGTGGTTTTGTGACAACCAATACCATTCGTTTTTTCCATGTATTAGACTTCTTATTTTGCAGTTTTGTGAAAATAACTAAAGATTGTTCTTTTCCAAGTATTGTACCTCAATTCAATTTTTTTGGTATTGTGAAAATCAATAACAATGGATTTTTTTTCCCGTTGTACTAGATTTTAATTTTTGTGGTTGTATGAAAAATAAAACAAATTTTGTTTTTTCCATGTAGTAGACTTCTTATTTGGTGGTTTTGTGAAAATAACAAAAGATTATTTTTTTCCATGCACTACACGTCAATTACATTTTTTTTGGTACTGTGAAAATCAATAATAATGGAGTTTATTTCATGTATTAGATTTTCATTTTTTTAGTTTTGTGAAAAGCAACACAAAATTATGTTTTTTCCATGTATTAGACTTCTTATTTTTCGGTTTTGTGAAAATAACAAAAGATTGTTTTGTTATATGTATTGTAACCCAATTCGATTTTTTTGGTAATATGAAAATCAATAACAATAGAGTTTTTTCCGTGTATTTGATTTTAATTTTTGTGGTTCTGTAAAAAACAAAACAAAATTGTATTTTTTCCATGTATTAGACTTCTTATTTTGCGGTTTTGTGAAAATAACAAAAGATTGTTTTGTTATATGTATTGTAACCCAATTCGATTTTTTTGGTAATATGAAAATCAATAACAATAGAGTGTTTTCCGTGTATTTGATTTTAATTTTTGTGGTTTTGTGAAAAACAAAACAAAATTGTATTTTTTCCATCTATTAAACTTCTTATTTTGCGATTTTTGTGAAAATAACAAAAGATTGTTTTATTCCAAGTAGTGTACCCCAATTCAAATTTTTTTGGTATTGTGAAAATCAATAACAATGGAGTTTTTTCTCCTTGTATTAGATTTTAATTTTTGTTGTTTTGTGAAAAACAACACAAAATTCTGTTTTTTCCATGTATTAGACATCTTATTTTTCGGTTTTGTGAAAATAACAAAAGATTATTTTGTTATATGTATTGTAACCCAATTCGATTTTTTTGGTGATATGAAAATCAATAACAATAGAGTTTCTTCCATGTATTTGATTTTAATTTTTGTGGTTCTGTAAAAAACAAAACAAAATTGTATTTTTTTCCATGTATTAGACTTCTTATTTTGTGGATTTGTGAAAATAACAAAAGATTATTTTTTTCATGCATTACACGTGAATTAGATTTTTTTTGGTACTGTGAAAATCAATAATAATGAGATTTTTTTAAGTATTAGATTTAAATTTTAATGGTTTTGTGAAAAACAAAACAAAATTGTATTTTTTGCATGTATTAGACTTCTTATTTTGCGGTTTTGTGAAAATTAAAAAAGATTGCTTTGTTATATGTATTGTAACCCAATTCCATTTTTTTGGTATTATGAAAATAAATAACAATGGAGTTTTTTCCTTGTATTAGATTTTAATTTTTGTGGTTTTGTGAAAAACAAAACAAAATTGTATTTTTTCCATGTATTAGACTTCTTATTTTGCGGTTTTGTGAAAATAACAAAAGATTGTTCTATTCCAAGTATTGTACCTCAATTCATTTTTTTGAATTTGTGAAAATCAATAACAATGGAGTTTTTCTCCTTGTATTAGATTTTAATTTTTGTGGTTCTGTGAAAAACAATACAAATTTTGTTTTTTCCATGTAGTAGACTTCTTATTTTGT
>JAJHPC010000009.1:5417888-5454488 GCA_024447665.1 Juncus inflexus
TCGGATGAATAACAACCTCTAATCTGAGTGATTTTTGACGTTTACCATAAGTCAACTGACCCGCGATCCGAACCCGAACCCGAACGAACCGAAATCCGGATGACCCGAAATCCGAACGACCCGAAACCGAATGACCCGCGACCCGAACAACCCGTACCCGAATTGACCCGAAACCCGAATTGACCCGAATCCGAATTGACCCGACCCGAATCCGATCCGACCCATCCCGCCCGTTTGCCACCTCTAAATGAGAACTCATATAAAAACGGGAAACGAAAAGTCTGCTCAAAACCGAGAAATGAATCCAAGTATTGAAATCTTGAAGAAACAAACCCTTGTCGCTCAAATCGGTTAACTTATTTCCTGCTCGAAGTGCCCAAAGCTCACCTGTTGCCTGATAGAATCAACGGTTTTGATTTGGACGGTAAGTCTCTAATTTCTCTATGTATTTTTTTGATTATTTTTCTTTGATTGTGAAGACTATATAATTTATAGATTGACTTTGATTTTGACCTAATGTTTTCTCTCATTTTCTCATTTACAATATTTGTTGTTATCTTTTGAACAATGCTCAGCAGGTGTTCGATTAAATGCCCCTAGCTATAATGAATAAAAAGATGGAAAAAGCCATTAACCTTGAGAAGCTGAGAGTTGATGATTCAGACTGGCTGAGCTGTCTACCTGATTTGATACTCATAGAAATCGCGCAAGCAACTGATACAAACATGCGTTTTATCAAAAAGGTGGCATGGAGTCTGGATTTTCGTTCCATGTTTAGACTTAACCGATTACAAATTCCAAGTTGGCAGAAAAGTTGAGAGGCTTGAGAATTTCGTGAGCTCGGTTTTGTGACTCTGTGATGATGCAGACCTTCACACCTTCAAAATCTCTCACTCAAGCTATAATAATAATAATCCCAAAATATTTGTAACTGCTGCCTAGTCGTGGACGACCTTTTCACATGCGAATCACTAGAGGATCTTCGGCTGGATTTAGTGACCGAGTTGGAAGACAAAGAGGAAATTGAACCGAAAATAGTCTGCATCCCTAGACTAAAGAACTTTTATTTCAGTTATTTCTTTTGGTGAGGATTATATGGGGAGACAGCGTTTACGAGTTTTGTGGCCACTCCAAAACTTGACGGTATTTTTTGCCATTGTATGAATGATTGCTAGATTTAGAAATCTTAAATCTCTTGTAAAATAGTATAATTGAATTAAAATTGAAAGCATCATCTATTGATGAAAACTCCATACCCACATTTCGTTCTGTTGCAAAAGTAGTTATGCTTTTCCTAGGTTTATCTCATTAAAATCTTCATATTGAGTGGTCGATCAGTTTGTTGATACATTACCACATGGCTTAGAATCTTCTATATAATTAAAATTCGCATGGTCCATACGTATTTAAACAAAAAAAGATATTTAATCGTCTTTCTTAAACTCCCTAATTCAGTCACCCTCCCTCCCTCCAAGTATTATAAAACTTACTCATATGTGTTAGTCTTTGGACGCTGGATTAGGTATTGGTTTTTAGTTAGATTTTGGTTAAACTCATCTTTCTTTAGTTAAATTAACATCTAATTTTAATTGTCACCTCTCTCATGTTGTCGATTATGTTTAATTCCAATTTATCTTTGATTAGTGATCTTATAAATGTTTTAAACCCCTGTTTATTTTTAGGTTTATATTGTCAATTTTCCATTGGGTCCTTTTGGCATTATGGAATAAGGATGGAAGAGGGAAAGAAGTTGAAATAAATTTACTTTTCCATCGAATAAAATGGAAATAATATGGAATAAAATGGTGCAATAGTGGTTTAGCTCTAATCTATGTGAAAGGTGAAAAAGTGGAAAATTTTCTCCCTCTTTTTATTCTTTCCAAACAAAAAATATAAATTTAATTTTTTTCAGGTAGAGATAGCCTACTAAGATTTTAATTAATTAAAGAAAAAAGATACAAAATTTCGGGTCCATGATCCTTATCATTATTTGGTACAAATTTCCGAAGATAAAACAAAAAACATAAATATTAGCTAAAATTATACTAACGAGAAGTCTAAAATAAAATTAAATAAAAACTCTCTAATTTTGCAATTCGAAAATAACTTTGCTACATCACATGAAGCTTTAGTCCTCATCGTTCTCGGACCTTCCTTCTTCTTGCTCCCAGTCCTCCAGGTTTCACCACTCCTCAAGTCAATCGTTATTTTAGCCACATTTTATATCACAATATTTTACTGTCTCTTTAAGGCGTGATTGTGTATTGTTTTCGATAGCACTCACGAGTTTTTTTTTATCTATCCCGCAATATTGAGCTACAATATTTGTCAATTCATCACTAAGTGGCTCTTCCTGTAGAGTGTACCCTTCGAGACGTACTAATAACATCTCAATAGTTACTACTGATAAAGTTGGCGGGGTTCTTTCGAGCCGGCAACGAGAAGGAGTTCGTTGATCATAGTCCGGAGAATGGTTGTTTTGGATTCAATTTTTGGATCTAACACAGTTTTCTCCTTGTTCAATAAAGGTTTTTCGAAATATTGGTCCATGTCTTGTTGGGACACATTGTCAATTTGGAGATCATTGTCCAAATTTGTATTGAATGCTTATATAAATTTATTTGACTTATTTGACATTCCTTTAGGGATATCATGATGTCTTTATCCTCTTTAATAAGGATTTTTCTACCGTTGAGAAATGTGCTTGTTGTATCTTTGCTAAAATTCTGATTTTCACCTCTAACAAGGAGCTGATAGTATTCGGGTTGTGATCATTTTTTGATATGTTTTTATGATTTTCTATGATATTAGCAGTAGTGCTAGAATCATAAGGTGCATGCATTGAATCATCCAGTATTTTCAATGCTAGCTTAGTCACAACACCAAACTGAGCAATATGTCATGCTTTACCATAAATTGTGCAATGGAATCAAAATTTGCACACATTTGCGATGTGTCCTTCATGAAAACAGTTGTAGTATCTATTATATCATGCATGATTAGATGTGTCGGAGGCATCGGGATAGTTCCATCAACCTTCTTTCTTTGCCACTATCCGAAGAGAGATGCTAGCCGAGATTGTTAGAAATCAGAAATAGTAAATTAGTCTTGCACATTATTCTTGCAAAAGTTAATCATATAATTCTTGCTACAAAATAATATAATTTTTTCAAATTACTTCAAATAGAACTATTTTTGGATTTTTATCATTTTTTTTTTAAAATTCAGAAGAAAAGAAACAGTAAATTGGACAAAAGTTAAAAAAAAACAGAAAAACTACTATTTTGGAAAATTAATATCTCACAGATTATAGATCGGAATTGGAAACACTTTGGGTTGAAAATTATCTACTAAATGCGAACTAAATTATAAAAATATTTATTTAATTTTTCAGCTCTGAATTAGACACGAAATTAAGGGAAAAAGACTGAAAAAACAGAGAAAAATAGCAGCAAGACAGAAACTGGATTAGGGTTTGATTTTTGGTTTAGAAATAGGGATTTAAAGGAAATTTGTGATGTGTAACAATCATTAATCACTTAGGGTTTAATTTTTCAGATTTAAATGATGGATTTGAGCGATCTAAGCTAAGATTTACTCAAGAAATTGATTGAAAAACTCGTTTAATTCAAAATCGCCATTTTAAACAAAACTTGAATTCAATCAATCACAACTCCAAATTAATCACACATAATACTAATATAAATATTTCAAATGATTAACAAGTCAATAAACTTCCGATTTAATAGATCAATTGATCAAAAATACCGAGCTAAGAAATTTTTCCCAATTTATTCAAAATTGTGTGTGTCCATGCCTATTCATTCAAATTCAGCAAAATTACACGAAATTAAAGCAAGATTTCATGCATACAAATCACAAATCCCCGTCCCTATCTAGATTTACTCACACATATTCACAAGAACAAGAATTTGACAAGATTTCTTCATGATTATTACAAAATTGAGTTCTTGAGATCTAAATTTCAAATCGAGTAATTAAAAGAGAATTAGGCCAAACCGAGAGTTGGAAGACTAGCCAGTTGCTTCCTTGAGTTGATTTGAAGCTCCAATTGTACCTCACTTCAAGCTAGTATTGACCGATTCAAAATTTCCCCAAATATGCCCCAATTTGCACGATTTCACTCAAAAATGAAAATTAGAGCTCAAGAAAGCTTGAAACTCATTAATGGAGGTTCTAGAGGTTAGAGAAGATGAGTAAAGGGTGGTGTATAAGTTAAGGAGAGTGGAAGAATGAGTGATTTTAGAGAATGGATGAAAGAGCGTGTTTTGATGGATTGAAATACGGTTCTTTATATAGAGAGTTGAGGGATATTTTGGGGCTTGTGATTAGCTTAGGAGGATCAGGAAACTGTACTGAAGATCTGGACCGAATTTCATTGTATTCTGTTGAAAAATGTGGGAGAATTTCGAATTTTAGTATTTGGCGGTTATTTTGAAATCTGGAATTTCGTAGAACGGTTTAGTGGCATAAATTCAAACTAATATATCTCTCTCATTTCTTCATTATTTTTGTTGTTCTTGGTATCCATGGAAAGAGGAAAGAGAGAAGAAGAGAATGGAATTGGTTTTATGTGAAACAGAGGTCTGTGTAGTGAGTTATGGACTTGAGAAGCTTCAGCTCGAATGGAGTTATTTCAGCAAAAACAGAATTCAATTTCATTGAACACCGAGTTCAAACTCGATTATCTCACTCAATTCTTCATAATTTTTTGAGTTCTTTATATGGTTGGAAAGAGGGGAATGAGTAGAAGAGAATGGCGTTGGAATTATTACAAACCAAGATCTTTCCAGGAAATGGTGAGCTCGAGAAACTGCAGCTCGAAATTGGTTATTTTTGGGCTGATAGGAGGTTTTCGCGTTTTGCGGCCAACTCTGGCCATTCCAGCGATGATGAATGATACGGTTGTGCTTGTCTTGTCAAGACGAGTCAAATGATGGTGAGTTTGTTCAATTCCGAGCATTTCGGAAAATCAGCGCTTTTGAGAGAGAAAGAGTTGACTGGACTGCGACGGTTGACCAGAATTTTGATGCGTCGTTTTTTTTTCGCTATTCTTTCGCTGCTAGGTTTATTTTGAGGTGTACCGGTTAGGATCCATTTGATCGGAACATTATATTCCGATACGAAACGTCATGAAAAATATGGACGTTTCTTCTCTGTTTTGGGACCGAACGTGGTCGGTTTACGTATCGGTTCGGCTGAAGAACGTCGTGATACAGTTGACGTTTTCATAACGTTTTGTGGTCGTTTCTTAGTCATTCCAATGTTTGGTCTTTTCCACCGACGTTATTTATCGTTTAAGGTTAGAGAAGTATGTGTATGGGAAATGTGAGAGTTTTAGGGATAATTTGGCCATCGTTGGCCCATTATTTACGTTATGGTACTTCTTTTCGAGTTGACTTTCGAATAAGTCCTCCAATCCTTCTTTTTATTGCCATTTCGCCTGTAAAATAACACAAAAATATATTAAGAGGTTTCAAATTATGTTTTATGAGTTATGAGTCTTTTTCATACATTTTATGTGAAATTCGATTGAATTTGAGATAATAAATACCCTAAAAATGTGTATAAAAATACACATTACATAACTCAATTCAATTTTTCTGGTGTTGTCAAAATAAATAACAATGGAGTTTTTTCCATGTAATAGATTTTAATTTTGTGGTTCTGTGGAAACCAATACAATTGGTTTTTTCCATGTATTAGACTTCTTATTTTGCGGTTTTGTGAAAATAACTAAAGATTGTTCTATTCCAAGTATTGTACCTCAATTCAATTTTTTTGGTATTGTGAAAATCAATAATAATGGAGTTTTTTCTCGTTGTATTAGATTTTAATTTTTCTGGTTCTGTGAAAAAAAATACAAATTTTGTTTTTTCCATGTAGTAGACTTCTTATTTGGTGGTTTTGTGAAAATAACAAAAGATTATTTTTTTCCATGATTTACACGTCAATTAGATTTTTTTTGGTACTGTCAAAATCAATAATAATGGAGTTTTTTTCATGCATTAGATTTTAATTTTTGTTGTTTTGTGAAAAACAACACAAAATTATGTTTTTCCATGTATTAGACATCTTATTTTTCGGTTTTGTGAAAATAACAAAAGATTGTTTTGTTATATGTATTGTAAACCAATTTGATTTTTTTGGTAATATGAAATTCAATAACAATAGAGTTTTTTCCGTGTATTTGATTTTAATTTTTGTGGTTCTATAAAAAACAAAACAAAATTATATTTTTTTTCCAAGTATTAGACTTCTTATTTTGCGGTTTTGTGAAAATAACTAAAGATTGTTTTGTTATATGTATTGGAACCCAAATCGATTTTTTTGGTTATATGAAAATCAATAACAATAGTGTTTTTTCCGTGTATTTGATTTTAATTTTTGTGGTTTTGTGAAAAACAAAACAAAATTGTATTTTTTCCATGTATTAGACTTCTTATTTTGTGGTTTTGTGAAAATAACAAAAGATTATATTTTTCCATGCATTACATGTCAATTAGATTTTTTTTGGTACTGTGAAAATCAATAATAATGGAATTTTTTTCATTTATTAGATTTTAATTTTTGTTGTTTTGTGAAAAACAACACAAAATTATGGTTTTTCCATGTATTAGACATCTTATTTTTCGGTTTTATGAAAATATCAAAAGATTGTTTTGTTATATGTATTGTAACCCAATTCGATTTTTTTCGTAATATGAAAATCAATAACAATAGAGTTTTTTCCGTGTATTTGATTTTAATATTTGTGGTTTTGTGAAAAACAAAACAAAATACTATTTTTTCCATGTATTAGACTTCTTATTTTGTGGTTTTGTGAAAATAACAAAAGATTGTTTAATTACGTGTATTGTTACTCAATTCCATTTTTTTGGTAAAAATAAAGAACAATGGTGTTTTTTCCTTGTATTAGATTTTAATTTTTGTGGTTCTGTGAAAAACAATACAAATTTTGTTTTTTCCATGTAGTAGACTTCTTATTTTGTGGTTTTGTGGAAATAACAAAAGATTATTTTTTTCCATGCATTACACGTCAATTAGATTTGTTTTGGTACTGTGAAAAACAATAATAATGGAGTATTTTTCATGTATTAGATTTAGACATCTTATTTTTCAGTTTTGTGAAAATAACAAAAGATTGTTTTGTTATATGTTATGTAACCCAATTCGATATTTTTGGTAATATGAAAATCAATAACAATAGAGTTTTTTCCGTGTATTTGATTTAAATTTTTGTGGTTCTGTAAAAAACAAAACAAAATTGTATTTTTTCCATGTATTAGACTTCTTATTTTGCGGTTTTGTGAAAATAACAAAAGATTGTTTTGTTATATGTATTGTAACCCAATTCGATATTTTTGGTAATATGAAAATCAATAACAATAGAGTTTGTTCCGTGTATTTGATTTCAATTTTGTGGTTTTGTGAAAAACAAAACAAAATTTTATTTTTTCCATGTATTAGACTTCTTATTTTGCGGTTTTGTGAAAATAACAAGAGATTGTTTTATTACATGTATTGTAACTCAATTCCATTTTTTTGGTATTATGAAAATAAATAACAATGGTGTTTTTTCCATGTATTAGATTTTAATATTGTGGTTTTGTGAAAACCAATACAAAATTTTATTTTTTCCAGGTATTAGACTTCTTATTTTACGGTTTTCTGAAAATAACAAAAGATTCTTCTATTCCAAGTATTGTACCTCAATGCAATTTTTTTGGTATTGTGAAAATCAATAACAATGGAGTTTTTTCTCCTTGTATTAGATTTTAATTTTTGTGCTTCTGCAAAAAACGATACAAATTTTGTTTTTTCCATGTAGTAGACTTCTTATTTTGTGGTTTTGTGAAAATAACAAAAGATTATTTTTTTTGGGACTGTGAAAATCAACAATAATGGAGTTTTTTTCTTGTATTAGATTTTAATTTTTGCTGTTTTGTGAAAAACAACACAAAATTATGTTTTTTCCATGTATTAGACATCATATTTTTCGGTTTTCTGAAAATAACAAAAGATTATTTTGCTATATGTATTGTAACCCAATTCGATTTTTTTGGTAATATGAAAATGAATAACAATAGAGTTCTTTCCGTGTATTTGATTCTAATTTTTGTGGTTTTGTGAAAAACAAAATAAAATTGTATTTTTTCCATCTATTAGATTTCTTATTTTGTGGTTTTGTGAAAATAACAAAAGATTATTTTTTTCCATTCATTACATGTCAATTAGATTTTTTTTGGTACTGTGAAAATCAATAATAATGGAGTTTTTTTTCATGTATTAGATTTTAATTTTTGTTGTTTTGTGAAAAACAACACAAAATTATGTTTTTTCCTTGTATTAGACATCTTATTTTTCAGTTTTGTGAAAATAACAAAAGATTGTTTTGTTATATGTATTGTAACCCAATTCGATTTTTTTGGTAATATGAAAATCAATAACAATAGAGTTTCTTCCGTGTATTTGATTTTAATTTTTGTTGTTCTGGAAAAAAGAAAACAAAATTATATTTTTTCCGTGTATTAGACTTCTTATTTTGCGGTTTTGTGAAAATAACAAAAGATTGTTTTGTTATATGTATTGTAATCCAATTTAATTTTTTTGGTAATATGAAAATCAATAACAATAGAGTTTCTTCCGTGTATTTGATTTTAATTTTTGTTGTTCTGTAAAAAACAAAACAAAATTGTATTTTTTCCATGTATTAGACTTCTTATTTTGCGGTTTTGTGAAAATAACTAAAGATTATTCTATTCCAAGTATTGTACCTCAATTCAATTTTTTTGGTATTGTGAAAATCAATAATAATGGAGTTTTTTCTCGTTGTATTAGATTTTAATTTTTGTGGTTATGTGAAAAACAATACAAATTTTGTTTTTTCCATGTAGTAGACTTCTTATTTCGTGGTTTTGTGAAAATAACAAAAGATTATTTTTTTTCCATGCATTACACGTCAATTAGATTTTTTTTGGTACTGTCAAAATCAATAATAATGGAGTTTTTTTCATGCATTAGATTTTATTTTTGTTCTTTTGTGAAAAACAGCACAAAATTATGTATTTGCATGTATTAGACTTCTTATTTTTCGGTTTTGTGAAAATAACGAAAGATTGTTTTGTTCTATGTATTGTAACCCAATTCGATTTTTTTGGTAATATGAATATCAATAAAAATAGAGTTTTTTTCCGTGTATTTGATTTTAATTTTTGTGGTTCTGTAAAAAACAAAACAAAATTGTATTTTTTCCAAGTATTAGACTTCTTATTTTGCGGTTTTGCGAAAATAACAAAAGATTGTTTTGTTATATGTATTGGAACCCAAATCGATTTTTTTGGTTATATGAAAATCAATAACAATAGTGTTTTTTCCATGTATTTGATTTTAATTTTCGTGGTTTTGTGAAAAAAAAACAAAATTGTATTTTTTCCATGTATTAGACTTCTTATTTTGCGGTTTTGTGAAAATAACAAAAGATTGTATATGTATTGTAACCCAGTTCGATTTTTTTGGTAATATGAAAATCAATAACAATAGAGTTTTTTCCGTGTATTGTAATGTGTATTTTTTATACACATTTTTAGGGTTTTTATCATCTCAAATTCATCCTTAATTCACCTAAATGTATGAAAAATACTTATAATTCATAAAACATGATTTGGAACCTCTTAATACATTTTTTATATTATTTTACAGGCGAAAAGGCCGTAAGATGAAGATTTCGACCCAAATTGCAAATCATGGGTCAAAGATGGCCAACCAAGTCTACCAAAACCCTACACAAATTCACCCAAATTACCGATTTTCAAACAAGCTCAAAATCGATCAAACTGCATATCCTTGGATTCAGCACGACAAGACGAATCGGTTGGTGTTATTCTCCACCTCTGAGAACGCCGGCGATCGCCGGAATCCGCCAGCCAAAAGCAACCAGCCATGTTTCTGACCTGAGAAAGCTTCTTCGAGCAACCTTGCCTTCTACAGTCAACCATTCGAGCCAAAACCAACTCTATTCTCTTCCTCTCTTCTTGCCCTTTCTATCCGTATGAAGAACTCATCAAATGGTGCAAAATCGAGTGAGAAATCTGAAGTTAAATCAACTGTTCGACGAAATCCTAAATGAACTTTTGAAGAACTGATGAACCAACGGTCGAGTTTCGAACAGTGGATGAATTCGATCAACCATTTCAATTTTTCTCAAGCAAAGATGATTCTTTTTGTGTCTTAAAGCTTTAGTAAAGGCTCACCATGAATTCCGAAGCCTCAATTCGAAGGAAAAAGAACTCAAAATCATAGTTTGATTCACGAGTTCAACAATTTTTGGTTATTTTCGCAAAACTGAAACCGAGTTGGTTAATGGAGAAATTCTCTAGATTCGAGGCGGATTGGGGAGCTATAATGGTTGTGAACCATCGTGAGGAAGTTAAGAACGAAGCCTGAGTCACCGTTTTGGATTTCGTTGTGTGAAATGCGAGAAAAAGATCGATTTGCACACTCTGGTCAGCAATGGCGGAACAGCGAACCGATGATACTCAAAACAGCAAAACTCGAGATTTACTCAACGGTTTTCAACCATTAAAAGCCCGGTGAATTCATAAGAAGATGGAGAAGAGATCTGGAATGATGAATCACGGCGAAATTTACAGAATCACATGTTCTAATCAATGGTTGTGAGGAACGGATAAACGGGTCCAAAATCCAAGTGAAAAATTGATCCAAAGTCCAAATTCGGAACTTACACGACTGTCAGAGGATTGTTTTAGGACGACCACACGATCGCAGGCCACAGAAGATCGAGAAAAGAAATTCAGCGCTAATTTTGAAGAAGAAGATGACTCGTTTCATCAGTTATGACTCGTCTCACGTAATTCAAACCGGTTCGCCACACCAGATCAGCGGAACGAGTTAAAACGAGTCAGTATCAGATCACACAAAAGCGACTCGTTTCAAGCGAGCTGCAGCTCGTTTCGTCGCACGAAATCCAGAAAATTAATTCAAAACTCAGCGCCAAAAGGTGAATAAGAAGACGACTCGCTTCGTGTGTTTCGACCCGTCTCGCCACAGAAAATCCAAAAGACAGTGTAAAAACTCAGAGATTAATAACAGAAACAGTGACTCGTTTCATGCGATAACGACCCGTTTCACCACAACTTATTCTGAAGGGGCCCACTGTCAGTCTCAGTAATGCGATTCAAATCGCATCTGAACTGAACTCAGTTCGCCCGAATAAAAAGATGAAAAATTCGATGATTCAAAACCGTTCAATTCTCAACCAAATTCAACGAAATTTCGTCTAGATCTTCAGTACACTCCACTTGATCTGCCTGAGCCAATGGAATCGCTCGGTTTGTCCCCCACTCTCCAGACCATCCTCTCTATAAATTCGACCGATCAACCCATTCATCGACATTCATTCTTCCATTCTCCAAATTCTTTCAACACATTACTCTCCAATCATCTTCTTTAATCTTCAGTAACTCCATTACTGAATCTCAGAGCTTTTCGAGCTTCAATTTTTGAGTTCGAGTGAAATTCACCAATTCGGGCTGATTTTGGTGAAAAAGGCAATTGATAGGTTCCGGCTGGGATCAAGCATCAGTTGGAGGTTCAAATCGGCTCAAGGAAGTTTCTGGTTGATCTTCTACGTCTCGGTTCGATCCAATTTTCATTTAATCTCTTGTATTCAATTTTAGATCGCAAAATCCAATTTGTAAAAGAACATGATGAACACATGCCTAATTTCGGTTGATCTTATCATGTGTGAGTAGAATCTTGTAGGGATAGGCTTTTTGTGATAGAATTGTTTGAAATCTTGCTTTAATTTGAATTAAATTGACTGATTTGGTTACCGTTCATAATGTGCTGTTAATTCTGGATTTTTTTGATTTAATCAATTTGGTTGAATTGATTAGGTCATTTAGAACTGAATTTTCATGCATGTTAGTCCATTTTATCATCTTGAATCTTGGTTAAGATTTTTGCTTGATTTAGTGAAGTTTTTAGTTCAAAAGTTGAGATCAAACACTAGTTGGTTGACTGGTGTTTGATCTGAAATTTTGATCTATTTGCTGAGTTTTTTCTGGTTGGAAATAATTCAAACTTGTGCCAAATCTGATAAACTGAATATTTAGTGATTAATGATACAATTCTTGATCAAATTGCCTTAGAAATCCCTACTTTTATCCTATTAATTCAAAAATACATTTTTTCGCATTTTGTTTTCGTGAGTTTCAGGTAAAAAATTGTTTGACTTCGAGATCCGATCAAAGAAAATTATAAAAAAAATATTTTGTGATTCTTTAGATATTTTAGGACAACTTTCATATAATATGTGCCCAATGGTTTTATGTTAAATTTGTAAGAAACAAATCTGTGCAAAGTTTTGACTTTTTAATTTCCTGTTCTTGATTTTTGATTCTGTTTGTTTTTCTACGATTTTTAGAAATTAGTAAAAAAATCCTATAAATATAATATTTGGAACTATTATTAAAGAATTTTCAAAGGATTTGTGTACGAACTTACTTCAATTCCATCTAAAACATTAATAACCTTCTAAAAATAGTCTGCAACATCTGAACAAAAACAAGACCTACTTTTTAAAAAGAATTGTAATATCTCAAGGCCATTCTCCTTGTGTTCGACCCCTAAACTCATTACCACTCATACTCGTAATTGATTAATAGGGAAATATAAATTATTTTGTTAAATTATGTGAAATTCAACAACGGTTTTACCGCGATTTACATGTATATGATTCTAATTTTTGTGGTTTTGTGAAAAACGAAATAAAATTGTATTTTTTCCATGTATTAGACTTCTTATTTTGTGGTTTTGTGAAAATAACAAAAGATTATTTTTTCCATGCATTACGTGTCAATTAGATTTTTTTTGGTATTGTGAAAATCAATAATAATGGAGTTTTTTTCATTTATTAGATTTTAATTTTTGTTTTTTCGTGAAAAACAACACAAAATTATGTTTTTTCCGTGTATTAGACATCTTATTTTTCGGTTTTGTGAAAATAACAAAAGATTGTTTTGTTATATGTATTGTAAACCAATTCAATTTTTTTGGTAATATGAAAATCAATAACAATAGAGTTTTTTCCGTGTATTTGATTTTAATTTTTGTGGTTTTGTGAAAAACAAAACAATATTGTATTTTTACCATGTATTAGACTTCTTATTTTGTGGTTTTGTGAAAATAACAAAAGATTATTTTGTTACATGTATTGTAACTCAATTCCATTTTTTTGGTATTATGAAAATAAATAACAATGGAGTCTTTTCCATGTATTAGATTTTAATTTTGTGGTTTTGTGAAAACCAATACAATTTGTTTTTTCCATGTATTAGACTTCTTATTTTCCGGTTTTGTGAAAATAACGAAAGATTGTTCTATTCCAAGTATTGTACCTCAATTAAATTTTTTTGGTATTGTGAAAATCAATAACAATCGAGTTTTTTCTCTTTGTATTAGATTTTAATTTTTGTGGTTCTGTGAAAAACAATACAAATTTTAGTTTTTCCATGCAGTAGACTTCTTATTTTGTGGTTTTGTGGAAATAACAAAACATTATTTTTTTCCATGCATTACACGTAAATTAGATTTTTTTTGGTACTGTGAAAATCAATAATAATGGAGTATTTAACATCTATTAGATTTTAATTTTTGTTGTTTTGTGAAAAACAACACAAAATAATGTTTTTTCATGTATTAGACATCTTATTTTTCAGTTTTGTGAAAATAACAAAAAATTATTGTGTTATATGTATTGTAACCCAATTCGATTTTTTTGGTAATATAAAAATCAATAACAATAGAGTTTTTTCCGTGTATTTGATTTTAATTTTTGTAGTTTTGTGAAAAACAAAACAATATTGTATTTTTTCCATGTATTGGACTTCTTATTTTGTGGTTTTGTGAAAATAACAAAAGATTGTTTTATTACATGTATTGTAACTCAATTCTATTTTTTTGGTATTATGAAAATAAATAACAATGGAGTTTTTTCCGTGTATTAGATTTTAATTTTGTCGTTTTGTGAAAACCAATACAATTTATTTTTTCCATGTATTAGACTTCTTATTTTGCGGTTTTGTGAAAATAACAAAAGATTGTTCCATTCCAAGTATTGTACCTCAATTAAATTTTTTTCGTATTGTGAAAATCAATAACAATCGAGTTTTTTCTCCTTGTATTAGATTTTAATTTTTGTGGTTCTGTGAAAAACAATACAAATTTTGTTTTTTCCATGAAGTAGACTTCTTGTTTTGTGGTTTTGTGAAAATAACAAAAGATTATTTTTTTCCATGTGTTACACGTAAATTAGATTTTTTTTGGTACTGTGAAAATCAATAATAATGGAGTATTTTTCTTGTATTAGATTTTAATTTTTGTTGTTTTGTGAAAAACAACATAAAATTATGTTTTTCCATGTATTAGACATCTTATTCTTCGGTTTTGTGAATATAACAAAAGATTGTTTTGTTATATGTATTGTAACCTAATTCCATTTTTTTGGTAATATGAAAATCAATAACAATAGATTTTATTCCGTGTATTTGATTTTAATTTTTGTGGTTCTGTAAAAAAAAAACAAAATTGTATTTTTTCCACGTATTAGATTTCTTATTTTGCGGTTTTGTGAAAATAACAAAAGATTGTTTTGTTATATGTATTGTAACCCAATTCAATTTTTTTGGTAACGTGAAAATCAATAACAATAGAGTTTTTTCCGTGTATTTGATTTAAATTTTTGTGGTTTTGTGAAAAACAAAACAAAATTGTATTTTTTCCTTGTATTAGACTTCTTATTTTGCGGTTTTGTGAAAATAACAAAAGATTGTTCTATTACATGTATTGTAACTCAATTCAATTTTTTTGGTATTGTGAAAATAAATAACAATGGAGTTTTTTCCATGTATTAGATTTTAATTTTGTGGTTTCATGCAAACCAATACAAAATTTTGTTTTTTCCATGTATCGGACTTGTTATTTTGTGGTTTTGTGAAAATAACAAAAGATTGTTCTATTCCAAGTATTGTACCTCAATTCATTTTTTTTTTGGTATTGTGAAAATCAATAACAATGGAGTTTTTTCTCCTTGTATTAGATTTTAATTTTTGTGGTTCGGTGAAAAATAATACAAATTTTATTTTTTCCTTTTAGTAGACTTCTTATTTTGTGATTTTGTGAAAATAACAAAAGATTATTTCTTTCCATGCATTACACGTCAAATAGATTTTTTTTGGTACAAATCAATAATAGTGGAGTTTTTTTCATGTATTAGATTTTAATTTTTGTTGTTTTGTGGAAAACAACACAAAATTATGTTTTTTCCATGTATTAGACATCTTATTTTGCGGTTTTGTGAAAATAACAAAAGATTGTTTTGATTACATGTATTAGACATCTTATTTTGCGGTTTTGTCAAAATAAATAATAATGAAGTTTTTTCCATGTATTAGATTGTAATTTTGTGGTTTTGTGAGAACCAATACAAAATTTTGTTTTTTCCATATATTAGGCTTCTTATTTTGCGGTTTTGTGGAAATAACAAAAGATTATTTTCTTCCATGTATTAGACATCTTATTTTTCAGTTTTGTGAAAATAACAAAAGATTGTTCTATTCCAAGTATTGTACCACCATTAAATTTTTTGGTATTGTGAAATTCAATAACAATCGACTTTTTTCTCCTTGTATTAGATTTTAATTTTTGTGGTTCTGTGAAAAACAATACAAATTTTGTTTTTTTCCATGTAGTAGACTTTTTGTTTTGTGGTTTTGTGGAAATAACAAAAGATTATTTTTTTCCATGCATTACATGTCAATTAGATTTTTTTTTGTACTGTCAAAATCAATAATAATGGAATTTTTTTCACGCATTAGATTTTAATTTTTGTTGTTTTGTGAAAAACAACACAAAATTATATTTTTCCATGTATTAGACATCTTATTTTTCGGTTTTGTGAAAATAACAAAAGATTGTTTTGTTATATGTATTGTAACCCAATTCGATTTTTTTGGTAATATGAAAATCAATAACAATAGAGTTTTTTCCGTGCATTTGATTTTAATTTTTGTGGTTCTCTAAAAAACATAACAAAATTGTATTTTTTTCCATGTATTAGACTTCTTATTTTGCGGTTTTGTGAAAATAACAAAAGATTGTTTTGTTATATGTTTTGGAACCCAAATCGGTTTTTTGGTTATATGAAAATCAATAACAATAGTGTTTTTTCCGTGTATTTGATTCTAATTTTTGTGGTTTTGTGAAAAACAAAATAAAATTGTAGTTTTTCCTTGTATTAGAGTTCATATTTTGTGGTTTTGTGAAAATAACAAAAGATTATTTTTTTCCATGCATTACATGTCAATTAGATTTTTTTTGGTACTGTGAAAATCAATAATAATGGTGTTTTTTTCATGTATCAGATTTTAATTTTTGTTGTTTTGTGAAAAACAACACAAAATTATGTTTTTTCCATGTATTAGACATCTTATTTTTCGGTTTTGTGAAAATAACAAAAGATTGTTTTGTTATCTGTATTGTAACCCAATTCGATATTTTTGGCAATATGAAAATCAATAACAATAGACTTCTTATTTTGTGGTTTCGTGAAAATAACAAAAGATTGTTCTATTCCAAGTATTGTACCTCAATTCAATTTTTTTGGTATTGTGAAAATCAATAACAATCGAGTTTTTTCTCCTTGTATTAAATTTTAATTTTTGTGGTTCTGTGAAAAACAATACAAATTTTGTTTTTTCCATGTAGTAGACTTCTTATTTTGTGGTTTTGTGGAAATAACAAAAGATTATTTTTTTCCATGCATTACACGTCAATTAGATTTTTTTTGGTACTGTGAATATCAATAATAATGGAGTATTTTTCATGTATTAGATTTTAATTTTTGTTGTTTTATGAAAAACAACACAAAATTATGTTTTTCCATTTATTAGACATCTTATTTTTCGGTTTCGTGAAAATAACAAAAGATTGTTTTGTTATATGTATTGTAACCCAATTCAATTTTTTTGGTAATATGAAAATCAATAACAATAGAGTTTTTTCCGTCTATTTGATTTTAATTTTTGTGGTTCTGTAAAAAACAAAACATAATTGTATTTTTTCTATGTATTAGACTTCTTATTTTGCGGTTTTGTGAAAATAACAAAAGATTGTTTTGTTATATGTATTGTAACCCAATTCGATATTTTTGGTAATATGAAAATCAATAACAATAGAGTTTTTTCCGTGTATTTGATTTTAATTTTTGTGGTTTTGTGAAAAACAGAACAAAATTGTATTTTTACCATGTATTAGACTTCTTATTTTCCGGTTTTGTGAAAATAACAAGAGATTGTTTTATTACATGTATTGGAACTCAATTCCATTTTTTTGGTATTATGAAAATAAATAACAATGGAGTTTTTTCTGTGTATTAGATTTTAATTTTGTGGTTTTGTGAAAACCAATACAAAATTTTGTCTTTTCCATGTATTTGACTTCTTATTTTGCGATTTTGCGAAAATAACAAAATATTGTTCTATTCTAAGTATTGTACCTCAATTCAATTTTTTTGGTATTGTGAAAATCAATAACAATTGAGTTCTTTCTCGTTGTATTAGATTTTAATTTTTGTGGTTCTGTGAAAAATAATAGAAATTTTATTTTTTCCATGTAGTAGACTTCCTATTTTGTGGTTTCGTGAAAATAACAAAAGATTATTGTTTTCCTTGCATTACACGTCAATTAGATATTTTTTGGTACTGTGAAAATCAACAATAATGGAGTTTTTTTCTTGTATTAGATTTTAATTTCTGTTGTTTTGTGAAAAACAACACAAAATTATGTTTTTTCCATGTATTAGACATCTTATTTTTCGGTTTTGTGAAAATAAGAAAAGATTGTTTTGTTATCTGTATTGTAACCCAATTCGATTTTTTTGGTAAAATGAAAATCAATAACAATAGAGTTTTTGCCGTGTATTTAATTTTAATTTTTGTTGTTTTGTGAAAACCGAAACAAAATTCTATTTTTTCCATGTATTAGACTTCTTATTTTGCGGTTTTGTGAAAATAACAAGAGATTGTTTTATTACATGTATTGTAACTCAATTCCATTTTATGGTATTCTGAAAATAAATAACAATGGAGTTTTTTCCATGTATTAGATTTTAATTTTGTGGCTTTGTGACAACCAGTACGAAATTTTGCCTTTTCCATGTATTAGACTTCTTATTTTGTGGTTTTGTGAAAATAACAAAAGATTGTTCTATTCCAAGTATTGTACCTCAATTGAATTTTTTTGGTATTGTGAAAATCAATAACAATCGAGTTTTTTCTCCTTGTATTAGATTTTAATTTTTGTGGTTCTGTGAAAAACAATACAAATTTTGTTTTTTCCATGTAGTAGACTTCTTATTTTGTGGTTTTGTGGAAATAACAAAAGATTATTTTTTTCCATGCATTACACGTCAATTAGATTTTTTTTGGTACTGTGAATATGAATAATAATGGAGTATTTTTTATGTATTAGATTTTAATTTTTGTTGTTTTACGAAAAACAACACAAAATTATGTTTTTCCATTTATTAGACATCTTATTTTTCGGTTTCGTGAAAATAACAAAAGATTGTTTTGTTATATGTATTGTAACCCAATTCAATTTTTTTGGTAATATGAAAATCAATAACAATAGAGTTTTTTCCGTCTATTTGATTTTAATTTTTGTGGTTCTGTAAAAAACAAAAACAAAATTGTATTTTTTCTATGTATTAGACTTCTTATTTTGCGGTTTTGCGAAAATAACAAAAGATTGTTTTGTTATATGTATTGTAACCCAATTCGATATTTTTGGTAATATGAAAATCAATAACAATAGAGTTTTTTCCGTGTATTTGATTTTAATTTTTGTGGTTTTGTGAAAAACAAAACAAAATTGTATTTTTTCCATGTATTAGACTTCTTATTTTGCGGTTTTGTGAAAATAACAAAAGATTGTTTTATTACATGTATTGTAACTCAATTCCATTTTTTTGGTATTATGAAAACAAATAACAATGGAGTTTTTTCCACGTATTAAATTTTAATTTTGTGGCTTTGTGAAAACCAGTACGAAATTTTGTCTTTTCCATGTATTAGACTTCTTATTTGCGGTTTGGTGAAAGTAACAAAAGATTGTTCTATTCCAAGTATTGTACCTCAATTCAATTTTTTTGGTATTGTGAAAATCAATAACAATCGAGTTTTTTCTCCTTGTATTAGATTTTAATTTTTGTGGTTCTGTGAAAGACAATACAAATTTTGTTTTTTCCATGTAGTAGACTTCTTATTTTGTGGTTTTGTGGAAATAACAAAAGATTATTTTTTTCCATGCATTACACGTCAATTAGATTTTTTTTGGTACTGTGAATATCAATAATAATGGAGTATTTTTTATGTATTAGATTTTAATTTTTGTTGTTTTATGAAAAACAACACAAAATTATGTTTTTCCATTTATTAGACATCTTATTTTTCGGTTTCGTGAAAATAACAAAAGATTGTTTTGTTATATGTATTGTAACCCAATTCAATTTTTTTGGTAATATGAAAATGAATAACAATAGAGTTTTTTTCCGTCTATTTGATTTTAATTTTTGTGGTTCTGTAAAAAACAAAACAAAATTGTATTTTTTCTATGTATTAGACTTCTTATTTTGCGGTTTTGTGAAAATAACCAAAGATTATTTTGTTATATGTATTGTAACCCAATTCGATATTTTTGGTAATATGAAAATCAATAACAATAGAGTTTTTTCCGTGTATTTGATTTTAATTTTTGTGGTTTTGTGAAAAACAAAACAAAATTGTATTTTTTTCATGTGTTAGACATCTTATTGTGCGGTTTTGTGAAAATAACAAGAGATTGTTTTATTACATGTATTGTAACTCAATTCCATTTTTTTGGTATTATGAAAATAAATAACAATGGAGTTTTTTCCATGTATTAGATTTTAATTTTGTGGTTTTGTGAAAACCAATAAAAAATTTTGTTTTTTCCATGTATTGACTTCTTATTTTGCGGTTTTGTGAAAATAACAAAAAGATTGTTCTATTCCAAGTATTGTACCTCAATTCAATTTTTTTTGTATTGTGAAAATCAATAACAATGGAGTTTTTTCTCCTTGTATTAGATTTTAATTTTTGTGGTTCTGCGAAAAACAGTACAAATTTTGTTTTTTCCATGTAGTAGACTTCTTATTTTGTGGATTCGGGATAATAATAAAAGATTATTTTTTCCATGCATTACACGTCAATTATACTTTTTTTTGGTACTGTGAAAATCAATAATAATGGAGTTTTTTTCTTGTATTAGATTTTAATTTTTGCTGTTTTGTGAAAAACAACACAAAATTATGTTTTTTCCATGTATTAGACATCTTATTTTTCGATTTTGTGAAAATAACAAAAGATTGTTTTGTTATATGTATTGTAACCCAATTCGATTTTTTTGGTAATATGAAAATCAATAACAATAGAGTTTTTTCCGTGTATTTGATTCTAATTTTTCTGATTTTATGAAAAACAAAATAAAATTGTATTTTTTCCATGTATTAGACTTCTTATTTTCTGGTTTTGTGAAAATAACAAAAGATTGTTTTATTACATGTATTGTAACACAATTCCATTTTTTTGGTGTTATGAAAATAAATAACAATGGAGTTTTTTCCATGAATTAGATTTTAATTTGTTTTTTGAAAACCAATACAGTTTGTTTTTTCCATGTATTAGACTTATTATTTTGCGGTTTTGTGAAAATAACAAAAGATTGTTCTATTCCAAGTATTGTACCTCAATTCAATTTTTTAGGTATTGTGAAAATCAATAACCATCGAGTTTTTTCTCCTTGTATTAGATTTTAATTTTTGTGGTTCTGTGAGAAACAATACAAATTGTATTTTTTCCATGTATTGGACCTCTTATTTTGCGGTTTTGTGAAAATAACAAAAGATTATTTTGTTATATGTATTGTAACCCAATTCGATATTTTTGGTAATATGAAAATAAAAAATAGTAGAGTTTTTTCGGTGTATTTGATTTTAATTTTTACGGTTTTGTGAAAAACGAAACAAAATTGTATTTTTTCCATGTATTAGACATCTCATTTTGCGGTTTTGTGAAAATAACAAGAGATTAGTTTATTACATGTATTGTAACTCAATTTCATTTTTTTGGTATTATGAAAAAAAATAACAATGGAGTTTTTTCCATGTATTAGATTTTAATTTTATTGTTTTGTGAAAACGAATATAAAATTTTGTTTTTTCCATGTATGAGACTTCTTATTTTGCGGTTTTGTGAAGATAACAAAAGATTGTTTCATTCCAAGTATTGTACCTCAATTTAATTTTTTTGGTATTGTGAAAATCAATAATAATGGAGTTTTTTCATATATCAGATTTTAATTTTTGTTGTTTTGTGAGAAACAACACAAAATTATGTTTTTTCCATGTATTAGACATCTTATTTTTCGGTTTTGTGAAAATAACAAAAGATTGTTTTGTTATCTGTATTGTAACCCAATTTGATTTTTTGGCAATATGAAAATCAATAATAATAATAGAGTTTTTTTCCGTGTATTTGATTTTAATTTTTGTGGTTTTGTGAAAAACAAAACAAAATTCTATTTTTTCCATGTATTAGACTTCTTACTTTGCGGTTTTGTGAAAATAACAAGAGATTGTTTTATTACATGTATTGTAACTCAATTCCATTGTTTTGGTATTATGAAAATAAATAACAATGGAGTTTTTTCCATGTATTAGATTTTAATTTTCTTGTTTTGTGAAAACCAATACAAAATTTTGTCCTTTCCGTGTATAAGACTTCTTATTTTGCGTTTTGTGAAAATAACAAAAGATTGTTCTTTTCCAAGTATTGTACCTCAATTCAATTTTTTTGGTATTGTGAAAATCAATAACAATCGAGTTTTTTCTCCACGTATTAGATTTTAATTTTTGTGGTTCTGTGAAAAACAATACAAATTTTGTTTTTTCCATGTAGTAGACTTTTTATTTTGTGATTTTGTGGAAATAACAAAAGATTATTTTTTTCCATGCATTACACGTCAATTAGATCTTTTTTGGTATTGTGAATATCAATAATAATGGAGTATTTTTCATGTATTAGATTTTAATTTTTGTTGTTTTATGAAAAACAACACAAAATTATTTTTTCTCATGTATTAGACATCTTATTTTTCGGTTTTGTGAAAATAACAAAAGATTCTTTTGTTATATGTATTGTAACCCAATTCGACTTTTTTGGTAATATGAAAAGCAATAACACTAGAGTTTTTTCCATGTATTTGATTTTAATTTTTGTGGTTTTGTGAAAAACAAAACAAAATTGTATTTTTTCCTTGTATTAGACTTCTTATTTTGCGGTTTTGTGCAAAAATAACAAGACATTGTTTTATTACATGTATTGTAACTCAATTCCATTTTCTTGGTATTATGAAAATAAATAACAATGAAGTTTTTTCCATGTATTAGATTTTAATTTTGTGGTTTTGTGAAAACCAATAAAAAATTTTATTTTTTCCTTGTATTAGACTTCTTATTTTGCGGTTTTGTGAAAATAACAAAGGATTGTTCTATTCCAAGTATTGTACCTCAATTCAATTTTTTTGGTATTGTGAAAATCAATAACAATGGAGTTTTTTCTCCTTGTATTAGATTTTAATTTTTGTGGTTCTGCGAAAAACAGTACAAATTTTGTTTTTTCCATGTAGTAGACTTCTAATTTTGTGGTTTTGTGAAAATAACAAAAGATTATTTTTTTCCATGCTTTACACGTCAATTAGATTTTTTTTGGTACTGTGAAAATCAATAATAGTGGAGTTTTTTTTCCATGTATTAGATTTTAATTTTTGTTGTTTTGTGAAAAACAACACAAAATTTTGTTTTTTCTCCTTGTATTAGACATCTTATTTTTCGGTTTTGTGAAAATAACAAAAGATTATTTTGTTATATGTATTGTAACCCAATTCGATTTTTTCGGTTAATGAAAATCAATAACAATAGAGTTTTTTCCGTGTATTTGATTCTAATTTTTGTGGTTTTATGAAAAACAAAATAAAATTGTATTTTTTCCATGTATTAGACTTCTTATTTTGTAGTTTTGTGAAAATAACAAAAGATTGTTTTATTACATGTATTGTAACTCAATTCAATTTTTTTGGTATTATGAAAATATATAACAATGGAGTTTTTTCCATGTATTCGATTTTAATTTTGTGATTTTGTGAAAACCAATACAATTTATTTTTTCCATGTATTAGACTTCTTATTTTGCCGTTTTGTGAAAATAACAAAAGATTGTTCTATTCCAAGTATTGTACCTCAATTCAATTTTTTTGGTATTGTGAAAATCAATAACAATTGAGTTTTTTCTCCTTGTATTAGATTTTAATTTTGTGGTTCTGTGAAAAACAGTACAAATTTTGTTTTTTCCATGTAGTAGACTTCTAATTTTGTGGTTTTGTGGAAATAACAAAATATTATTTTTTTCCATGCACTACACGTCAATTAGATTTTTTTTGGTACTGTGAAAATCAATAATAATGGAGTATTTTTCATCTATTAGATTTTAATTTTTGTTGTCTTGTGAAAAACAACACAAAATTATATTTTTCCATGTATTAGACATCTTATTTTTCGGTTTTGTGAAAATAACAAAAAGATTGTTTTGTTATATGTATTGTAACCCAATTCGATTTTTTTGGTAGTATGAAAATCAATAAGAATAGATTTTTTTCCGTGTATTTGATTTTAATTTTTGTGGTTCTGTAAAAAACAAAACAAAATTGTATTTTTTCCATGTATTAGACTTCTTATTTTGCGGTTTTGTGAAAATAACAAAAGATTGTTTTGTTATATGTATTGTAACCCAATTCGATATTTTTGGTAATATGAAAATCAATAACAATAGAGTTTTTTCCGTGTATTTCATTTGAATTTTTGTGGTTTTGTGAAAAACAAAACAAAATTCTATTTTCTCCATGTATTAGACTTCTTATTTTGCAGTTTTGTGAAAATAACCAGAGAATGTTTTATTACATGTATTGTAACTCAATTCCATTTTTTTGGTATTATGAAAATAAATAACAATGAAGTTTTTTTCATGTATTAGATTTTATATTTGTGGTTTTGTGAAAATCAATACAAAATTTTGTCTTTTCCACGTATAAGACTTCTTATTTTGTGGTTCTGCGAAAAACAGTACCCAATTCGATTTTTTTGGTAATATGAAAATGAATAACAGTAGAGTTTTTTCCGTATATTTGATTCTAATTTTTGTGGTTTTGTGAAAAAGAAAATAAAATTGTATTTTTTCCATGTATTAGACTTCTTATTTTGTGGTTTTGGGAAAATAACAAAAGATTGTTTTATTACATGTATTGTAACTCAATTCAATTTTTTTGGTATTATGAAAATAAATAACAATGGAGTTTTTTCCATGTATTAGATTTTAATTTTGTGCTTTTGTGAAAACCAATAGAATTTATTTTTTACATGTATTAGACTTCTTATTTTGCGGTTTTGTGAAAATAACAAAAGATTGTTCTATTCCAAGTAGTGTACCTCAATCCAATTTTTTTGCTATTGTGAAAATCAATAAAAATTGAGTTTTTTGTCCTTGTTTGAGATTTTAATTTTTGTGGTTCTGCGAAAAATAATACAAATTTTGTTTTTTCCATGTAGTAGACTTCTTATTTCGTGGTTTTATGAAAATAACAAAAGACTATTTTTTTCCATGCAATACATGTCGATTAGTTTTTTTTTGGTACTGTGAAAATCAATAATAATGGAGTATTTTTAATGTATTAGATTTTAATTTTTGTTGTTTTGTGAAAAACAACACAAAATTATGTTTTTTCTATGTATTAGACATCTTATTTTTCGGTTTTGTGAAAATAAGAAAAGATTGTTTTGTTATATGTATTGTAACCCAATGCGATTTTTTTGGTAATATGAAAATCAATAACAATAGAGTTTTTTCCGTGTATTTGATTTTAATTTTTGTGGTTCTGTAAAAAACAAAACAAAATTGTATTTTTTCCATGTATTAGACTTCTTATTTTGTGGTTTTGTGAAAATAACAAAAGATTATTTTTTTCCATGCATTACACCGTGAATTAGATTTTTTTTGGGTACTATGAAAATCAATAATAATGGAGTTTTTTTCACGTATTAGATTTTATTTTTTGTTGTTTTGTAAAAAACAACACAAAATTATGTTTTTTCCTTGTATTAGACATCTTATTTTGCTGTTTTGTGAAAATAACAAAAGATTGTTTTGTTATATGCATTGTAACCCAATTCGATTTTTTTGGTAATATGAAAATCAATAACAATAGAGTTTTTTCCGTGTATTTGATTTTAATTTTTATGGTTCTGTAAAAAACAAAACAAAATTATATTTTTTCCATGTATTAGACTTCTTATTTTGCGGTTTTGTGAAAATAACAAAAGATTCTTTTGTTATATGTATTGTAAACCAGTTCGATTTTTTTGGTAATATAAAAATCAATAACCATAGAGTTTCTTCCATATATTTGATTCTAATTTTTGTTGTTTTGTAAAACACAAAACAAAATTGAATTTTTTTCATGTATTAGACTTCTTATTTTGTGGTTTTGTGATAATAACAAAAGATTATTTTTTTCCATGCATTACATGTCAATTAGATTTTTTTTGGTACTGTGAAAATCAATTATAATGGATTTTTTTTCATGTGTTAGATTTTAATTTTTGTTGTTTTGTGAAAAACAACACAAAATTATGTTTTTTCCATGTATTAGACATGTTATTTTTCGGTTTTGTGAAAATAACAAAAGATTGTTTTGTTATATGTATTGTAACCCAATGCGATTTTTTTGGTAATATGAAAATCAATAACAATAGAGTTTTTTCCGTGTATTTGATTTTAATTTTTGTGGTTCTGTAAAAAACAAAACAAAATTGTAATTTTTCCATGTATTAGACTTCTTATTTTGCGGTTTTGTGAAAATAACAAAAGATTGTTTTGTTATATGTAGTGTAACCCAATTCTATTTTTTTGGTAATATGAAAATCAATAGCAATAAAAAAAATTTCCGTGTATTTGATTTTAATTTTTCTGGTTTTGTGAACGACAAAACAAAATTGTATTTTTTCCATGTATTAGACTTCTTAATTTGCGGTTTTGTGAAAATAACAAAAGATTGTTTTGTTATATGTATTGTAACCCAATTCGATTTTTTTGGTAATATGAAAATCAATAACAATAGAGTGTTTTCCATGTATTTGATTTTAATTTTTGTGATTCTGTAAACAGAAAAAAAAAATTATAATTTTTCCATGTATTAGACTTCTTATTTTGCGGTTTTGTGAAAATAACAAAAGATTGTTTTGTTATATGTATTGTAACCCAATTCGATTTGTTTGGTAATATGAAAATCAATAACAATAGAGTTTTTTCCGTGTATTTGACTTTAATTTTTATGGTTCTGTGAAAAACAAAACAAAATTATATTTTTTCCATGTATTAGACTTCTTATTTTGCGGTTTTGTGAAATAACAAAAGATTGTTTTCTTATATGTATTATAACCCAATTCGATTTTTTTGGTAATATGAAAATCAATAACAATAAATTTTCTTCCGTTTATTTGATTTTAATTTTTCTTGTTCTGTAAAAAACAAAACAAAATTGTATTTTTTTCCATGTATTAAACTTCTTATTTTGTGGTTTTGTGAAAATAACAAAAGATTGTTTTGTAATATGTATTGTAACCCAATTCGATTTTTTGGTAATATGAAAATCAATAACAATAGAGTGTTTTCCACGTATTTGATTTTAATTTTTGTGGTTTTGTGAGAAACAAAACAAACTTGTATTTTTTCCATGTATTAAACTGCTTATTTTGCGATTTTGTGAAAATAACAAACGATTGTTCTATTCCAAGTTTGTACCCCAATTCAATTTTTTTCGTATTGTGAAAATCAATAACAATCGAGTTTTTTCTCATTGTATTAGATTTTAATTTTTGTTGTTTTGTGAAAAACAACACAAAATTCTGTTTTTTCCATGTACTAGACATCTTATTTTTCGGTTTTGTGAAAATAACAATGATTGTTTTGTTATTTGTATTGTAACCCAATTCGATTTTTTTGGTAATATCAAAATCAATAACAATAGAGTTTCTTCCTTGTATTTGATTTTAATTTTTGTGGTTCTGTAAAAAACAAAACAAAATTGTATTTTTTCCATGATTAGACTTCTTATTTTGTGGTTTTGTGAAAATAACAAAAGATTATTTTTTTCCATGCATTACATGTCAATTAGATTTTTTTTGGTACTGTGAAAATCAATAATAATGGAGGTTTTTTCATGTGTTAGATTTTAATTTTTGTTGTTTTGTGAAAAACAACACGAAATTATGTTTTTTCCATGTATTAGACATCTTATTTTTCGGTTTTGTGAAAATAACAAAAGATTGTTTTGTTATATGTATTGTAACCCAATGCGATTTTTTTGGTAATATGAAAATCAATAACAATAGAGTTTTTTCCGTGTATTTGATTTTAATTTTTGTGGTTCTGTAAAAAACAAAACAAAATTGTAATTTTTCCATGTATTAGACTTCTTATTTTGCGGTTTTGTGAAAATAACAATGATTGTTTTGTTATTTGTATTGTAACCCAATTCGATTTTTTTGGTAATATGAAAATCAGTAACAATAGAGTTTCTTCCTTGTATTTGATTTTAATTTTTGTGGTTCTGTAAAAAACAAAACAAAATTGTATTTTTTATATGATTAGACTTCTTATTTTGTGGTTTTGTGAAAATAACAAAAGATTATTTTTTTCCATGCATTACATGTCAATTAGATTTTTTTTGGTACTGTGAAAATCAATAATAATGGAGGTTTTTTCATGTGTTAGATTTTAATTTTTGTTGTTTTGTGAAAAACAACACGAAATTATGTTTTTTCCATGTATTAGACATCTTATTTTTCGGTTTTGTGAAAATAACAAAAGATTGTTTTGTTATATGTATTGTAACCCAATGCGATTTTTTTGGTAATATGAAAATCAATAACAATAGAGTTTTTTCCGTGTATTTGATGTTAATTTTTGTGGTTCTGTAAAAAACAAAACAAAATTGTAATTTTTCCATGTATTAGACTTCTTATTTTGCGGTTTTGTGAAAATAACAAAAGATCGTTTTGTTATATGTATTGTAACCCAATTCGATTTTTTTGGTAATATGAAAATCAATAACAATAAAGTTTTTTCCGTGTATTTGATTTTAATTTTTCTGGTTTTGTGAAAAAAAAACAAAATTGTATTTTGTGAAAAACAATGGCCATAAAAGGATGAAATAAACCAAAACGCAAATAATGGGCAAAAATGGCCAATTAAAAACCTCAAACTTCTACAAAAAGTCAGAAACATTTTCACAACCAAATCAAACCAAGCCAAATGCCAAAAAACGCTGAATTGACCAAAAGTCAACTTTTCCAAAATGGGTCAAACGGTATAATAAAACGAAGAGCTCGACGAGACGAATCCAATGGTACAACCCTCGTGATCCGAAACCTTCTAGAACTCTCAGAATCACGAATTGAAAATCAAGTCAAAGTCAACAGTTTAACCAGGTCAAACCTGTCTTCTTCAACATCAAAATTTCAAAATTTTGCTCGAAATTGAACAAACCGACCAGCCATGGATTCAGCATGATGAGAGGAACATGCCGGTGCCATTCTCCGGTCTTGAAAGTTCCGGCGATCGCCGAAATTCGGCCGAAACGGAGGCTAAAAACGGGCCGACACCATGGTTGACCTTCCTTGCCATCCACAATTATCCATTCGAGCCAAAACCTATCTCATTCTCTTCTCCATCGTCTACCCTTTCTAACCGTATGAAGAACTCATTGAATGGTGCGAAATCGAGCGAGAAATCTGCGTTTGCGTAATCTGTTCGATGAAATCCTCAATGAACATTTCAAACTGGATGATCCAACGGTCAAAATTTCGGAAGTGTGATGAATTCGATCGGTCTTCTCGCATTTTTCTCACACAGTGATGATGTTTGACGAGTCGAATAGCTTTAGTGGGGTCTCTTAATGGATTCCGAAGCCTCAATTCGATAGAAAAACAACTTGAAATCTCGTTTTGATTCACGATTTTGTGTTCTGATGGGTTATTTTCGCTGAGTTCGGTTAATGGCGGAAACTCATGAATTAAGGGAAGAATTGGCTCATCAAACGCAACGCAGAGCATCGTGAGGAAGTGAGGAACGAAGCCTAAATTCTAGAATGAATCGTTGCTGCTTAAAGGGGACGCTTTTGAGCTCAATAGCCATTAATGGAGGAAGAAACTGAAATGAGCTTTATAATGACCAAACTCAGCAAATTCTCCACCATTGGTTGTGTTTCAAAGCTCTGTGCGTTCGTGAGGATGAGAGGAAGCAATCTAGATTGACAACTCGAGCTGAAATGAACTCGATGTCGAGTTTGATCACTGAGTTCGGAATCGGGTAAAATGGAGTTAGAACCCGATCAGGAAATGGATCCAAAATCCATCGTTGCGAAACCAAAATCCGTCAGAAGATTGTTTTAGGACGGATCACACGCTCGCCCGCCACAGAAAATCGGAATAACCGTTATTTAAATTCAGCGCCATTCTTGCTCAGAAATGACCCGTTTCACGCGCTTTCGACCCGTTCCGTCATAAAAGATCAACAGAACAATTCAAACTTAGCGCCACTCTCACTCTAATGAAATGACTCGTTTCACGCGACTTATGACCCGTTTCAGCGTAGCAAATCCAAGTGGGGACCACTGTCAGTGACTCAACGAATTCAACCGCTCGCTCGTTAAAACTTCATATCGAAATCTGATCGTTCCGCCAAAACAGAGGAAATGATTTTCCAACCAAAACCAGATCAAATCTCAACGGAATTCAACGAAATTTCATCCAGATCTTCAGTACACCTACCTTGATCCGCCTGAACCAATCACAGCTCTCGATTCGTCCCCTACTCTCCTGTCCATCTTGGACAGATCATTGGACTCTCAAGTCCAATTCGGTCTACAAAACATGCCTCAAGCCTCTTCAATCAAGACACCACTCTTCAATCATCTTCTCTAACCTCTAGAATCTCCATTAATGAGTTTCAAGCTTTCTTGAGCTCTAATTTTCATTTTTGAGTGAAATTGCGCAATTTGGGGCTGATTTGGGGAAAATTCGAATCGATCGATTCTAGCTTGAATCGAGCGGCAATTGGAGCTTCAAATCGACTCAAGGAAGCTACTGACTGGTCTTCCAACTCTCGGTTTAGTTTAATTCTCTTTTAATTAGTCTATTTGAATTTTAGATCACAAGAACCCAATTTTGTAATAATCATGATGAAATCTTGTCAAATTCTTGTTCTTGTGATTATGAGTGAGTAAATCTAGATAGGAAAAGGAATTTGTGGTTTGTATGCATGAAATCTTGCTTTAATTTCGTGTAATTTTGCTGAATTTGAATGAATAGTCATGAACACACACAATTTTGAATAAATTGGGGAAAAGTGCTTAGCTTGGTATTTTTCGTCGAATGACCTATTAAATTTGAGGTTTACTGACTTGTTAATCATCTAGAATATTTAGCTTAGTATTTTGTGTGATTAAATTTGGAGTTGTGATTGATTGAATTGAAGTTTTGTTTAAAATGGCTGTTTTGAATTAAACTAGTAATTGAATCAATTTCTTGAGTGGATCTTAGCTTAGATCGCTCAAATCCATCATTTAAATCTGAAAAGTTTTACCCTAAGTGATTAATGATTGTTACACATCACAAATTTCCTTCAAATCCCTATTTTTAAACCAAAAATCAAACCCTAATCTAGTTTCAGTTTTGCTGTTGTTGCTTTTCTGTTTTTCAGTGTTTTTACCTTAATTTCGTGTCTAATTCCAATCTAAAAAATTAAATAAATATTTTTGAAATTTAGTTCTCATTTAGTAGATAATTTTCAAACCAAATTTTGCCCAATTCCGATTTGTAATCCGTGAGATATCAATTTTCTAATTTTGTAATATTTCTGTTTTTAAACTTTCTGTCCAGATTTACTGTTTCTTTCCTTCTGAATTTTTAAAAAATATAAAAATAAATACTAAAAATACAAAAATAGTTCTACTGGACGTATTTTGAAGTGCAGAATCCAAATATGAATTTTAATATATTAGTTGTTAAATCATATTAGGAGATATTACAACTTTTGTGAGTACTGGTCTGTCAGAACTAGTTTCTGATCCAGATCTGAATTATTATTATAAATCTCAAACTAAAAAACATCATTTTATGAAATTTTAACAGATAATCGGAAACTTGATAATTGAATTTCTGTATAAATTTTGGAATTTTTCAAGACTTGGTGATTTTTCTATAAATTTCTGAATTTACTGTTGAATTAAGTATGAATCTGAAGTAAGATCTGGATTAAAACTACAAATATCTCGAAATTTTTGAATAAAATAGAAATACCAGTAAAGTACCATATCATAGATCTCTCTTTCTAGTTTCCAACGGTATCTTGTGTGTTGGAATCGGAGTTTATTTGGTCAAGTTACGAATTAAAACACCAAAGTGTGACGTGCTGAATTTTTACAATAAGGCTGAAAATAAGATTTAAACTTGGAAATTCATTTAATAACCCTTGAATTACAAGATTTTATACTAAAGAATAATCATTGAGACTAGTTAATACTTGAGGCCACACCTCCTCGTGTTCGACCCCTAAACTCATTACCACTCGTACTCGTAATTGATTAATAGGGAAATATAAATTATTTTGTTAAATTGTGTGAAATTCAACGACGGTTTTACCGCGATTTACAGTAAAAAACAAAACAAAATTGTATTTTTTCCATGTATTAGACTTCTTATTTTGCGGTTTTGTGAAAATAACAAAAGATTGTTTTGTTATATGTATTGTAACCCAATTCGATTTTTTTGGTAATATGAAAACCAAAAACAATAGAGTTTTGTGATGACTCACTGGTTGAACCTTTCGACGAGTTGAGTGCCACAAAAACCCAAGATTTGGTTAAAGATATTATAAATATTTTTGGAAAACTATGGGTCGAGAATGAGGATGAGTCAAACCATGACTCAAAGATTGAATCGGGCGAAATTCCGAGTGCTACAAACCCTAGTTTCGACTTAGAGGACTTTTGGAATAATGTGGAATGCGAGTCAAATCATGACTCCAAGAGTGAATCTTGCGACGAGTCGAGCGATACTAACCCGAGTTTCGAATTCAAGTTGTCGTGTGTTAAGGATGAGATGGGGTCAAACCATGACTCAATGGTTGAAACATACGACAAGTCAAGCACCCTAAATCACGAGCCAATTTTACCAAATTCCCGACAACCTATCTCTTACCAAACCATACATTACACCAATCTAGAGATAAGCGGTGTGATATACATCGACCTGCCAACCAATCAAGGAGTAAACTTGGATATTGTATTGTCCCTCTCAACGAAAACCGACCTCAAACTCCTTTCAAAACCAGGAAGACTAATCATTTCTATCTGTAAAACCAAGGCTAGGCAACACGGACCGAATCTCTTACCACTAAGTGAACTCCTACAAGGATTTGTTCACGTTTACGACCCGTTCGAGAGAGGCTAACACAAAGGCGTCGGGCTCGAGACGTAAAATGGGAGCGCTTGGCGAGAGGCAACTCGTCGTGTCAGGTCGTATTTTTCCTTTCTTTATTTTATTTTCTTATTTTTACAAAACTTCTCTTTCACACTTAAACATTTGGTACACAAAAGTTTAAGTGTGGTGGGGGAGGTTTTGCATAAAACCCCAATAATTTTTCCAATTTCCACAAATTTTCTCATTTTTGAACTTTTTGTTTGAGGACAAACAAAGGTTTAAGTGTGGTGGGGTGGTTTTGTGGAAAACCAAGTTTTGTTTTCTTGTAAAAATGTGAAAACTCTTAAAAATTGGAAAATTTAAAATTTCAAAAATAATTAAAAACTCATAAATACCATAAAATTTAAAAATTTTACTTGTTTTTCTTCATTTTCTTTATTTGTGTTTGTAATAAAGTTTGTGTGTGTGAGACATTTAAATGAAAAGAAGTAAAAAGTTTTGAAAATGGTAATATTTTAAAACTAAGCCCTCTCAAGTAATATTAAAAAAAAAATACTTAGAGTTTTGGAAAATGATGAAAATATTTGAAAATTTTCAAAAGGTTTTAACCTTTGTCATGTATGCCATATTTTCCAACTCGCTCCATCTATAATATCCATTTAAAATCCATTAATCGTCTCGAAAATTCATAAATATTTCACTTACCCCTTTAATGAAATTATAAATCGTTTTCCTTAAAGTAATGTTGTGATTAAAACTTTTGAGAAATCAAACCTTAGTTTTAATACCACTAGTTTCGTAAAAAATTTCTAACTCAACCTATCTTTCATGGCATAGCTAATGACTCGTATGTCCATCTCTAATTTTCGCACTAAAAGCAAGTGACCGAAATCATAACCTGTTATCCCTTCACAAAAAAAAAATTAAAAATGTGAAAAATTATTTTTAAACCCTTGAAAAAAAAAATTTTACATATCCGCAATAGAAAATGAAGGATTTTTTGTACGTGCAAAGCACAGCTTGTCTTTTAATAACATGAGTAGATAGCATATCAACTTTTACGTGTTTATAAAAGAGAAAGTCGAGTTAGTTGGAACTTTTGGGGTAATTTGTATAAATTCACCATTTTAAATTTAGGGGGAGAAAGTATCAAAAATGAAATTAGGGCATTGCTTTTTGGAAAAAGGTTCGTATTTGAAGGATTGGGGAATTTTAAATAAATTTGAATTTGAAATTATTAATGGATAGTCATCGACCCTCGTGTATTATTATAATAATCAAATATTAGTATATAATATTCATGGCAATAACTAAATCTCTTTTCAAAACGCTTTAAACTGATTCTCAAAACCCTAAGACTTGATTTTAATTTGCGCTTGAGGGCAAGCTTAGTTTAAGTGTGGTGGGATTTGTAATGTGTATTTTTATACACATTTTTAGGGTATTTATCATCTCAAATTCAATCTAATTTCACATAAAATGTATGAAAAAGACTCATAACTCATAAAACATAATTTGAAACCTCTTAATACATTTTTTGTGTTATTTTACAGGCGAAAAGGCCATAAAAAGAAGGATTGGAGGACTTATTCGAAAGTCAACTCCAAAAGAAGCACCATAACGCAAATAATGGGCCAACGATGACCAAATTATCCCTAAAACTCTCACATTTCCCATACACATACTTCTCTAACCTTAAACGATAAACAACGTCGGTGGAAAAGACCAAACATTGGAACGAGTAAGAAACGACCATAAAACGTTATGAAAACATCAAGCTGTCCCATGACGTTCTTCAGCCCGAACCGATACGTAAACCGACCACGTTCGGTCCCAAAACAGAGAAGAAACGTCCATGTTTTTCATGACGTTTCGTATCGGAATGTAATGTTCCGATCAAATGGATCCTAACCATCATTGTACACCTCAAAATAAACCTAGCAGCGAAAGAATAGCGAAAAAAATGACCAATCAAAATTCTGGTCAACCGTCAAGCAGTAGTCAACTCTTTCTCTCTCAAAAGTGCTGATTTTCTTAAATGCTCGAAATTGAACAAACTCACCATCATTTGACTCGTCTTGACAAGACAAGCACAACCGTATCATTCATCATCGCTGGAATGGCCAGAGTTGGCCGCAAAACGCGAAAAACCTCCTGTCAGCCCAAAAATAACCAATTTCGAGCTGCAGTTTTCTCGAGCTCACCAATTCCTTGAAAGATCTTGGTTTGTCATAATTCCAACGACATTCTCTTCTACTCATTCCACTCTTTCCAACCATATAAAGAACTCAAAAAATTATGAAGAATTGAGTGAGATAATCGAGTTTGAACTCGGTGTTCAATGAAATTGAATTCTGTTTTTGCTGAACCAATTCCATTATCTTCTTCTCTCTTTCCTCTTTCCATGGATATCAAGAACACCAAAAATGATGAAGAATTGAGTTTGAAATGATGCCACTAAACCGTTCGACGAAATTTCAGATTTCAAAATAACCACCAAATACTAAAATTCGAAATTCTCCCTCATTTTTCAACGGAATACAACGAAATTCGGTCCAGATCTTCAAGTACAGTTCCCTGATCCTCCTAAGCCAATCACAAGCCCCAAAATATCCCTCAACTCTCTATATAAAGAACCGTATTTCAATCCATCAAAACACGCTCTTTCATCCATTCTCTAAAAAGACTCATTCTCCCACTCTCCTTAACTTATACACCACTCTCCATTCATCTTCTCTAACCTCTACAATCTCCATTAATGAGTTTCAAGCTTTCTTGAGCTCTAATTTTCGTTTTTGAGTGAAATCATGCAATTTGGGGCTGATTTGGGGAAAATTCGAATCGGTCGATTCTAGCTTGAATCGATGTGCAATTGGAACTTGAAATCAACTCAAGGAAGGTCCTAGCTTGGATTTCTCATTGTGGTTTGATTAAATCCTCCTTAAATTCTTTCTTTTTCTCCTAATTTTTCAAATCTGAATTTTTGGTGTAAAATGATGAATTTGAGATCGAATCGTGTTTGTTTAATCATGATTGAGTAGATCTGTGTAGGGATAGATATTTGTGAAGGAATCACTTGAAATCTTGCTTTATTTTGAATCAATTTGACCGATTTGTGTAATTGTTCATATATCACTATTAAAAATGAAAATCGTTGATTTGATTGATTTGGCTGAATTTATTAGATCAATTAGACCTATAATTGCGTGTGTATTATGACCAATTAGTCATTCGAGGTCTTGGCTGAGAATTTTGATTGATTAATTGAAGTTTTGGATTGAATTTTATGATTTGAACATGAGTTGGCTGATTTTTGTTTAGATCTAATTTTCGGTCCATTAATTGAGTTTGTCTAGCTTGAATTTACTTAAACTTGTTATACAAATCTTGAAGATTGAATATTCAGTGATTAAGGATGGTATTCTTGATCAAATACTCTTAAAAATCGCTACTTTTAAACCAAAAATCAAACCCTAATCAGTTTCTGTTTGCTGCTGTTTCATCTCTGTTTTTTCAGTATTTTTCCCTTAATTTCGTGTCTAATTCAAATCTGAAAAATTAAATATTTTTACAATTTAGTTCGCATTTAGTAGATAATATTCAACCCAAATTTTGCCCAATTCCGATCTGTAATCTGTGAGATATTAATTTTCCAAAATTGTATTTTTTATGTTTTTTTTAAACTTTTGTCCAATTTACTGTTTCTTTTCTTCTGAATTTAAAAAAATACAAAAACAAATAATAAAAATCCAAAAATAGTTCTATTTGAAGAAATTTGAAGTGTAATCCAAATATGAATTTTATATAGTAGTTGTTAAGACAGATTAGGAGATATTATAATTTTTGTGAGTACTGATCTGTCAGAACCAGTTTCTTGATCCAGA
>JAJHPC010000009.1:5454788-5474665 GCA_024447665.1 Juncus inflexus
AGTTCTTCATACGGATAGAAAGGGCAGGAAGAGAGGAAGAGAATAGAGTTGGTTTTGGCTCGAATGGTGGACTGAAGAAGGCAAGGTTGCTCGAAGAAGCTTTTTCGGGTCAGAAACATGGCTGGTTGCTTTTGGCTGGCGGATTCCGGCGATCGCCGGCGTTCTCAGAGGTGGAGAATAATACCAGCCGATTCGTCTTGTCATGCTGAATCCAAGGATATGCAGTTTGATCGATTTTGAGCTTGTTTGAAAATCGGTTATTTGAGTGAATTTCTGTAGGGTTTTGGTAGACTTGGTTGGCCATCTTTGGCCCATGATTTACAATTTGGGTCGAAATCTTCATCTTATGGCCTTTTCGCCTGTAAAATAATATAAAAACGTGTTAAGAGGTTCTAAATCATGTTTTATGAATTATAAGCATTTTTCATACATTTAGGTGAATTAAGAATGAATTTGAGATGATAAAAACCCTAAAAGTGTGTATAAAAATACACATTACAGCATTACACGTCAATCAGATTTTTTTTTGGTACGGTGAAAATCAATAATAATGGAGTTTTTTTCGTGTATTGGATTTTAATTTTTGTTGTTTTGTGAAAAACAACACAAAATTATGTTTTTTCCATGTATTAGAAATCTTATTTTGCGGTTTTGTGAAAATAACAAAATATTGTTTTGTTATATGTATTGTAACCCAATTCAATTTTTTTGGTAATATGAAAATCAATAACAATATGGTTTTTTCCGTGTATTTGATTTTAATTTGTGTGGTTTTGTGAAAAACAAAACAAAATCGTATTTTTTCCAAGTATTAGACTTCTTATTTTGTGGTTTTGTGGAAATAACAAAAGATTGTTTTATTACATGTATTGTAACTCAATTCAATTTTTTTGGTATTGTCAAAATATATAACAATCGAGTTTTTTCCATGTATTAGATTTTAATTTTGTGGTTTTGTGAAAACCAATACAAAATTTTCTTTTTCCATGTATTGGACTTCTTTTTTTCCGTTTTGTGAAAATAACAAAAGATTGTTTTATTACACGTATAACTCAATTCAATTTTTTTGGTATTGTGAAAATAAATAACAATGGAGTTTTTTCCATGTATTAGATTTTAATTTTGTGGGTTTGTGAAAACCAATACAAAATTATGTTTTTTCCATGTATTAGACATCTTATTTGCTGTGTTGTGAAAATAACAAAAGATTTTTTTGTTATATGTATTGTAACCCAATTCGATTTTTTTGGTAACGTGAAAATAAATAACAATATAATTTTTTCCGTTTATTTGATTTTAACTTATGTGGTTTTGTAAAAAACAAAACAAAATTGTATTTTTTTCCATGTATTAGACTTCTTATTCTGCGATTTTGTGAAAATAACAAAAGATTGTTTTGATTACATGTATTCTAACTGAATTCAATTTTTTTGGTATTGTCAAAATAAATAACAATGGAGTTTTTTCCATGTATTAGATTGTAATTTTGTGGTTTTTTGAGAACCAATACAAAATTTTATTTTTTCCATGTATTAGACATCTTATTTTGCGGTTTTGTGAAAATAACAAAAGGTTATTTTATTACATGTATTCTAACTCAATTCAATTTTTTTGGTACTGTCAATATAAATAACAGTGGTTTTGTGAAAAATAAAACAAAATTGTATTTTTTCCATGTATTGGACTTCTTATTTTGCGATTTTGTGAAAATAACAAAAGATTATTTTATTACGTGTACTGTAACTCAATTCCATTTTTTGGGGATTATGAAAATAAATAACAATGGAGTTTTTTCTCCTTGTATTAGATTTTAATTTTTGTGCTTCTGCGAAAAACAATACAAATTTAGTTTTTTTCCATGTAGTAGACTTTTTATGTAGTGGTTTTGTGAAAATAAAAAAAGATTATTTTTTTCCATGCATTACACGTCAATTAGATTTTTTTGGGTACTGTGAAAATCAATAATAATGGAGTTTTTTTCATGTATTAGATTTTAATTTTTGTTATTTTGTGAAAAACAACACAAAACTATGTTTTTTCCATGTATTAAACATCTTATTTTTCGGTTTTGTGAAAATAACAAAAGAATGTTTTGTTATATGTATTGTAACCCAATTCGATATTTTTGGTAATATGAAAATCAATAACAATATTTTTTTTTCGTGGTATTTGATTTAAATTTTTGTGGTTCTGTAAAAAACAAAACAAAATTGTATTTTATCCATGAATTAGACCTCTTATTTTGCGGTTTTGTGAAAATAACAAAAGATTGTTTTGTTATATGTATTGTAACCCAATTCGATCTTTTTGGTAAAATGAAAATCAATCACAATAGAGTTTTTTCCATGTATTTGATTTTAATTTTTGTGGTTTTGTGAAAAACAAAACAAAATTGTATTTTTTCCATGTATTAGACTTCTTATTTTTCGGTTTTGTGAAAATAACAAAAGATTGTTTTGTTATATGTATTGTAACCCAATTCAATTTTTTTGGTAATATGAAAATCAATAACAATAGAGTTTTTTCCGTGTATTTGATTTTAATTTTTGTGGTTTTGTGAAAAATAAAACAAAATTGTATTTTTTCCATGTATTAGACTTCTTATTTTGCGATTTTGTGAAAATAACAAAAGATTATTTTATTACGTGTATTGTAACTCAATTCCATTTTTTTGGTATTATGAAAATAAACAACAATGGAGTTTTTTCTCCTTGTATTAGATTTTAATTTTTGTGATTCTGCGAAAAACAATACAAATTTAGTTTTTTTCCATGTAGTAGAATTCTTATTTTGTGGTTTTGTGAAAATAACAAAAGATTATTTTTTTCCATGCATTATACTTCAATTATAGTTTTTTGGGTACTGTTAAAATCAATAATAGTGGAGTTTTTTTCGTGTATTAGATTTTAATTTTTGTTGTTTTGTGAAAAACAACACAAAACTATGTTTTTTCCATGTAGTAGACATCTTATTTTTCGGTTTTGTGAAAATAACAAAAGATTGTTTTGTTATATGTATTGTAACCCAATTCGATATTTTTGGTAATATGAAAATCAATAACAATATTGTTTTTTCGGTGTATTTGATTTTAATTTTTGTGGTTCTGTAAAAAACAAATAAAAATTGTATTTTTTCCATGTATTAGACCTCTTATTTTGCGGTTTTGTGAAAATAACAAAAGATTGTTTTGTAATATGTATTGTAACCCAATTCGATCTTTTTGGTAATATGAAAATCAATAACAATATAGTTTTTTCCGTGTATTTGATTTTAATTTTTGTGGTTTTGTGAAAAACAAAACAAAATTGTATTTTTTCCATGTATTAGACTTCTTATTTTGTGGTTTTGTGAAAATAACAACAGATTATTTTGTTATATGTATTGTAACCCAATTCGATTTTTTTGGTAATATGAAAATCAATAACAATAGAGTTTTTTCCGTGTATTTGATTTTAATTTTTGTGGTTTTGTGAAAAACAAAACAAAATTGTTTTTTTTCCAGGTATTAGACTTCTTATTTTTCGGTTTTGTGAAAATAACAACAGATTATTTTGTTATATGTATTGTAACCCAATTCGATTTTTTTGGTAATATGAAAATCAATAACAATAGAGTTTTTTCTGTGTATTTGATTTTAATTTTTGTGGTTTTGTGAAAAACAGAACAAAATTGTATTTTTTTCCATGAATAGGACTTCTTATTTTGCGATTTTGTGAAAATAACAAAAGATTATTTTATTACGTGTATTGTAACTCAATTCCATTTTTTTGGTATTATGAAAGTAAATAACAATGGAGTTTTTTCTCCTTGTATTAGATTTTAATTTTTGTGATTCTGCGAAAAACAATACAAATTTTGTTTTGTTTCCATGTAGTAGAATTCTTATTTTGTGGTTTTGTGAAAAGAACAAAATATTATTTTTTTCCATGCATTACACGTCAGTTAGATTTTTTCGGGTACTGTGAAAATCAATAATAATGGAGTTTTTTCTTGTATTAGACATCTTATTTTTCGGTTTTGTGAAAATAACAAAAGATTGTTTTGTTGTATGTAATGTAACCCAATTCGATTTTTATGGTAATATGAAAATCAATAACAATAGAGTTTTTTCCGTGTATTTGATTTTAATTTTTGTGGTTCTGTAAAAAACAAAACAAAATTGTATTTTTTCCATGTATTAGACCTCTTATTTTGTGGTTTTGTGAAAATAACAAAAGATTGTTTTGTAATATGTATTGTAACCCAATTCGATCTTTTTGGTAATATAAAAATCAATAACAATAAAGTTTTTTCCGTGTATTTGATTTTAATTTTTTTGGTTCTTTGAAAAACAAAACAAAATTGTATTTTTTCCATGTATTAGACTTCTTATTTTGCGGTTTTGTGAAAACAACAAAAGATTGTTTTGTTATATGTATTGTAACCCAATTCGATCTTTTTGGTAATATGAAAATCAATAACAATAGAGTTTTTTCCGTGTATTTGATTTTAATTTTTGTGGTTTCGTGAAAAACAAGGCAAAATGTTTTTTTCATGTATTAGACTTCTTATTTTCCGGTTTTGTGAAAATAACAAAAGATTGTTTTGTTATATGTATTGTAACCCAATTCGATATTTTTGGTAATATGAAAATCAATAACAACAGAGTTTTTTCCGTGTATTTGATTTTAATTTTTGTGGTTTTGTGAAAAACAAAACAAAATTGTATTTTTTCCATGTATTAGACTTCTTATTTTGCTCTTTTTTGAAAATAACACAAGATTGCTTTGTTATATGTATTGGAACCCAATTCGATTTTTTTGGTAATATGAAAATCAATAAAAATAGAGTTTTTTCCATGTATTTGATTTTAATTTTTGTGGTTTTGTGAAAAACAAAACAAAATTGTATTTTTTCCATGTATTAGACTTCTTATTTCTCGGGTTTGTGAAAATAACAAATGATTCTATTGTTATATGTATTGTAACCCAATTCGATTTTTATAGTAATATGAAAATCAATAACAATAGAGTATTTTCCGTGTATTTGATTCTAATTTTTGTGGTTCTGTAAAAAATAAAACAAAACTGTATTTTTTCCATGTATTAGACTTCTTATTTTGCGGTTTTGTGAAAATAACAAAAGATTATTTTCTTATATGTATTGTAACCCAATTCGATTTTTTTGGTAATATGAAATCAATAACAATAGAGTTTTTTCCGTGTATTTGATTTTAATTTTTGTGATTTTGTGAAAAACAAAACAAAATTGAATTTTTTCCATGTATTAGACTTCTTATTTTACGGTTTTTTGAAAATAGCAAAAGATTATTTTATTACATGCAATGTAACTCAATTCCATTTTTTTGGTATTATGAAAATAAATAACAATGGAGTTTTTTTTCCTTGTATTAGATTCTAATTTCTGTGGTTCTGTGAAAAACAACAAATGATTATTTTTTTCCATGCATTACACGTCAATTAAATTTTTTTTGGTACTGTGAAAATGAATAATAATGGAGTTTTATTCGTGTATTAGATTTTAATTTTTGTTGTTTTGTGAAAAACGACACAAAATTATGTTTTTTCGATGTATTAGACATCTTATTTTTCAGTTTTCTGAACATAACAAAAGATTGTTTTGTTATATGTATTGTAACCCAATTCGATTTTTTTGGTAATATGAAAATCAATAACAATAGAGTTTTTTCCGTGTATTTGATTTTAATTTTTGTGCTTTTGTGAAAAACAAAACAAAATTGTATTTTTTCCATGTATTAAACTTCTTATTTTGCCGTTTTGTGAAAATAACAAAAGATTATTTTATTACATGCATTGTAACACAATTTCATTTTTTTGGTATTATGAAATTAAATAACAATGGAGTTTTTTCTCCTTGTATTAGATTTCAATTTTTGTGGTTCTGTGAAAAACAATACAAATTTTGTTTTTTTCCATGTAGTACACTTCTTATTTTGTGGTTTTATGAAAATAACAAAAGATTATTTTTTTCCATGCATTACACGTCAATTAGATTTTTTGGGTACTGTGAAAATCAATAATAATGGAGTTTTTTTCGTGTATTAGATTTTAATTTTTGTTGTTTTGTGAAAAACAACACAAAACTATGTTTTTTTTCCATGTATTAGAACTTTTATTTTTCGGTTTTGTGAAAATAACAAAAGATTGTTTTGTTATATGTATTGTAACCCAATTCGATTTTTTTGGTAATATGAAAATCAATAACAATAGAGTTTTTTTTCCGTGTATTTAATTTTAATTTTTGTGGTTTTATGAAAAACAAAACAAAATTGTATTTTTTCCATGTATTAGACTTCTTATTTTTCGGTTTTGTGAAAATAACAAAAGATTGTTTTGTTATATGTATTGTAACCCAATTCGGTTTTTTTGGTAATATGAAAATCAATAACAATAGAGTTTTTTCCGTGTATTTGATTTTAATTTTTGTGGTTTTGTAAAAAACAAAACAAAATTGTATTTTTTCCATGTATTAGACTTCTTATTTTGCAGTTTTGTGAAAATAACAAAAGATTATTTTATTACATGCATTGTAACACAATTCTATTTTTTTGGTATTATGAAAATAAATAACAATGGAGTTTTTTCTCCTTGTATTTGATTTCAATTTTTGTGCTTCTGTGAAAAACAATACAAATTTGTTTTTTTTCCATGCATTAGACATCTTATTTTGCGGTTTTGTGAAAATAACACAAGATTGTTCTATTCCAAGTATTGTACCCCAATTCAATTTTCTTGGTATTGTGAAAATCAATAACAATCGAGTTTTTTCTCCTGGTATTAGATTTTAATTTTTGTTGTTTTGTGAAAAACAAAATAAATTATGTTTTTTCCATGTATTAGACATCTTATTTTTCGGTTTTGTGAAAATAACAAAAGATTGTTTTGTTATATGTATTGTAACCCAATTCGATTTTTTTGGTAATATGAAAATCAATAACAATAGAGTTTTTTCCGTGCATTTGATTTTAATTTTTGTGGTTCTGTAAAAAACAAAACAAAATTGTATTTTTTCCATGTATTAGACATCTTATTTTTCGGTTTTGTGAAAATAACAAAAGATTGTTTTGTTATATGTATTGTAATACTCTGACTACGACTTTGAACGCTTGGATCTCTCTATGTTTTTATCGAATTGCCAGATTTCTTTTTGTAAAATATTGTCATTGTTGTCGACTAACAGATGTTCTTAGCGAATTTTGAATATTGGATCCATATTCAGATAGAAAATGATTTTTTGTTCTGCTGTCCAGATTCGGCCAAGGGGAGAGAGAACATAATATCAACTTTTTCTTCAAATCTCATCAAATGTGAGGGGTAGGAAAAGATAGTTTATTGTTATTTTGCTTGTCTTGAGGAGATAGAAAACAGAATGAGCCAAGAATAGCGCCCGCAGTTGAAGAACTCATTAAATTACCACGGGTTGGTCAGAAAATACTTATGTTTTTTACTCTGACAACGACTTTGAACGCTTGGATCTCTCTATGTTTTTATCGAATTGCCAGATTTCTTTTTGTAAAATATTGTCATTGTTGTCGACTAACAGATGTTCTTAGCAAATTTTGCATATTGGACCCATATTCAGATAGAAAATGATTTTTTCTTCTGCTGTCCAGATTCGGCCAAGGGGAGAGAGAACATAGTAATCAACTTTTTCTTCAAATCTCATCAAATGTGAGGGGTAGGAAAAGATAGTTTATTGTTATTTTGCTTGTCTTGAGGAGATAGAATACAGAATGAGCCAAGAATAACAAAAGATTATTTTATTACATGTACTGTAACTCAATTCCATTTTTTTGGTATTATTAAAATAAATAACAATGGATTTTTTTCTCCTTGTATTAGATTTTAATTTCTGTGGTTCTGTGAAAAACAATTCAAATTTCGTTTTTTTCCATGCAGTAGACTTCTTATTTTGTGGTTTTGTGAAAATAACAAAAGATTATTTTTTTCCATGCATTACACGTCAATTAGATTTTTTTGGGTACTGTGAAAATCAATAATAATGGAGTTTTTTTCATGTATTAGATTTTAATTTTTGTTGTTTTGTGAAAAATAACACAAAACTATGTTTTTTCCATGTATTAGTCATCTTATTTTTCGGTTTTGTCAAAATAACAAAAGATTGTTTTGTTATATGTATTGTAACCCAATTCAATTTTTTTGGTAATATGAAAATCAATAACAATAGAGTATTTTCCGTGTATTTCATTTTAATTTTTGTGGTTTTGTGAAAAACAAAACAAAATTGTATTTTTTCCATGTATTAGACTTCTTATTTTGCGGTTTTGTGAAAATAACACAAGATTGTTCTATTCCAAGTATTGTACCCCATTTCAATTTTCTTGGTATTGTGAAAATCAATAACAATCGAGTGTTTTCTCCTGGTATTAGAATTTAATTTTTGTTGTTTTGTGAAAAACAAAATAAAATTATGTTTTTTCCATGTATTAGACATCTTATTTTTCGGTTTTGTGATAATAACAAAAGATTGCTTTGTTATATGTATTGTAACCCAATTCGATTTTTTTGCTAATATGAAAATCAATAACAGTAGAGTTTTTTCCGTGCATTTGATTTTAATTTTTGTGGTTCTGTAAAAAACAAAATAAAATAGTATTTTTTCCATGTATTAGATTTCTTATTTTGCGGTTTTGTGAAAATAACAAAAGATTGTTTTGTTATATGTATTTTAACCCAATTCGATCTTTTTGGTAATATGAAAATCAATAACGATAGAGTTTTTTCCGTGTATTTGATTTTAATTTTTGTGGTTTTGAGAAAAACAAAACAAAATTGTATTTTTTCCATGTATTAGACTGCTTATTTTTTGGTTTTGTGAAAATAACAAAAGATTCTTTTGTTATATGTATTGTAACCGAATTCGATCTTTTTGGTAATATGAAAATCAATAACAATAGAGTTTTTTCCCTGTATTGATTTTAATTTTAGTGGTTTTGTCAAAAACAAAACAAAATTGTATTTTTTCTATGTATTACACTTCTTATTTTGTGCTTTTGTGAAAATAACAAAAGATTCTTTTTTTCCATGCATTACACGTCAATTAGATTTTTTTTGGTACGGTGAAAATCAATAATAATGGAGTTTTTCTCTTGTATTAGATTTTAATTTTTGTTGTTTTGTAAAAAACGACACAAAATTATGTTTTTTCGATGTCTTAGACTTCTTATTTCTCGGTTTTGTGAAAATAACAAATGATTCTATTGTTATATGTATTGTAACCCAATTCGATTTTTATAGTAATATGAAAATCAATAACAATAGAGTATTTTCCGTGTATTTGATTGTAATTTTTGTGGTTCTGTAAAAAATAAAACAAAATTGTATTTTTTTCATGTATTATACTTCTTATTTTGCGGTTTTGTGAAAATAACAAAAGATTATTTTGTTATATGTATTGTAACCCAATTCGATTTTTTTGGTAATATGAAATCAATAACAATAGAGTTTTTTCCGTGTATTTGATTTTAATTTTTGTGATTTTGTGAAAAACAAAACAAAATTGTATTTTTTCCATGTATTAGACTTCTTATTTTACGGTTTTCTGAAAATAGCAAAAGATTATTTTATTACATGCATTGTAACTCAATTTCATTTTTTTTGTATTATGAAAATAAATAACAATGGAGTTTTTTCTCCTTGTATTAGATTCTAATTTCTGTGGTTCTGTGAAAAACAATACAAATTTTGTTTTTTTCCATGTAGCAGACTTCTTATTTTGTGGTTTTGTGAAAATAACAAAAGATTATTTTTTTCCATGCATTACACGTCAATTAAATTTTTTTTGGTACTGTGAAAATCAATAATAATGGAGTTTTATTCGTGTATTAGATTTCAATTTTTGTTGTTTTGTGAAAAACATCACAAAACTATGTTTTTTTTCCTTGTATTAGACATCTTATTTTTCGGTTTTATGAAAATAACAAAAGATTGTTTTGTTATATGTATTGTAACCCAATTTGATTTTTTTGGTAATATGAAAATCAATAACAATAGAGTATTTTCCGTGTATTTGATTTTAATTTTTGTGGTTTTGTGAAAAACAAAACAAAATTGTATTTTTTCCATGTATTAGACTTCTTATTTTTCGGTTTTCTGAAAATAACAAAAGATTGTTTTGTTATATGTATTGTAACCCAATTCGATTTTTTTGGTAATATGAAAGTCAATAACAATAGAGTGTTTTCCTTGTACTTGATTTTATTTTTTGTGGTTCTGTAAAAAACAAACGAAAATTGTATTTTTTCCATGTTTTAGACTTCTTATTTTGCGGTTTTGTGAAAATAACAAAAGATTGTTTTGTTACATGTATTGTAACCCAATTCGATTTTTTTGGTAATATGAAAATCAATAACAATAGAGTATTTTCCATTTATTTGATTTTATTTTTTGTGGTTTTGTGAAAAACAAAACAAAATTGTATTTTTTCCATGTATTAGACTTCTTATTTTGCGTTTTTGTGAAAATAACACAAGATTGTTCTATTCCAAGTATTGTACCCCAATTCAATTTTCTTGGTATTGTGAAAATCAATAACAATCGAGTTTTTTCTCCTGGTATTAGATTTTAATTTTTGTTGTTTTGTGAAAAAGAAAATAAATTATGTTTTTTCCACGTATTAGACATCTTATTTTTCGGTTTTGTGAAAATAACAAAAGATTGTTTTGTTATATGTATTGCAACCCAATTTGATTTTTTTGGTAATATAAAAATCAATAACAATAGAGTTTTTTCCGTGCATGTGATTTTAATTTTTATTGTTCTGGAAAAAACAAAACAAAATTGTATTTTTTCCATGTATTAGACATCTTATTTTTCGGTTTTGTGAAAATAACAAAAGATTGTTTTGTTATATGTATTGTAACCCAATTCGATTTTTTTGGTAATATTAAAATCAATAAGAATAGACTTTTCTGTGTATTTGATTTTAACTTTTGTGGTTCTGTAAAAAACAAAACAAAATTGTATTTTTTCCATGTATTAGACTTCTTATTTTGCGGTTTTGTGAAAATAACAAAAGAATTTTTTGTTATATGTATTGTAACCCAATTCAATCTTTTTGGTAATATGAAAATCTATAACAATAGAGTTTTTTCCATGTATTTGATTTTATTTTTTGTGGTTTTGTGAAAAACAAAACAGAATTGTATTTTTTCCATGTATTAGACTTCTTATTTTATGGTTTTGTGAAAATAACAAAAGATTCTTTTTTTCCATGCATTACACGTCAATTAGATTTTTTTTGGTATGGTGAAAATAAATAATAATGGAGTTCTTTTCGTGTATTAGATTTTAATTTTTGTTGTTTTGTGAAAAACGACACAAAATTATGTTTTTTCGATGTAGTAGACATCTAATTTTTCCGTTTTGTGAAAATAACAAAAGATTGTGTTGTTATATGTATTGTAACCCAATTCGATTTTTATGGTAATATAAAAATCAATAACAATAGAGCTTTTCCCGTGTACTTGATTCTAATTTTTGTGGTTCTGTAAAAAACAAAACAAATTTGTATTTTTTCCATGTATTAGACTTCTTATTTTGCAGTTTTGTGAAAATAACAAAAGATTGTTTTGTTATATGTATTGTAACCAAGTTCGATCTTTTTGGTAATATGAAAATCAATAACAATAGAGTTTTTTCCGTGTATTTGATTTTAATTTTTCTGGTTTTGTGAAAAACAAAACAAAATTGTATTTTTTCCATGTATTAGACTTCTTATTTTGCGGTTTTGTTAAAATATCAAAAGATTGTTTTGTTATATGTGTTGTAACCCAATTCGATATTTTTGGTAATATGAAAATCAATAACAATAGAGTTTTTTCCGTGTATTTGATTTTAATTTTTGTGGTTTTGTGAAAAACAAAGCAAAATTGTATTTTTTCCATGTATTAGACTTCTTATTTTGTGGTTTTATGAAAATAACAAAAGATTATTTTTTTCCATGCATTACACGTCAATTAGATTTTTTGGGTACAGTGAAAATCAATAATAATGGAGTTTTTTTCATGTATTAGATTTTAATTTTTGTTGTTTTGTGAAAAACAACACAAAACTATATTTTTTTCCATGTATTAGACTTCTTATTTTTCGGTTTTGTGAAAATAACAAAAGATTGTTTTGTTATATGTATTGTAACCCAATTCGATTTTTTTGGTAATATGAAAATCAATAACAATAGAGTTTTTTTTCCGTATATTTAATTTTAATTTTTGTGGTTTGATGAAAAACAAAACAAAATTGTATTTTTTCCATGTATTAGACTTCTTATTTTTCGGTTTTGTGAAAATAACAAAAGATTGTTTTGTTATATGTATTGTAACCCAATTCGGTGTTTTGGGTAATATGAAAATCAATAACAATAGAGTTTTTTCCGTGTATTTGATTTTAATTTTTGTGGTTTTGTAAAAAACAAAACAAAATTGTATTTTTTCCATGTATTAGACTTCTTATTTTGCAGTTTTGTGAAAATAACAAAAGATTATTTTATTACATGCATTGTAACACAATTCTATTTTTTTGGTATTATGAAAATAAATAACAATGGAGTTTTTTCTCCTGGTATTAGATTTTAATTTTTGTTGTTTTGTGAAAATTAAAATCTAATACCTGGAGAAAAAACTCGATTGTTATTGATTTTCATAATACCTAGAAAATTGAATTGGGGTACAATACTAGGAATAGAACAATCTTTTGTCATTTTCACAAAATCGCAAAATAAGAAGTCTAATACATGAAAAAAATACAATTTTGTTTTGTTTTTAACAAAACCACAAAAATTAAAATTAAATACACGGAAAACACTCTATTGTTATTTATTTTCATATTACCAAAAAGATCGAATTGGGTTAAAATACAGATAACAAAATAATCTTTTGTTATTTTCACAAAACCGCAAAATAAGAAGTCTAATACATGGAAAAAATACAATTTTTGTTTCTTTTTTACAGAACCACAAAAATTAACATCAATTACAAGGAAAACACTCTATTGTTATTGATTTTCATATTACCCAAAAATTCGAATTGGGTTACAATACATATAACAAAATACTCTTTTGTTATTTTCACAAAACTGGAAAATAAGAAGTCTAATACATGGAAAAAATACAATTTTGTTACGTTCTTTACAGAACCACAAAAATTAAATCAAGTACACGGAAAAAACTCTATTGTTATTGATTTTCATGTAAAAAATATCGAATTGGGTTACAATACATATAACAACACAATCTTTTGTTATTTTCACAAAACCGAAAAATAAGATGTCTAATACATCGAAAAAACATAATTTTGTGTCCTTTTTCACAAAACAACAAAAATTAAAATCTAATACACGAAAAAAACTCCATTATTATTGATTTTCACCGTACCAAAAAAAATATAATTGACGTGTAATGCATGGAAAAAAAGAGTCTTTTGTTATTTTCACAAAACCACAAAATAAGAAGTCTAATACATGGAAAAAATACAATTTTGTTTTGTTATCACAAAACCACAAAAATTAAAATCAAATACACGGAAAAAACTCTATTGTTATTGATTTTCATATTACCAAAAAGATGGAATTGGGTTACAATACATATAACAAAACAATCTTTTGTTATTTTCACAAAACCGCAAAATAAGAAGTTTAACACATGGAAAAAATACAATTTTGTTTTGTTTTTTACAAAACCACAAAAATTAAAATCAAATACACGGAAAAAACTCTATTGTTATTGATTTTCATATTACCAAAAAAATCGAATTGGGTTACAATACATATAACAAAACAATCTTTTGTTATTTTCACAAAACCGAAAAATAAGATGTCTAATACATGGAAAAAACATAATTTTGTTTTGTTTTTCACAAAACAACAAAAATTAAAATCTAATACCAGGAGAAAAAACTCGATTGTTATTGATTTTCCTAATACCAAGAAAATTGAATTGGGGTACAATACTTCGAATAGAACATTCTTTTGTTATTTTCACAAAACCGCAAAATAAGAAGTCTAATACGTGGAAAAAATACAATTTTGTTTTGTTTTTCACAAAACCACAAAAATTAAAATTAAATACACGGAAAACACTCTATTGTTATTGATTTTCATATTACTAAAAAAATCGAATGTGGTTACAATACATATAACAAAACAATCTTTTGTTATTTTCACAAAACCGCAAAATAAGAAGTCTAATACTTGGAAAAAATACAATTTTCGTTTGTTTTTTACAGAACCACAAAAATTAAAATTAAGTACAAGGAAAACACTCTATCGTTATTGATTTTCATATTACCAAAAAAATCGAATTGGGTTACAATACATATAACAAAACAATCTTTTGTTATTTTCACAAAACCGAAAAATAAGAAGTCTAATACATGGAAAAAATATAATTTTATTTTGTTTTTCACAAAATCACAAAAATTAAAATCTAATACACGGAAAAAACTCTATTGTTATTGATTTTCATATTACCAAAAAAATCGAATTGGGTTACAATACATATGACGAAACAATCTTTTGTTATTTTCACAAAACCGAAAAATAAGATGTCTAATACATGGAAAAAATATAGTTTTATGTTGTTTTTCACAAAACAACAAAAATTAAAATCTAATACAAGAAAAAGACTCCATTATTATTGATTTTCACCGTACCAAAAAAATCTAATTGACGTGTAACGCATGGAAAAAAAGAATCTTTTGTTATTTTCACAAAACCGCAAAATAAGAAGTCTAATACATGGAAAAAATACAATTTTGTTTTGTTTTTCAGAAAAGCACAAAAATTAAAATCAAATACATGGAAAAAACTCTATTGTTATTTATTTTCATATTACCAAAAAGATCGAATTGGGTTACTGTAATGTGTATTTTTTATACACATCTTTAGGGTTTTTATCATCTCAAAATCATCCTTAATTCACCTAAATGTATGAAAAATACTTATAATTCATAAAACATGATTTGGAACCTCTTAATACATTTTTTATATTATTTTACAGGCGAAAAGGCCGTAAGATGAAGATTTTGACCCAAATTGCAAATCATGGGCCAAAGATGGCCAACCAAGTCTACCAAAACCCTACACAAATTTACCCAAATAACCGATTTTCAAACAAGCTCAAAATCGATCAAACTGCATATCCTTGGATTCAGCACGACAAGACGTATCGGTTGGTATTATTCTCCACCTCTGAGAACGCCGGCGATCGCTGGAATCCGCCAGCCAAAAGCAACCAGCCATGTTTCTTGACCTGAGAAAGCTTCTTCTAGCAACCTTGCCTTCCACAGTCCACCATTCGAGCCAAAACCAACTCTATTTTCTTCCTCTCTTCCTGCCCTTTCTATCCGTATGAAGAACTCATCAAATGGTGCAAAATCGAGGGAGAAATCTGAGGTTAAATCAACTGTCCGACGAAATCCTAAATGAACTTTTGAAGAACTGATGAACCAACGGTCGAGTTTCGAACAGCGGATGAATTCGATCAACCATTTCAATTTTTCTCAAGCAAAGATGATTCTTTTTGTGTCTTAAAGCTTTAGTAAAGTCTCACAATGAATTCCGAAGCCTCAATTCGATGGAAAAATAACTCAAAATCATAGTTTGATTCACGAGTTCAGCAGTTTTTGGTTATTTTCGCGAAACTGAAACCGAGTTGGTTAATGGAGGAATTCTCTGGAGTCGAGGCGGATTAGGAAGCTATAAAGGTTGTGAATCATCGTGAGGAAGTTGAGAACGAAGCCTGAGTCACCGTTTTGGATTTCGTTGTGTGAAATGCGAGTAAAAAGATCGATTTGCACACTCTGGTCAGCAATGGCGGAACAACGAACCGATGATACTCAAAACAGCAAAACTCGAGTTTTACTCAACGGTTTTCAACCATTCAAAGCCCTGTGGAATCGTGAGAAGATGGATAAGAGATCTGGGTTGATGAATCACAGCGAAATGTACAGAATCACAAGTTCAAATTCAAGAGAAAAATCGATCCAAAGTCCAAATTCGCAACTTACACGGCTGTCAGAGGATTGTTTTAGCACGAGCACACGATCGCAAGCCACAGAAGGTCGAGAAAAGAAATTCAGCGCTAATTCTGAAAAAAGAAGATGACTCGTTTCATCAGTTCTGACTCGTCTCACGCGATTCAAACCGGTTCGCCACACCAGATCAGCAGAACGAGTTAAAACGAGTCAGTAGTAGACTTCTTATTTTGTGGTTTTGTGAAAATAACAAAAGATTATTTTTTTCCATGCATTACACGTCAATTAGATTTTTTTTTAGTACTGTGAAAATCAATAATCATGGTGTTTTTTTCATGTATTAGATTTTAATTTTTGTTGTTTTGTCAAAAACAACACAAAATTACGTTTTTTCCATGTATTAGAAATCCTATTTTTCGGTTTTTTGAACATAACAAAAGATTATTTTGTTATTTGTATTGTAACCCAATTCGATTTTTTTGGTAATTTGAAAATCAATAACAATAGAGTTTTTTCCGTGTATTTGATTTTAATTTTTGTGGTTCTGTGAAAAACAAAACAAAATTGTATTATTTCCATGTATTAGACTTCTTATTTTGTGGTTTTGTGAAAATAACAAAAGATTATTTTTTTCCATGCATTACAGGTCAATTAGATTCTTTTTGGTACTGTGAAAATAAATAATAATGGAGTTTTTTTCATGTACTAGATTTTAATTTTTGTTGTTTTGTGAAAAACGACACAAAATTTCTTTTTTCCTTGTAGTAGAGATCTTATTTTTCGGTTTTGTGAAAATAACAAAAGATTGTTTTGTTATATGTATTGTAAGCAAATTCGATTTTTTTGATAATATAAAAATAAAAAACAATAGAGTTTTTTCCGTGTATTTGATTCTAATTTTTGTGGTTCTGTAAAAAACAAAAAAAAATTATATTTTTTGCATATATTAGACTTCTTATTTTGCGGTTTTGTGAAAATAACAAAAGATTGTTTTATTATATGTATTGTAACGCAATTCGATTTTTTTGGTAATCTGAAAATCAATAACAGTAGAGTTTTTTCCGTGTATTTGATTTTAATTTTTATGGTTCTGTAAAAAGCAAAAGAAAATTGTATTTTTTCCATGTATTAGACTTCTTATTTTGCGGTTTTATGAAAATAACAAAAGATTGTTTTGTTATATGTATTCGAACCCAATTCGATTTTTTTGATAATATAAAAATCAATAACAATAGTGCTTTTTCCGTATATTTGATTCTAATTTTTGTGGTTCTGAAAAAAAAAAAAAAAAACAAAATTGTATTTTTTCCATGTATTATTCTTATTTTGCGGTTTTGTGAAAATAACAAATGATTGTTTTATTATATGTATTGTAACGCAATTCGATTTTTTGGTAATATGAAAATCAATAACAATAGAGTTTTTTCCGTGTATTTGATTCTAATTTTTGTGGTTCTGTAAAAAACAAAACAAAGTTGTATTTTTTCCATGTATTAGACTTCTTATTTTGTGGTTTTGTGAAAATAACAAAAGATTTTTTTATTATATGTATTGTAACCCAATCCGATTTTTTTGGTAATATGAAAATCAATAACAATAGAGTTTTTTCCGTGTATTTGATTCTAATTTTTGTGGTTCTGTAAAAAACAAAACAAAATTGTATTTTTTCCATGTATTACACTTCCTATATTGTGATTTTGTGAAAATAACAAAAGATTGTTTTGTTATATGTATTGTAACCCAATTCGATTTTTTTGGTAATATGAAAATCAATAACAATAGAGTTTTTTCCGTGTATTTGATTTTAATTTTTATGGTTCTGAAAGAAACAAAACAAAATTGTATTTTTTCCATGTATTAGACTTTATTATTTTGCGGTTTTGTGAAAATAACAAAAGATTGTTCTTTTCCTAGTATTGTACCTCCATTCAATTTTTTTGGTATTGTGAAAATCAATAACAATCGAGTTTTTTCTCCTTGTATTAGATTTTAATTTTTGTGGTTCTGTGAAAAAAAATACAAATTTTGTTTTTTCCATGTAGTAGACTTCTTATTTTGTGGTTTTGTGGAAAGAACAAAAGATATTTTCTTCCATGCATTACACGTCAATTATATTTTTTTTAGTACTGTGAAAATCAATAATAATGGAGTTTTTTTTCATGTATTAGATTTTAATTTTTGTTGTCTTGTGAAAAACAACACAAAATTACGTTTTTTCCATGTATTAGACATCTTATTTTTCGGTTTTGTGAAAATAACAAAAGATTGTTTTGTTATATGTATTGTAACCCAATTCGATTTTTTTGGTAATATCAAAATCAATAACAATAGAGTTTTTTCCGTTTATTTGATTTTAATTTTTGTGGTTTTGTGAAAAACAAAACAAAATTGTATTTTTTCCATGTATTAGACTTCTTATTTTGCGGTTTTGTGAAAATAACAAAAGATTGTTTTATTATATGTATTGTAACCCAATTCGATTTTTTTGGTAATATGAAAATCAATAACAATAGTGTTTTTTCCGTGTATTTGATTCTAATTTTTGTGGTTCTATAAAAAACAAAACAAAATTGTATTTTTTCCGTGTATTAGACTTCTAATTTTGCGGTTTTATGAAAATAACAAAAGATTATTTTGTTATATGTATTCGAACCGAATTCAATTTTTTTGATAATATAAAAATCAATAACAATAGTGCTTTTCCCGTGTACTTGATTCTAATTTTTGTGGTTCTGTAAAAAACAAAACAAAATTGTATTTTTTCCATGTATTTGACATCTTATTTTTCGGTTTTGTGAAAATAACAAAAGATTGTTTTATTATATGTATTGTAACCCAATTCAATTTTTTTGGTATTGTGAAAATCAATAACAATCGAGTTTTTTCTCCTTGTATTAGATTTTAATTTTTGTGGTTCTGTGAAAAACAATACAACTTTTGTTTTTTCCATGTAGTTGACTTCTTATTTTGTGGTTTTATGGAAATAACAAAAGATTATTTTTTCCATGCATTACACGTCAATTATATTTTTTTTGGTATTGTGAAAATCAATAACAATAGAGTTTTTTCCGTGTATTTGATTTTAATTTTTGTGGTTTTGTGAAAAACAAAACAAAATTGTATTTTTTCCATGTATTAGACTTCTTATTTTGTGGTTTTGTGAAAATAACAAAAGATTATTTTTTTCCATGCATTAGAAGTCAATTAGATTTTTTTTGGTACTGTGAAAATAAATAATAATGGAGTTTTTTTTATGTATTCGATTTTTATTTTTGTTGTTTTGTAAAAAATGACACAAAATTAGTTTTTACCATGTATTAGAGATCTTATTTTTCGGTTTTGTGAAAATAACAAAAGATTGTTTTGTTATATGTATTGTAACCCAATTAGATTTTTTGGGTAATATGAAAATCAATAACAATAGAGTTTTTTCCGTGTATTTGATTTTAATTTTTATGGTTTTGTGAAAAAGAAAACAAAATTGTATTTTTTCCATGTATTAGACTTCTTATTTTGTGGTTTTGTGAAAATAACAAAAGATTATTTTTTTCCATGCATTACACGTCAATTAGATTTTTTTTGGTACTGTGAAAATAAATAATAATGGAATTTTTTTCTTGTATTAGATTTTAATTTTTGTTGTTTTGTGAAAAAAGACACAAAATTAGTTATTTCCATGTATTAGACATCTTATTTTTCGGTTTTGTGAAAATAACAAAATATTGTTTTGTTATATGTATTGTAACCCAATTCGATTTTTTTGATAATATAAAAATCAATAACAATAGAGTTTTTTCCGTGTATTTGATTCTAATTTTTGTGGTTCTGTAAAAAACAAAAAAAATTGTATTTTTTCCATGTATTTGGA
>JAJHPC010000009.1:5474965-5499965 GCA_024447665.1 Juncus inflexus
GGTTTTATGAAAATAACAAAAGATTATTTTTTTCCATGCATTACACGTGAATTACATTTTTTTTGGTACTGTGAAAATCAATAATAATGGAGTTTTTTTCATGTATTAGATTTTAATTTTTGTTGTTTTGTGAAAAACAACACAAAATTATGTTTTTTCCATGTATTAGACATCTTATTTTTCGGTTTTGTGAAAATAACAAAAGATTGTTTTGTTATATGTATTGTAACCCAATTCGATTTTTTTGGTAATATGAAAATCAATAACAATAGAGTTTTTTCCGTGTATTTGATTTTAATTTTTGTGGTTTTGTGAAAAACAAAACAAAATTGTATTTTTTCCATGTATTAGACTTCTTATTTTGTGGTTTTGTGAAAATAACAAAAGATAATTTTTTCCATGCATTACATGTCAATTCGATTTTTTTGGTACTATGAAAATCAATAATAATTGAGTTTTTTTCATGTATTAGATTTTAATTTTTGTTGTTTTGTGAAAAACAACACAAAATTATGTTTTCCATGTATTAGACATTTTATTTTTCAGTTTTGTGAAAATAACAAAAGATTGTTTTGTTATATGTATTGTAACCCAATTCGATTTTTTTTGGTAATATGAAAATCAATAACAATGAGAATTTTTTCCGTGTATTTGATTTTAATTTTTGTTGTTTTATAAAAAACAAAACAAAATTGTATTTTTTCCATGTATTAGACTTCTTATTTTGCGGTTTTGTGAAAATAACAAAAGATTGTTTTGTTATATGTATTGTAACCCAATTCGATTTTTTTGGTAATATGAAAATCAATAACAATAGAGTTTTTTCCATGTATTTGATTTTAATTTTTGTTGTTTTGTGAAAAACAAAACAAAATTGTATTTTTTCCATGTATTGGACTTCTTATTTTGTGGTTTTGTGAAAATAACAAAAGATTATTTTTTTCCTTGCATTTCACGTCAATTAGATTTTTTTTGGTACTGTGAAAATCAATAATAATGGAGTTTTTTTCATGTATTAGATTTTAATTTTTGTTGTTTTGTGAAAAACAACACAAAATTATGTTTTTTCCATGTATTAGACATCTTATTTTTCGGTTTTGTGAAAATAACAAAAGATTGTTTTGTTATATGTATTGTAACCCAATTCGATTTTTTTGGTAATATGAAAATCAATAACAATAGAGTTTCTTCCGTGTATTTGATTTTAATTTTTGTGGTTCTGTAAAAAAATAAAACAAAATTGTATTTTTTCCATGTATTAGACTTCTTATTTTGCGGTTTTGTGAAAATTACAAAAGACTGTTTTGTTATATGTATTGTAACCCAATTCGATTTTTTGGTAATATCAAAACCAATAACAATTGAGTTTTTTCCGTGTATTTGATTCTAATTTTTCTGGTTTTGTGAAAAACAAAACAAAATTGTATTTTTTCCATGTATTAGACTTCTTATTTTGTGGTTTTGTGAAAATAACAAAAGATTATTTTTTCCATGCATTACACGTCAATTAGATTTTTTTTGGTACTGTGCAAATCAATAATAATGGAGTTTTTTTCATGTATTAGATTTTTTTTTGTTGTTTTGTGAAAAACAACACAAAATTATGTTTCTTCCATTTGTTAGACATCTTAATTTTTCGGTTTTGTGAAAATAACAAAAGATTGTTTTGTTATATGTATTGTAACCCAATTCGATTTTTTTAGTAATATGAAAATCAATAACAATAGAGTTTCTTCCGTGTATTTGATTTTAATTTTTGATGTTCTGTAAAAAACAAAACAAAATTGTATTTTTCCATGTATTAGACTTCTTATTTTGTGGTTTTGTGAAAATAACAAAAGATTATTTTTTTCGATGCATTACATGTCAATTAGATTTTTTTTGGTACTGTGAAAATCAATAATAATGGAGCTTCTTTCATGTATTAGATTTTAATTTTTGTTGTTTTCTGAAAAACCACACAGAATTATGATTTTTCCATGTATTAGACATCTTATTTTTCAGTTTTGTGAAAATAACAAAAGATTGTTTTGTTATATGTATTGTAACCCAATTCGATTTTTTTGTTAATATGAAAATCAATAACAATAGAGTTTTTTCCGTGTATTTGATTTTAATTTTTGTTGTTCTATAAAAAACAAAACAAAATTGTATTTTTTCCATGTATTAGACTTCTTATTTTGCGGTTTTGTGAAAATAACAAAAGATTGTTTTGTTATATGTATTGTAACCCAATTCGATTTTTTTGGTAATATGAAAATCAATAACAATAGAGTTTTTTCCGTGTATTTGATTTTAATTTTTGTTGTTTTGTGAAAAACAAAACAAAATTGTATTTTTTCCATGTATTAGACTTCTTATTTTGTGGTTTTGTGAAAATAACAAAAGATTATTTTTTTCCATGTATTACACGTCAATTAGATTTTTTTTGGTACTGTGAAAATCAATAATAATGGAGTTTTTTTTCATGTATTAGATTTAAATTTTTGTTGTTTTGTGAAAAAACAACACAAAATTATGTTTTTTCCATGTATTAGACATCTTATTTTTTCGGTTTTGTGAAAATAACAAAAGATTGTTTTTTTATATGTATTGTACACGCCAATTAGATTTTTTTTGGTAATATGAAAATCAATAAAAATGGAGTTTTTCTCATGTATTTGATTTTAATTTTTGTGGTTTTGTGAAAAACAAATCAAAATTGTATTTTTTCCATGTATTAGACTTCTTATTTTGCGGTTTTGTGAAAATAACAAAAGATTGTTTTATTCCATGTATTGTATCTCCATTCCATTTTTTTCGGTATTGTGGAAATCAATAACAATGGTATTTTTTCCATGTATTAGATTTTAATTTTTGGGTTTTGTGAAAAACCAAACAAAATTTTGTTTTTTCCATGTATTAGACTTCTTATTTTGCGGTTTTGTGAAAATAACAAAAGATTGTTCTATTCCAAGTATTGTACCTCAATTCAATTTTTTTGGTATTGTGAAAATCAATAACAATGGAGTTTTTTCTCCTTGTATTAGATTTTAATTTTTGTGGTTTTGTGAAAAACAATACAAATTTTGTTTTTTCCATGTATTAGACTTCTTATTTTGTGGTTTTGTGAAAATAACAAAAGATTTTTTTTTTCCATGCATTACACGTCAATTAGATTTTTTTTGGTACTGTGAAAATCAATAATAATGGAGTTTTTTTCATGTATTAGATTTTAATTTTTGTTGTTTTGTGAAAAACAACACAAAATTATATTTTTTCCATGTATTAGACATCTTATTTTTTCGGTTTTGTGAAAATAACAAAAGATTGTTTTGTTATATGTATTGTAACCCAATTCGATTTTTTTGGTAATATGAAAATCAATAACAATAGAGTTTTTTCCGTGTATTTGATTTTTATTTTTGTTGTTTTTTGAAAAACAAAACTAAATTGTATTTTTTCCATGTATTGGACTTCTTATTTTGTGGTTTTGTGAAAATAACAAAAGATTGTTTTGTTATATGTATTGTAACCCAATTCGATTTTTTTGGTAATATGAAAATCAATAACAATAGAGTTTTTTCCGTGTATTTGATTTTTATTTTTGTTGTTTTTTGAAAAACAAAACTAAATTGTATTTTTTCCATGTATTGGACTTCTTATTTTGTGGTTTTGTGAAAATAACAAAAGATTATTTTTTTCCATGCATTACACGTCAATTAGATTTTTTTTGGTACTGTGAAAATCAATAATAATGGAGTTTTTTTCATGTATTAGATTTTAATTTTTGTTGTTTTGTGAAAAACAACACAAAATTATGTTTTTTCCATGTATTAGACATCTTATTTTTCGGTTTTGTGAAAATAACAAAAGATTGTTTTGTTATATGTATTGTAACCCAATTCGATTTTTTTTGGTAATATGAAAATCAATAACAATAGAGTTTTTTCCGTGTATTTGATTTTAATTTTTGTGGTTCTGTAAAAAACAAAACAAAATTGTATTTTTTCCATGTATTAGACTTCTTATTTTGCGGTTTTGTGAAAATAACAAAAGATTGTTTTGTTATATGTATTGTAACCCAATTCAATTTTTTTGGTAATATGAAAATCAATAACAATAGAGTTTTTTCCGTGTATTTGATTTTAATTTTTGTGGTTTTGTGAAAAACAAAACAAAATTGTATTTTTTCCATGTATTAGACTTCTTATTTTGTGGTTTTGTGAAAATAACAAAAGATTATTTTTTCCATACATTAAATGTCATTTAGATTTTTTTTGGTAGTATGAAAATTAATAATAATGGAGTCTTTTTCTTGTATTAGATTTTAATTTTTGTTGTTTTGTAAAAAACAACACAAAATTATGTTTTTTCCATGTATTAGACATCTTATTTTTCGGTTTTGTGAAAATAACAAAAGATTGTTTTGTTATATGTATTGTAACCCAATTCGATTTTTTTTGGTAATGTGAAAATCAATAACAATAGAGTTTTTTCCGTGTATTTGATTTTAATTTTTGTGGTTTTATAAAAAACAAAACAAAATTGTATTTTTTCCATGTATTAGACTTCTTATTTTGCGGTTTTGTGAAAATAACAAAAGATTGTTTTGTTATATGTATTGTAACCCAATTCGATTTTTTTGGTAATATGAAAATCAATAACAATAGAGTTTTTTCCGTGTATTTGATTTTAATTTTTGTGGTTTTGTGAAAAAAACAAAACAAAATTGTATTTTTTCCATGTATTAGACTTCTTATTTTGCGGTTTTGTGAAAATAACAAAAGATTGTTTTGTTATATGTATTGTAACTCAATTCGATTTTTTTTTGGTATTATGAAAATCAATAACAATGGAGTTTTTTCCATGTATTTGATTTTAATTTTTGTGGTTTTGTGAAAAACAAAACAAAATTGTTTTTTTCCATGTATTAGACTTCTTATTTTGCGGTTTTGTGAAAATAACAAAAGATTATTTTTTTCCATGTATTGTACCTCAATTCATTTTTTTTGGTATTGTGAAAATCAATAACAATGGAGTTTTTTTTCCTTGTATTAGATTTTAATTTTTGTGGTTTTGTGAAAAACAAAACAAATTTTGTTTTTTCCATGTATTAGACTTCTTATTTTGTGGTTTTGTGAAAATAACAAAAGATTTTTTTTTTTCCATGCATTACACGTCAATTAGATTTTTTTTGGTACTGTGAAAATCAATAATAATGGAGTTTTTTTCATGTATTAGATTTAAATTTTTGTTGTTTTGTGAAAAACGACACAAAATTATGTTTTTTCCATGTATTAGACATCTTATTTTTCGGTTTTGTGAAAATAACAAAAGATTGTTTTGTTATATGTATTGTAACCCAATTCGATTTTTTTGGTAATACGAAAATCAATAACAATAGAGTTTTTTCCGTGTATTTGATTTTAATTTTTGTGGTTTTGTGAAAAACAAAACAAAATTGTATTTTTTTCCATGCATTAGACTTCTAATTTTGCGGTTTTGTGAAAATAACAAAAGATTGTTTTGTTATATGTATTGTGACCCAATTCGATTTTTTTCGTAATATGAAAATCAATAACAATTGAGTTTTTTCCGTGTATTTGATTTTTATTTTTGTTGTTTTTTGAAAAACAAAACTAAATTGTATTTTTTCCATGTATTGGACTTCTTATTTTGTGGTTTTGTGAAAATAACAAAAGATTATTTTTTTTCCATGCACTACACGTGAATTACATTTTTTTTTGGTACTGTGAAAATAAATAATAATGGAGTTTTTTCATGTATTAGATTTTAATTTTTGTTGTTTTGTGAAAAACAACACAAAATTATGTTTTTTCCATGTATTAGACATCTTATTTTTCGGTTTTGTGAAAATAACAAAAGATTGTTTTGTTATATGTATTGTAACCCAATTCGATTTTTTTGGTAATATGAAAATCAATAACAATAGAGTTTTTTCCGTGTATTTGATTTTAATTTTTGTGGTTTTGTAAAAAACAAAACAAAATTGTATTTTTTCCATGTATTAGACTTCTTATTTTGTGGTTTTGTGAAAATAACAAAAGATTGTTTTGTTATATGTATTGTAAGCCAATTCGATTTTTTTTGGTAATATGAAAATCAATAACAATTGAGTTTTTTCCGTGTATTTGATTTTTATTTTTGTTGTTTTTTGAAAAACAAAACAAAATTGTATTTTTTCCATGTATTAGACTTCTTATTTTGTGGTTTTGTGAAAATAACAAAAGATTATTTTTTTCCATGCATTACACGTCAATTAGATTTTTTTTGGTACTGTGAAAATCAATAATAATGGAGTTTTTTTCATGTATTAGATTTAAATTTTTGTTGTTTTGTGAAAAACAACACAAAATTATATTTTTTCCATGTATTAGACATCTTATTTTTCGGTTTTGTGAAAATAACAAAAGATTGTTTTGTTATATGTATTGTAACCCAATTCGATTTTTTTTGGTAATATGAAAATCAATAACAATAGAGTTTTTTCCGTGTATTTGATTTTAATTTTTTGTTTGGTTCTTAAAAAACAAAACAAAATTGTATTTTTTCCATGTATTAGACTTCTTATTTTGCGGTTTTGTGAAAATAACAAAAGATTGTTTTGTTATATGTATTGTAACCCAATTCGATTTTTTTGGTAATATGAAAATCAATAACAATAGAGTTTTTTCCGTGTATTTGATTTTAATTTTTGTGGTTTTGTGAAAAAAAAAAAAAAATTGTATTTTTTCCATGTATTAGACTTCTTATTTTGTGGTTTTGTGAAAATAACAAAAGATTATTTTTTTCCATGCATTACACGTCAATTATTTTTTTTTTTTTGGTACTGTGAAAATCAATAATAATGGAGTTTTTTTCATGTATTAGATTTTAATTTTTGTTGTTTTGTGAAAAACGACACAAAATTATGTTTTTTCCATGTATTAGACATCTTATTTTTCGGTTTTGTGAAAATAACAAAAGATTGTTTTGTTATATGTATTGTAACCCAATTCGATTTTTTTGGTAATATGAAAATCAATAACAATAGAGTTTTTTCCGTGTATTTGATTTTAATTTTTGTGGTTCTGTAAAAAACAAAACAAAATTGTATTTTTTCCATGTATTAGACTTCTTATTTTGCGGTTTTGTGAAAATAACAAAAGATTGTTTTGTTATATGTATTGTAACCCAATTCGATTTTTTTTTGGTATTATGAAAATCAATAACAATAGAGTTTTTTCCGTGTATTTGATTTTAATTTTTATGGTTCTGTAAAAAACAAAACAAAATTGTATTTTTTCCATGTATTAGACTTCTTATTTTGCGGTTTTGTGAAAATAACAAAAGATTGTTCTATTCCAAGTATTGTACCTCAATTCAATTTTTTTGGTATTGTGAAAATCAATAACAATGGAGTTTTTTCCGTGTATTAGATTTTAATTTATGTGATTTTTTTGAAAAACAATCAAATTTTGTTTTTTCCATGTAGTAGACTTCTTATTTTGTGGTTTTGTGAAAATAACAAAAGATTATTTTTTTCCATGCATTACACGTCAATTATTTTTTTTTTGGTACTGTGAAAATCAATAATAATGGAGTTTTTTTCATGTATTAGATTTTAATTTTTGTTGTTTTGTGAAAAACAACACAAAATTATGTTTTTTTCCATGTATTAGACATCTTATTTTTCAGTTTTCTGAAAATAACAAAAGATTGTTTTGTTATATGTATTGGAACCCAATTCGATTTTTTTGGTAGTATGAAAATCAATAACAATAGGGTTTTTTCCGTGTATTTGATTTTAATTTTTGTGGTTTTGTGAAAAACAAAACAAAATTGTATTTTTTCGATGTATTAGACTTCTTATTTTTTGGTTTTGTGAAAATAACAAAAGATTATTTTTTTTCATGCATTACACGTCAATTACATTTTTTTTTCTACTGTGAAAATCAATAATAATGGAGTTTTTTAATGTATTAGATTTTAATTTTTGTTGTTTTGTGAGAAACAACACAAAATTATGTTTTTTCCATGTATTAGACATCTTATATTTTGGTTTTGTGAAAATAACAAAAGATTGTTTTGTTATATGTATTGTAACCCAATTCGATTTTTTTGGTAATATGAAAATCAACAACAATAGAGTTTTTTCCGTGTATTTGATTTTAATTTTTGTGGTTCTGTAAAAACCAAAACAAAATTGTATTTTTTCCATGTATTAGACTTCTTATTTTGCGGTTTTGTGAAAATAACAAAATATTGTTTTTTTCCATGTATTGTACCTCAATTCCATTTTTTTGGTATTATGAAAATCAATAACAATGGAGTTTTTTTCCGTGTATTAGATTTTAATTTTTGTTGGTTTTGTGAAAAACAATACAAAATTTTGTTTTTTCCATGTATTAGACATCTTATTTTGCGGTTTTGTGAAAATAACAAAAGATTGTTTTGTTATATGTATTGTAACCCAATTCGATTTTTTTGGTAATATGAAAATCAATAACAATAGAGTTTTTTCCGTGTATTTGATTTTAATTTTTGTGGTTTTGTGAAAAACAAAACAAAATTGTATTTTTTCCATGTATTAGACTTCTTATTTTGTGGTTTTGTGAAAATAACAAAAGATTATTTTTTTCCATGCATTACACGTCAATTAGATTTTTTTTGGTACTGTGAAAATCAATAATAATGGAGTTTTTTCATGTATTAGATTTTAATTTTTGTTGTTTTGTGAAAAACAACACAAAATTATGTTTTTTCCATGTATTAGACATCTTATTTTTTGGTTTTGTGAAAATAACAAAAGATTGTTTTGTTATATGTATTGTAACCCAATTCGATTTTTTTGGTAATATGAAAATCAATAACAATAGAGTTTTTTCCGTGTATTTGATTTTAATTTTTGTGGTTTCTGTAAAAAAACAAAACAAAATTGTATTTTTTCCATGTATTAGACTTCTTATTTTGTGGTTTTGTGAAAATAACAAAAGATTGTTTTGTTATATGTATTGTAATCCAATTCGATTTTTTTGGTAATATGAAAATCAATAACAATAGAGTTTTTTCCGTGTATTTGATTTTAATTTTTGTGGTTTTGTGAAAAACAAAACAAAATTGTATTTTTTCCATGTATTAGACTTCTTATTTTGTGGTTTTGTGAAAATAACAAAAGATTATTTTTTTTCCATGCATTACACGTCAATTAGATTTTTTTTGGTACTGTGAAAATCAATAATAATGGAGTTTTTTTCATGTATTAGATTTTAATTTTTGTTGTTTTGTGAAAAACAACACAAAATTATGTTTTTTCCATGTATTAGACATCTTATTTTCGGTTTTGTGAAAATAACAAAAGATTGTTTTTTATATGTATTGTAACCCAATTCGATTTTTTTGGTAATATGAAAATCAATAACAATAGAGTTTTTTCCGTGTATTTGATTTTAATTTTTGTGGTTCTGTAAAAAAACAAAACAAAATTGTATTTTTTCCATGTATTAGACTTCTTATTTTGCGGTTTTGTGAAAATAACAAAAGATTGTTTTGTTATATGTATTGTAACCCAATTCGATTTTTTTTGGTAATATGAAAATCAATAACAATAGAGTTTTTTCCGTGTATTTGATTTTAATTTTTGTGGTTTTGTGAAAAACAAAACAAAATTGTATTTTTTCCATGTATTAGACTTCTTATTTTGTGGTTTTGTGAAAATAACAAAAGATTATTTTTTTCCATGCATTACACATCAATTAGATTTTTTTTTGGTACTGTGAAAATCAATAATAATGGAGTTTTTTTCATGTATTAGATTTTAATTTTTGTTGTTTTGTGAAAAACAACACAAAATTATGTTTTTTCCATGTATTAGACATCTTATTTTTTCGGTTTTGTGAAAATAACAAAAGATTGTTTTGTTATATGTATTGTAACCCAATTCGATTTTTTTTGGTAATATGAAAATCAATAACAATAGAGTTTTTTCCGTGTATTTGATTTTAATTTTTGTGGTTTTGTAAAAAACAAAACAAAATTGTATTTTTTCCATGTATTAGACTTCTTATTTTGCGGTTTTGTGAAAATAACAAAAGATTGTTTTGTTATATGTATTGTAACCCAATTCGATTTTTTTTTGGTAATATGAAAATCAATAACAATAGAGTTTTTTCCGTGTATTTGATTTTAATTTTTGTGGTTTTGTGAAAAACAAAACAAAATTGTATTTTTTCCATGTATTAGACTTCTAATTTTGCGGTTTTGTGAAAATAACAAAAGATTTTTTTGTTATATGTATTGTAAAATTAAAAATGGAGTTTTTTTTAATTTTTGGTTTTGTGAAAAACAATAATTTGTTTTTTCCATGTATTAGACTTCTTATTTTTGGTTTTGTGAAAATAACAAAAGATTGTTCTTTTACATGTATTGTAACCTCAATTCTTTTTTTGGTAATTGTGAAAATCAATAACAATGGATTTTTTTTGTTGTATTAGATTTTAATTTTTGTGGTTTTGTGAAAAACAAAACAAATTTTGTTTTTTCCATGTATTAGACTTCTTATTTTGTGGTTTTGTGAAAATAACAAAAGATTATTTTTTTCCATGCATTACACGTCAATTAGATTTTTTTTGGTACTGTGAAAATCAATAATAATGGAGTTTTTTTCATGTATTAGATTTTAATTTTTGTTGTTTTGTGAAAAACGACACAAAATTATGTTTTTTCCATGTATTAGACATCTTATTTTTCGGTTTTGTGAAAATAACAAAAGATTGTTTTGTTATATGTATTGTAACCCAATTCGATTTTTTTGGTAATATGAAAATCAATAACAATAGAGTTTTTTCCGTGTATTTGATTTTAATTTTTATGGTTCTTTAAAAAGCAAAACAAAATTGTATTTTTTCCATGTATTAGACTTCTTATTTTGCGGTTTTGTGAAAATAACAAAAGATTGTTTTGTTATATGTATTGTAACCCAATTCGATTTTTTTTGGTAATATGAAAATCAATAACAATAGAGTTTTTTCCGTGTATTTGATTTTAATTTTTGTGGTTTTGTGAAAAACAAAACAAAATTGTATTTTTTCCATGTATTAGACTTCAATTTTTGTGGTTTTGTGAAAATAACAAAATATTATTTTTTTCCATGTATTACACCTCAATTCAATTTTTTGGTATTGTGAAAATCAATAACAATGGAGTTTTTTTCTTGTATTAGATTTTAATTTTTGTTGTTTTGTGAAAAACAACACAAAATTATGTTTTTTCCATGTATTAGACATCTTATTTTTCGGTTTTGTGAAAATAACAAAAGATTGTTTTGTTATATGTATTGTAACCCAATTCGATTTTTTTTGGTAATATGAAAATCAATAACAATAGAGTTTTTTCCATGTATTTGATTTTAATTTTTGTTGTTTTGAAAAAAAAAAAAAAAAATTGTATTTTTTCCATGTATTAGACTTCTTATTTTGTGGTTTTGTGAAAATAACAAAAGATTGTTTTTTTTTCATGTATTGTAACCCAATTAGATTTTTTTGGTACTATGAAAATCAATAACAATAGTTTTTTTCATGTATTTGATTTTAATTTTTGTGGTTTTGTGAAAAACAAAACAAAATTGTATTTTTTCCATGTATTAGACTTCTTATTTTGCGGTTTTGTGAAAATAACAAAAGATTGTTTTGTTATATGTATTGTAACCCAATTTGATTTTTTTGGTAATATGAAAATCAATAACAATGGAGTTTTTTCTGGTTTTGTGAAAAAGAATACAAAATTGTATTTTTTCCATGTATTAGACTTCTTATTTTGCGGTTTTGTGAAAATAACAAAAGATTGTTTTATTCCATATGTATTGTACCTCAATTCAATTTTTTTGGTATTTGTGAAAATCAATAACAATGGTTTTTTTTTCCATGTATTAGATTTTAATTTTTGTGGTTTTGTGAAAAACAATACAAATTTTGTTTTTTCCATGTATTAGACTTCTTATTTTGTGGTTTTGTGAAAATAACAAAAGATTATTTTTTTCCATGCATTACACGTCAATTAGATTTTTTTTTGGTACTGTGAAAATCAATAATAATGGAGTTTTTTTCATGTATTAGATTTTAATTTTTGTTGTTTTGTGAAAAACAACACAAAATTATGTTTTTTCCATGTATTAGACATCTTATTTTTCGGTTTTGTGAAAATAACAAAAGATTGTTTTGTTATATGTATTGTAACCCAATTCGATTTTTTTGGTAATATGAAAATCAATAACAATAGAGTTTTTTCCGTGTATTTGATTTTAATTTTTGTGGTTTTGTGAAAAAAAAACAAAAAAATTGTATTTTTTCCATGTATTAGACTTCTTATTTTTTGGTTTTGTGAAAATAACAAAAGATTATTTTTTTTCATGCATTACACGTCAATTACATTTTTTTTTCTACTGTGAAAATCAATAATAATGGAGTTTTTTCATGTATTAGATTTTAATTTTTGTTGTTTTGTGAAAAACAACACAAAATTATTTTTTTCCATGTATTAGACATCTTATTTTTCGGTTTTGTGAAAATAACAAAAGATTGTTTTGTTATATGTATTGTAACCCAATTCGATTTTTTTGGTAATATGAAAATCAATAACAATAGAGTTTTTTCCGTGTATTTGATTTTAATTTTTGTGGTTCTTTAAAAAACAAAACAAAATTGTATTTTTTCCATGTATTAGACTTCTTATTTTGTGGTTTTGTGAAAATAACAAAAGATTGTTTTGTTATATGTATTGTAACCCAATTCGATTTTTTTGGTAATATGAAAATCAATAACAATAGAGTTTTTTCCGTGTATTTGATTTTTATTTTTGTTGTTTTGTGAAAAACAAAACAAAATTGTATTTTTTCCATGTATTAGACTTCTTATTTTGTGGTTTTGTGAAAATAACAAAAGATTATTTTTTTCCATGCATTACACGTCAATTAGATTTTTTTTGGTACTGTGAAAATCAATAATAATGGAGTTTTTTTCATGTATTAGATTTTAATTTTTGTTGTTTTGTGAAAAACAACACAAAATTATATTTTTTCCATGTATTAGACATCTTATTTTTCGGTTTTGTGAAAATAACAAAAGATTGTTTTGTTATATGTATTGTAACCCAATTCGATTTTTTTGGTAATATGAAAATCAATAACAATAGAGTTTTTTCCGTGTATTTGATTTTAATTTTTGTGGTTCTGTAAAAAAACAAAACAAAATTGTATTTTTTCCATGTATTAGACTTCTTATTTTGCGGTTTTGTGAAAATAACAAAAGATTGTTTTGTTATATGTATTGTAACCCAATTCAATTTTTTTGGTAATATGAAAATCAATAACAATAGAGTTTTTTCCGTGTATTTGATTTTAATTTTTGTGGTTTTGTGAAAAACAAAATAAAATTGTATTTTTTCCATGTATTAGACTTCTTATTTTGTGGTTTTGTGAAAATAACAAAAGATTATTTTTTTCCTTGCATTTCACGTCAATTAGATTTTTTTTGGTACTGTGAAAATCAATAATAATGGAGTTTTTTTCATGTATTAGATTTTAATTTTTGTTGTTTTGGTAAAAAACAACACAAAATTATGTTTTTTCCATGTATTAGACATCTTATTTTTTCGGTTTTGTGAAAATAACAAAAGATTGTTTTGTTATATGTATTGTAACCCAATTCGATTTTTTTGGTAATATGAAAATCAACAACAATAGAGTTTTTTTCCGTGTATTTGATTTTAATTTTTGTGGTTTTGTAAAAAACAAAACAAAATTGTATTTTTTCCATGTATTAGACTTCTTATTTTGCGGTTTTGTGAAAATAACAAAAGATTGTTTTGTTATATGTATTGTAACCCAATTCGATTTTTTTTCGTAATATGAAAATCAATAACAATAGAGTTTTTTCCGTGTATTTGATTTTAATTTTTGTGGTTTTGAAAAAAACAAAACAAAATTGTATTTTTTCCATGTATTAGACTTCTTATTTTGCGGTTTTGTGAAAATAACAAAAGATTGTTTTTGTTATATGTATTGTAACCCAATTCGATTTTTTTTTGGTATTATGAAAATCAATAACAATGGAGTTTTTTCCGTGTATTTGATTTTAATTTTTGTGGTTTTGTGAAAAACAAATACAAAATTGTTTTTTTCCATGTATTAGACTTCTTATTTTGCGGTTTTGTGAAAATAACAAAAGATTGTTCTTTTCCAAGTATTGTACCTCAATTTAATTTTTTTTGGTATTGTGAAAATCAATAACAATGGAGTTTTTTTTCTTGTATTAGATTTTAATTTTTGTGGTTTTTTAAAAAACAAAACAAATTTTGTTTTTTCCATGTATTAGACTTCTTATTTTGTGGTTTTGTGAAAATAACAAAAGATTATTTTTTTCCATGCATTACACGTCAATTAGATTTTTTTTTGGTACTGTGAAAATCAATAATAATGGAGTTTTTTTCATGTATTAGATTTTAATTTTTGTTGTTTTGTGAAAAACAACACAAAATTATGTTTTTTCCATGTATTAGACATCTTATTTTTTCGGTTTTGTGAAAATAACAAAAGATTGTTTTGTTATATGTATTGTAACCCAATTCGATTTTTTTGGTAATATGAAAATCAATAACAATAGAGTTTTTTCCGTGTATTTGATTTTAATTTTTGTGGTTCTGTAAAAAACAAAACAAAATTGTATTTTTTCCATGTATTAGACTTCTTATTTTGCGGTTTTGTGAAAATAACAAAAGATTGTTTTGTTATATGTATTGTAACCCAATTCGATTTTTTTGGTAATATGAAAATCAATAACAATAGAGTTTTTTCCGTGTATTTGATTTTAATTTTTGTGGTTTTGTGAAAAACAAAACAAAATTGTATTTTTTCCATGTATTAGACTTCTTATTTTGTGGTTTTGTGAAAATAACAAAAGATTTTTTTTTCCATGTATTGTACACGTCAATTAGATTTTTTTTTTGGTATTGTGAAAATCAATAACAATGGAGTTTTTTTTCCATGTATTAGATTTTAATTTTTGTTGTTTTGTGAAAAACAACACAAAATTATGTTTTTTCCATGTATTAGACATCTTATTTTTCGGTTTTGTGAAAATAACAAAAGATTGTTTTGTTATATGTATTGTAACCCAATTCGATTTTTTTTGGTAATATGAAAATCAATAACAATGAGAGTTTTTCCATGTATTTGATTTTAATTTTTGTGGTTTTGTAAAAAACAAAACAAAATTGTATTTTTTCCATGTATTAGACTTCTTATTTTGTGGTTTTGTGAAAATAACAAAAGATTGTTTTTTTATATGTATTGTAACCCAATTCGATTTTTTTTGGTAATATGAAAATCAATAACAATCGAGTTTTTTTTTCCATGTATTAGATTTTAATTTATGGTTTCTATGAAAAATAAAAGAAAAATGTACTTTTTCCGTGTATTAGACTCCTTATTTTGCGGTTTTGTGAAAATAACAAAAGATTGTTTTGTTACATGTATTGTAACCCAATTCCATTTTTTTTGGTACTTTTAAAATCAATAACAATGGAGTTTTTTCCGTGTATTAGATTTTATTTTTTGTGGTTTTGTGAAAAACAATACAAAATTTTGTTTTTTCCATGTATTAGACTTCTTATTTTGCGGTTTTGTGAAAATAACAAAAGATTGTTTTATTCCATGTATTGTACCTCAATTCAATTTTTTTGGTATTGTGAAAATCAATAACAATGGAGTTTTTTTTCCTTGTATTAGATTTTAATTTTTGTGGTTTTGTGAAAAACAAAACAAATTTTGTTTTTTCCATGTATTAGACTTCTTATTTTGTTGGTTTTGTGAAAATAACAAAAGATTATTTTTTTCCATGCATTACACGTCAATTAGATTTTTTTTGGTACTGTGAAAATCAATAATAATGGAGTTTTTTTCATGTATTAGATTTTAATTTTTGTTGTTTTGTGAAAAACAACACAAAATTATGTTTTTTCCATGTATTAGACATCTTATTTTTCGGTTTTGTGAAAATAACAAAAGATTGTTTTGTTATATGTATTGTAACCCAATTCGATTTTTTTGGTAATATGAAAATCAATAACAATAGAGTTTTTTCCGTGTATTTGATTTTAATTTTTGTGGTTTTGTGAAAAACAAAACAAATTAGTATTTTTTCCATGTATTAGACTTCATATTTTGTGTTTTTGTGAAAATAACAAAAGATTTTTTTTTCCATGCATTACACGTCAATTAGATTTATTTTGGTACTGTGAAAATCAATAATAATGGAGTTTTTTTCATGTATTAGATTTAAATTTTTGTTGTTTTGTGAAAAACGACACAAAATTATGTTTTTTCCATGTATTAGACATCTTATTTTTCGGTTTTGTGAAAATAACAAAAGATTGTTTTGTTATATGTATTGTAACCCAATTCGATTTTTTTGGTAATATGAAAATCAATAACAATAGAGTTTTTTCCGTGTATTTGATTTTAATTTTTGTGGTTCTGTAAAAAAACAAAACAAAATTGTATTTTTTCCATGTATTAGACTTCTTATTTTGCGGTTTTGTGAAAATAACAAAAGATTGTTTTGTTATATGTATTGTAACCCAATTCGATTTTTTTTGGTAATATGAAAATCAATAACAATAGAGTTTTTTCCGTGTATTTGATTTTAATTTTTGTTGTTTTGTGAAAAACAAAACAAAATTGTATTTTTTCCATGTATTAGACTTCTTATTTTGTGGTTTTGTGAAAATAACAAAAGATTATTTTTTTCCATGCATTACACGTCAATTAGATTTTTTTTGGTACTGTGAAAATCAATAATAATGGAGTTTTTTTCATGTATTAGATTTTAATTTTTGTTGTTTTGTGAAAAACAACACAAAATTATGTTTTTTCCATGTATTAGACATCTTATTTTTCGGTTTTGTGAAAATAACAAAAGATTGTTTTGTTATATGTATTGTAACCCAATTCGATTTTTTTGGTAATATGAAAATCAATAACAATAGAGTTTTTTCCATGTATTTGATTTTAATTTTTGTGGTTTTGTAAAAAACAAAACAAAATTGTATTTTTTCCATGTATTAGACTTCTTATTTTGTGGTTTTGTGAAAATAACAAAAGATTTTTTTTTTATATGTATTGAAACCCAATTAGATTTTTTTTGGTAATATGAAAATCAATAATAATGAAATTTTTTTCCGTGTATTTGATTTTAATTTTTGTGGTTTTGTGAAAAAACAAAACAAAATTGTATTTTTTCCATGTATTAGACTTCTTATTTTGCGGTTTTGTGAAAATAACAAAAGATTGTTTTGTTACATGTATTGTAACCCAATTCCATTTTTTTTGGTATTATGAAAATCAATAACAATGGAGTTTTTTCCGTGTATTAGATTTTAATTTTTGTGGTTTTGTGAAAAACCAATACAAAATTTTGTTTTTTCCATGTATTAGACTTCTTATTTTGCGGTTTTGTGAAAATAACAAAAGATTGTTCTATTCCAAGTATTGTACCTCAATTCAATTTTTTTGAATTTGTGAAAATCAATAACAATGGAGTTTTTTCTCCTTGTATTAGATTTTAATTTTTGTGGTTTTGTGAAAAACAATACAAATTTTGTTTTTTCCATGTAGTAGACTTCTTATTTTGTGGTTTTGTGAAAATAACAAAAGATTATTTTTTTCCATGCATTACACGTCAATTAGATTTTTTTTGGTACTGTGAAAATCAATAATAATGGAGTTTTTTTCATGTATTAGATTTTAATTTTTGTTGTTTTGTGAAAAACAACACAAAATTATGTTTTTTCCATGTATTAGACATCTTATTTTTCGGTTTTGTGAAAATAACAAAAGATTGTTTTGTTATATGTATTGTAACCCAATTCGATTTTTTTTGGTAATATGAAAATCAATAACAATAGAGTTTTTTCCGTGTATTTGATTTTAATTTTTGTGGTTTTGTGAAAAACAAAATAAAATTGTATTTTTTCCATGTATTAGAGTTCTTATTTTGTGGTTTTGTGAAAATAACAAAAGATTATTTTTTTCCATGCATTACATGTCAATTAGATTTTTTTTGGTACTATGAAAATCAATAATAATGGAGTTTTTTTCATGTATTAGATTTTAATTTTTGTTGTTTTGTGAAAAACAACACAAAATTATGTTTTTTCCATGTATTAGACATTCTTATTTTTCGGTTTTGTGAAAATAACAAAAGATTGTTTTGTTATATGTATTGTAACCCAATTCGATTTTTTTGGTAATATGAAAATCAATAACAATAGAGTTTTTTCCGTGTATTTGATTTTAATTTTTGTTGTTATATAAAAAACAAAACAAAATTGTATTTTTTCCAAGTATTAGACTTCTTATTTTGCGGTTTTGTCAAAATAACAAAAGATTGTTTTGTTATATGTATTGTAACCCAATTCGATTTTTTTGGTAATATGAAAATCAATAACAATAGAGTTTTTTCCATGTATTTGATTTTAATTTTTGTTGTTTTGTGAAAAACAAAACAAAATTGTATTTTTTCCATGTATTAGACTTCTTATTTTGTGGTTTTGTGAAAATAACAAAAGATTATTTTTTCCATGCATTATACGTCAATTAGATTTTTTTTGGTACTGTGAAAATCAATAATAATGGAGTTTTTTTCATGTATTAGATTTTAATTTTTGTTGTTTTGTGAAAAACAACACAAAATTATGTTTTTTCCATGTATTAGACATCTTATTTTTCGGTTTTGTGAAAATAACAAAAGATTGTTTTGTTATATGTATTGTAACCCAATTCGATTTTTTTGGTGATATGAAAATCAATAACAATAGAGTTTCTTCCATGTATTTGATTTTAATTTTTGTGGTTCTGTAAAAAACAAAACAAAATTGTATTTTTTCCATGTATTAGACTTCTTATTTTGTGGTTTTGTGAAAATAACAAAAGATTATTTTTTTCCATGCATTACACGTGAATTAGATTTTTTTTGGTACTGTGAAAATCAATAATAATGAAATTTTTTTTAAGTATTAGATTTTAATTTTAATGGTTTTGTGAAAAACAAAACAAAATTGTATTTTTTGCATGTATTATACTTCTTATTTTGCGGTTTTGTGAAAATTAAAAAAGATTGCTTTGTTACATGTATTGTAACCCAATTCCATTTTTTTGGTATTATGAAAATAAATAACATTGGAGTTTTTTCCATGTATTAGATTTTAATTTTGTGGTTTTGTGAAAACCAATACAAAATTTTGTTTTTTCCATGTATTAGACTTCTTATTTTGCGGTTTTGTGAAAATAACAAAAGATTGTTCTATTCCAAGTATTGTACCTCAATTCAATTTTTTTGAATTTGTGAAAATCAATAACAATGGAGTTTTTTCTCCTTGTATTAGATTTTAATTTTTGTGGTTCTGCGAACAACAGTACAAATTTTGTTTTTTCCATGTAGTAGACTTCTTATTTTGTCGTTTTATGAAAATAATAAAAGATTATTTTTTTCCTTGCATTACACGTCAATTAGATTTTTTTTGGTACTGTGAAAATCAATAATAATGGAGTTTTTTTCTTGTATTAGATTTTAATTTTTGTTGTTTTGTGAAAAACAAGCAAAAATTATGTTTTTTCCATGTATTAGACATCTTATTTTTCGGTTTTGAGAAAATAACAAAAGATTGCTTTGTTATATGTATTGTAACCCAATTCGATTTTTTTTGGTAATATGAAAATCAATAACGATAGAGTTTTTTCCGTGTATTTGATTCTAATTTTTGTGGTTTTGTGAAAAACAAAATAAAATTGTATTTTTTCCATATATTAGACTTCTTATTTTGTGGTTTTGTGAAAATAACAAAAGATAATTTTTTTCCATGCATTACATGTCAATTAGATTTTTTTTGGTACTATGAAAATCAATAAGTTTTTTTCATGTATTAGATTTTAATTTTTGTTGTTTTGAGAAAAACAACACAAAATTATGTTTTCCATGTATTAGACATTTTATTTTTCAGTTTTGTGAAAATAACAAAAGATTGTTTTGTTATATGTATTGTAACCCAATTCGATTTTTTTGGTAATATGAAAATCAATAACAATAGAGTTTCTTCCGTGTATTTGATTTTAATTTTTGTTGTTATATAAAAAACAAAACAAAATTGTATTTTTTCCAAGTATTAGATTTCTTATTTTGCGGTTTTGTCAAAATAACAAATGATTGTTTTGTTATATGTATTGTAACCTAATTCGATTTTGTCGGTAATATGAATATCAATAACAATAGAGTTTCTTCCATGTATTTGATTTTAATTTTTGTTGTTCTGTAAGAAACAAAACAAAATTGCATTTTTTCCATGTATTGGATTTCTTATTTTGTGGTTTTATGAAAATAACAAAAGAATATTTTTTCCATGCATTATATGTCAATTAGATTTTTTTTGGTACTGTGAAAATCAATAATAATGGAGTTTTTTTCATGGATTAGATTTTAATTTTTGTTGTTTTGTGAAAAACAACACAAAATTATGTTTTTTCCATGTATTAAACATCTTATTTTTCGGTTTTGTGAAAATAACAAAAGATTGTTTTGTTATATGTATTGTAACCCAATGCGATTTTTTTGGTAATATGAACATCAATAACAATAGAGTTTCTTCCATGTATTTGATTTTAATTTTTGTGGTTCTGTAAAAAATAAAACAAAATTGTATTTTTTTTCCATGTATTAGACGTCTTATTTTGCGGTTTTGTGAAAATTACAAAAGACTGTTTTGTTATATGTATTGTAACCCAATTCGATTTTTCTGGTGTTCTCAATATAAATAACAATGGAGTTTTTTCCATGTAATAGATTTTAATTTTGTGGTTTTGTAGAAACCAATACAATTGGTTTTTTCCATGTATTAGACTTCTTATTTTGCGGTTTTGTGAAAATAACTAAAGATTGTTCTATTCCGAGTATTGTACCTCATCCAATTTTGAGATAATTCTCAAGCTGGGGGTTAACGATGAAATTCGAGTAAATGGAGGATAATTAGAACATAAAATTCAGTTTGTAGCTGGGGGTTAACGATGAAATTCGAGTAAGTGCCTAAGTCATAATTTTCAATGCTGTTGGCTGAAACTCGAGTTTGAGCTCGAGAAGCCATTAATGGCGGAGCTGGAGGTAATACCGGGCAGCAGTTGGTAAAATTGGAATAACTCGAGTTTTACTCAACCGTTTTCCATCATTCAAAGCCCCACAGATTCATGAGGACGAGAGGAACATCTTTTCTTTGGAAACTTCATGCTAAAAATTATCGAGTCAAGAGTTATAACTGATTGTTTGAAGAGAAACGAAAATTGGCAGAAGCTGTACTTGCCTAACACGACTCATTTCAGGAATTTTGACTTGCTGTGACACGAAATCAGGAATTTTTTTTCAAAAACACAGCACCAAGGTGAACTCGTACGTGACTCATTTCATCCTATCCGTGACCCGTTACGCCATGGATAATCACAGACTGCACGCGCGATTCATACTCAGACTGGATCTGAGAATTTTTTTCGCCAAATAAAAAACAGAGCAAAATTAAACCGTGAAATTCTCATCCAATTCTCAACCATTTTCAACGATTTAACAAAACAATCTTTTGTTATTTTCACAAAACCGCAAAATAAGATTTTTTATACATGGAAAAAACATAATTTTGTGCTGTTATGAGTTATGAGTCTTTTTCATACATTTTATGTGAAATTTGATTAAATTTGAGATGATAAAACTATAAAAATGTGTATAAAAATACACATTACACTAATACATGGAAAAAACATAATTTTGTATTGTCTTTCACAAAACAACAAAAATTAAAATCTAATACATGAAAAAAACTCCATTATTATTGATTTTCACAGTACCAAAAAAAATCTAATTGACGTGTAGTGCATGGAAAAAAATAATCTTTTGTTATTTTCACAAATCAACAAGATAAGAAGTCTACTAAAAGGAAAAAAAATTTGTATTGTTTTTCACAGAACCACAAAAATTAAAATCCAATACAAGACGAAAAAACTCCATTGTAATTGATTTTCACAATACCAAAAAAATCAAATGGAGGTACAACACATGAAAAAAATAATCTTTTGTTATTTTCACAAAACGGAAAAATAAGAAGTTCAATACATGGAAAAAACACAATTTTGTATTGTTTTTCAAAAACCACAAAAATTAAAATCTAATACATGGAAAAAACTCCATTGTTTTTTATTTTCACAATACCAAAAATATTGAATTGAGTTACAATACATGTAAATAAATAATCTTTTGTTATTTTCACAAAACTGCAAAATAAGAAGTCTAATAGATGGAAAAAATACAATTTTATTTTGTTTTTCACGAAACCACAAATATTAAAATCAAATACACGGAAAAAACTCTATTGTTATTGATTTTCATATTACCAACAAAATCGAATTGGGTTACAATACATATAACAAAACAATCTTTTGTTATTTTATCAAAACCGCAAGATAAGATGTCTAATACATGGAAAAAACATAATTTTGTGTTGTCTTTCAAGAAACAACAAAAATTAAAATCTAATACATGAAAAAACTCCATTATTATTGATTTTTACAGTACCAAAAAAAATCTAATTGACGTGTAATGCGTGGAAAAAAAATAATCTTTTGTTATTTTCACAAGACAACAAAGTAAGAAGTCTACTACAAGGAAAAAACAAAATTTGTATTGTTTTTCACAGAACCACAAAAATTAAAATCTAATACAAGGAGAAAAACCTCCATTGTTATTGATTTTCACAATACCAAAAAAATTGAATTGAGGTACAATACTTGGAATAAAACAATATTTTGTTATTTTCAGAAAACCGTAAAATAAGAAGTCTAATACATGGAAAAGACACAATTATGTGTTGGTTTTCACAAAACCACAAAATTAAAATCTAATACACGGAAAAAACTCCATTGTTATTTATTTTGACAATACCAAAAAAATTGAATTGAGTTACAATACATGTAATAAAGCAATCTTTTGTTATTTTCGCAAAACAGAAAAATAATAAGTCTAATACATGGAAAAAATAAAAAAAAAATTTGTTTTTTACAAAACCACAAAAATTAAAGTGAAATACACGGAAAAAACTCTATTGTAATTTATTTTCACGTTATCAAAAAAATCGAATTGGGATACAATACATACAACAAAACAATCTTTTGTTATTTTCACAAAACCGCAAGATAAGATGTCTAATACATGGAAAAAACATAATTTTGTGTTATCTTTCACAAAACAACAAAACTTTAAATCTAATACATGAAAAAAACTCCATTATTATTGATTTTCACTGTACCAAAAAAAATCTAATTGACGTGTAATGCATGGAAAAAAATAATCTTTTGTTATTTTCACAAAACCACAAAATAAGAAGTCTACTACAAGGAAAAATCGAAATTTGTATCGTTTTTCACAGAACCACAAAAATTAAAATCTAATACCAGGAGAAAAAACACCATTGTTATTGATTTTCACAATACCAAAAAAATTGAATTGAGGTACAATACTTGGAATAAAACAATATTTTGTTATTTTCAGAAAACCGTAAAATAAGAAGTCTAATACATGGAAAAAATACAATTTTGTATTGGTTTTCACAAAACCACAAAATTAAAATCTAATACATGGAAAAAACTCCATTGTTATTTATTTTCACAATACCAAAAAAATTGAATTGAGTTACAATACATGTAACAAAACAATCTTTTGTTATGCTAATCTAAAATATCATATCATCACTGTCCTTTTTTGCATTTTCTTCTTCTAGCATAGCAGATCTACTTTATATTTATCAAGTTGGACTAACCTAAAATAGCATATCACCAGTGTCCTATTTTGTATTTTCTTCTTATTTTTTGACCTAGCATAGCAGAGCCATTTTAATTTTATTAAGGGAAATGGGAAATCACGACAGGGGTACTGTAGCGATCATGTAGCGACGGATTAAAATTATATTCTATTTTCTCGTGTTTCTTTATACGCTATATACCGTTTTCATTTTTTTATATATATATTGTTTACCGAATGAATTTTTATATATTGCTTGTTTTCAATTTATATGTTTTTATATACTTTTTCCATTTTTTAAAATATATACTGTTTTACCGAATGAATTTCTTATATACTGTTTGTTTTTTGTTTATGTATTTTTTTTTCAGTTTTTATATACCGTCGCTACAGGATCACTATAGTACTCGCCGCGCGTTATCAGCTCTTTTTAGTTTTATTAATTAAGTTGGGCTGGTAGTGGTAGGATTCCTTTGTTGGCTGCGTAGAACACAGAAACCAGCCATATCAATCTGGTTTTGTAAAAGGTTTTATTTTACAATGAAATTACTAGGCACATGTTCACTTTTTAGCCTTTGGCATTACATTGCCTGGCTCACATGATGCTTCTTACGGTTTCAGGATATTTTTTTTTATTTAATTGTTATTATTATTCTCTTTTTAGTTTTATTCGTTTTTAAATGCAATAAAAATTTCAAATTGTGACTGATTTAATCACTGAAGTAGTGCAAAAATATTTTGAGTGTTGATTTATAAAAGAATAGTTCTGTTTTTGCAAATAAAAAACCCTATTGGAAAAAGAACTCCAATGAGAATACCCAAGATGAGATTAGTAATTAGGTTAATATATCGTCTTTTCTATTGAACCAACCAATGAGGGTATATGCGAATACATTCAACATAAATGTCATGAAATTCTTGGCAAAACAAGTGCATTATAAATTTATAGTTCCCCCGAAACTTTTTCGCAAAACAAATGTTTTAGATAATCAAGTTGGTTTTGGATCAAGATCAGGCTAAATATTGAACTATTGAAAATAAAATTTGTATTGTGTTTTACAAAACCACAAAAATTAAAATTTAGTACAAGGAAAAAAATCCTCAATTATTATTGATTTTCACAATACGAAAAAAATTGA